>CAOLHI010001581.1:0-360712 GCA_948474755.1 Ctenosaura bakeri
GAGGGCCTAGTCTAGGTGGGACTCATTGAATTTGTGCTTTTGTCTGCTCACATTTGAAGCTCATCCAAAGCAAGGAATGTTTGGACACCCTTGGAAACCACGCTGACATACATCTGTGCTTGGATAAAAGTTACTTTTTGTACTACAGCTTCCAGACGGATGTATCTGGAGTTGTAGTCCTGCTTCCCAAAAAACGTTTTGTGTGTGTGTGTGTGTATAGTTTTATCAGCAAAATATGGACAGAATCCTTGAAGAGGTAAGGGCTGCCACGTGCATGTATGTGGTCCTGATATATTAAAAAGAACAGACGAGGACTGATTGGATGGGTAACAGGAGGGATTGATGCTTCTCTCCAGCTAGGCAGAGTTCTAACCTTCCTAAAGAAGGTAGATCCAAGATCCATGTTGAAAACGGCCTCCCTCTATTCAAAAATCGCCAGTCTACAGTATTCCCTTTGTGAATGAGAGACTGGAGCATGTAGTGTCCTCCCAGCTCCTGGAACTCCTGGATGTGGTGAATTGTCTACACCCGTTTCAATCTGGCTTCGGACTTGTGTAAATGACAGAAACAGCTTTGGTCATCATGATAATTGAACTTCTCTGGGAACTGGGCAGGTAGAATAGGTTCTACCTGATCTTTTGACACATTTGATACCATTGACCATGATATCCTTCTGGGCCACTTTGCTGGGATTGGACTAGGGAAGGCACTGTTTTGCAATGGCTCTATTCCTTCCTGGAAAACCCAAGAAGTATTGACAAAGGACTCATGTTTGACTCCTTGTTCTGTTTTGTCCCCCATGCTATTCAACGTATACATGAAACTGCTGGTAGAGGCTGTCCAGAGTGTTGGAGTCCAGTGCCATCAGTATGCTGATGACACCCAAATCTATTCTCTTTTCCATTTCAATTCAAGTAAGCTGTTTCAGTTCTAAACTGGAGCTTGTCAACAGTAATGGACTGAATAAGTTAATCAAATTGAAGCTTAATCTGGACAAGACAGAGGTGATCATGGTGAACTGCAAGGCAGATCAGAATAAAGACTGAACCTGTGCTGGATGGAGTTGCGCTCCCTCTCAAAATGTAGGTTCACAGTTTGGATGTACTGCTGAACTTAGCGTTAAACCTTGATGCTCAGGTTTTGGTGGTAGCCAGAAGTGTATTTACACCAGCTATGACCATTCCTTGGGGCAACTGACTTGCCACAATGATACATGCCTTAGTTAGATTCTGCTTGGATTACTATAATGCACTCTACATATGTTTGCCTTTGAAGACTGGAAACTTCAGCCCATTCAAAGAGTTGCAGACAGATTTTAATAGGGGCATATGACTTTGCTACAGCAGCTGCACTGATTGCTGATCCATTTCTAGGCACAATTTAAGGTGATGCCTATGACCTAAGAAGCACTATACAGCTTGGGCCTAGGCTATCTGAAAGACCCTATCTTCCCATATGATCCTGCCTGAACTCCAAGATCTTTGGGGAGACAATTTCCCACCACCTTCACAGGCATGTTTGGTAGGAATGAGGGAGATGGCTTTCTCCATGGCTGCTCCTATATTCTGAAATTTCATTCCTTAGGAGGCTAAGCTGGCTCCCTCCTTGCTGCCTTTCTGTTGTCAAGTGAGGACTTTTCTATTCCAGTTGGACATTTGGGAGTTGACTGATGATTTTACATAATAGATTTTCTGTTTTGTGCTGCATTGTTTCCAATCTACACTTTTAAATAAATGTTTTATATAGTTTTAATTCTATAGACTATTTAATATTATTTTAAACTTAATTTTTTGTATGTTTTTAGTCAGACTGGGGCCACTGCTGCTGACGACAACAATCAAAGGGTGGTGAAGAGGTTCATCCAGGAACTGCTGGCTGCCCTGGGATTGTTGAGGGTGTCTTTCCCAGTCCTGGATATTCACTTGAAAACGAGTCACCAGGATTGTGACTGCCACTTCTGCCAACAATTACATGGTGGTAAGGAGTTTTGTCCAGAAGCTGCTGGCCAACCTGGGCTTTGGCATGTACATGGCAGTGGTGATCACTTCTGCCTGGGCCATTTTTCATTGGGATTTGGAAACACATGATTTTTAGCATTCAAAAGAGGTCCTGGAACCAAGTCCCTCATGAATACTGAGGACCTACTGTATACTTAACATCCCTTTTTATTCTGTAAGCTTTCTTGAATCCCACTTTTGAAGGAAAGGTGGAATATAAATAAAGTGATTGATTGATTGATTGACATAGGCCATTTCTGCACTAGACTGTTATAGTGGTATTATTCCACTTTCAACATCCTATGAAATCCTGGGGTTTGCAGTTTAGGGAGGGACCTCAAAGGCCCCTCCCTAAACTGCAAACCCCAGGCTTCCATAGGATGTTGAAAGTGGAATAATACCACTATAACAGTCTAGTGCGGAAATGACCATATTCAGCAAGATTGCCACTTGGTTAAAGTATGTTTCTTTTTACTCAGAAAGGCTCTCCTTGATGAGACTGAGCAAACATAATGGTGGCAGAGAAGAAATGTCCCTTTGCTACTATCCTGACCATGAAGTTCTTCAGCCATGCAGGGGCAGTTTTATCACACATTTTCCTTCACTTGTATTCAAGGCTGCCATATCTAGTCTTTTCTTACCACTTCTCAGTAAAACAAGAAGAAGTCTGAGCTTAGGTAGCTGGAGAAGTTGCTGAGGAACTGCTGTGTTAAAACAATTCCAGGAGTTCACAAGGAAACTGAATATCTGATAGAGTTAGCTGCATGCGGTTGTCTCAAAACCATATGGACCTATAATGCACATTCAGAAAGATCTCCTGGTTGTCAGGGCAGCTCTGAGACCCTGCAGTACTCCTCTTGAGGAAGACCTTGTTTGGAAATTAAAGTCCACTTGAGATCCTCAACAGCACATTCAAGACTTTTTCCGTCATCTCCATTAAGGAGGTGGTTAGGAAGCAGTAGGGTTGGTATGGCAACAAAATCTCTTTTCAATTCTCATCTCCTAATACCAGATACAGATGTTTGAAAGAGACTGTATTTTGGGCTGGACATTTATTGATAGGGGGATAGAATCCTAATGGACTACAGCAGCTCCAACTCTTACCTGGTGCCCCTATGTTCCTCTTGTAAAAGGTACCCATTCAAAAGAAATTGGGTTCTCCTGACTCATTCCACCAGGTCTTCATAATTCATACAATTATTTATTAATTAAAAAAAAAAAAACCAGAAAGGCATTATAAATCTGCATCACTGCCACAACCATTGCTCTTGGTGCTTTTCATATCCATGTTTGATTTTTTTTTTAAATTGCAAATTTGCACTGTAATGTCACATTAACTTAATTGTGTTGGCCTTATTGAACATTTAATTATACCTTGGTTAAATTACATTACATTTTGGAGAAAGGATTTCAACAGTCCATTAGAGGTTGATTTAGAAAGAGCTTCCATTAATAAGCTCAGTACAAAGAGCATGCAACAATTCTTTAATCTCTGGCAATATGTCTTGTGGGGAAATGGTATTCTCCCTACTACCATTGAACCTGTTCCATATTTTTAATAGGAAGAAGGCAGTGCAGTAAGAGGATGCTTCAATTACTTGTTCCTACTAAGGACCAGGAACAGCTTCACATTGAATGTGGAGAAAGGACGATTTGGAAATCTTTACATGGATCTTCAAATGCAATTCAGTTTTTTGGAAATATATTAGTAAATGTTACTAGGTAATTAATGTAATATAAACAAATAACGCAAATAATGTATATTATAAACAAATAAAAAACAAATGCAATCAGAGCTTGGAAAAGTCACTTTCGGGGGCTAAAACTCCCCAAACTCCCATCCAGTGACCAAGTTGACTAGAGAACTTGTAGTCCAAAAATGTAATTTCCCTAACTTCTGAATAAAATGCTGCAATATAATATACTATGATACAGTGGTTGAGATCATATATCATCTAGACAGGCTACGATGTCCACACTATCATCGGGCTACCCCTTCTACTCCTAGGGGAAGGCAGCCTTCCAGCACTGGAGCATATTCCCCTCCAGAGAAGG
This sequence comes from Ctenosaura bakeri, assembly GCA_948474755.1. Taxonomy (NCBI): domain Eukaryota; kingdom Metazoa; phylum Chordata; class Lepidosauria; order Squamata; family Iguanidae; genus Ctenosaura; species Ctenosaura bakeri. The sequence goes on from CAOLHI010001581.1 coordinate 4,053, forward strand.
CAAGGTGCACTCACGTGGGGCCCAGGTGGAATTCTGCAGCTGGAAGACAAGAACAGATGTTGCTCTCTCAGATCTCCAGTGAGTCAGCCAACATAAGGTGGAGATCTGGGAAAGCAATGTCTGTCCCCCTATTCTGTCTGTGGAATGCAGCCAGCAACTGGCCTGGGCACTAAACGATGCTTGGAAATTTTTTCTATAGTATATAGGGCACATTGAGTGAGGAAGTATGGGATATCTCCTTTGACAACACCCCTAAAATTATATTTACTGGTATAACCCCAGGTTTCCATCAACTGCAATGTAATATAGATAAATTTAATTAATATAATATATACACAGGGATGGATACACACATGCAGAAAGAGAGAGAGAGAGAGAGAAGGAAGGATTAATATGTTTACAGGCTTCCAAAAATCACATAGTTATTTTGTGCAGGTTAATCTATGCTAACAGCTAAAGATTAGAAAACATGAATTCTGCAGTAGCAAGACACATTCAGCACAATGTACTTTATTTTGAGATAAGCAGAAAGATTATGAAGGGTTTGCCAAAAATGGTTTGTGGCTGGCATGAATACCCAGCAAAGATGGAGCACCTACAAGGGTAGCATTCCATCTATTTCTGTCAAGGACACTGTTGTTACCAGCGATCCTGATACAGTAATTTCGGGTTTTGAACAGCTTTATAGTAGGTGTCATACTTTTCTGGCTATTTACAGCCTGGAACTGATTCATTTTTAGATAAATGTACTTGAAAGGGTCTTTCTGAAGAGCAAGCAGTTGCATTTGATAATCATGTTGCAAAAAGAGGAACTGCTGTGACTTAACAACTACAGCTGGGTTACAGTCCAGCAACCCCTGTGGCAGTTTTCCAAAGTAACCATGAAAATTGATCAGTCCAGGCACAAAATCTACTCAGCTGCTCTTTACCCCAGTGTCTGATGGGGAATGAAAATGAATAGAGCATCCTGCTGGGCTGGCTAGTCTGTTCAGTAGTGAGACCAATGGGCATCTTTTGAACACCAGGACTCCTCGAAAACTCTCAATGTAAACACCTTCCTTATCTGACTGGAGAACATGCTGAAGACCCTTTCAAGTATTTTCAGTCCTATTCCTCCAAATACTCCCCTTGTCCATTAGTGATGAAGGACTGTTTAAATTTGATTGATGACACACAAGCAAGATGAGGAACAAATCCTGCAAATGCAGAGAAGAGCCACTGACAGCCAAGTTCTAAGTGTGTTTACTCAGAAGTCCACCCAATTAATTTCCATCCTTGTCTTAAATGATTAGCAGCGCCTGTTTAATGATGGTTATTCATTACACACTGGGCACCAGTTTTTTGCCCCAGAAGATGAGAAGGAGGGGAACACAAAAGCTTTGCATACCTTCTGGGAACAGCAAGAGGGGGCGAAGGGAGATTTACCATTATATGATTTATTTTTTATTTAGTTTTTAGTTTTATTTATTTCTCTCCTACCTATCTCTCAAGGTTGGGACACCAGATTACTTACAGCATCTTAAAATATCAAACAAAATACTAAATGTTTTAATTATAAAATTATGCATGATTATACATTAGTTTTAAACAGTTGGTAAAATACCAGTTTAACAAGTACATTAAAAAAATTAAAAGTCCACCTATCCATTTGATTAATTTAAAGTGCTGCCTGAATGAAAAAGGTATTTGCCATCACTAAAGTAGTGATGATGACCCTTGGAAAAATCTGTTCATGGGCACAGGAGAGAACATGCTCAAGTCTTGCTCAGGTACAAATATTGCCCTCTCTCTAGCAAGTATGGATGGAGCCATACCTCTCTTTTGTTTGTCTGGAACATGACCATCACCACCACCACACATGGCTGCCACTTGCTAAGAGACCCCCCAAAAGAAGTGAGGAGACCTGCAGGATCTCTGGCATTTGTTTTGTTTCTGTTAGAGCTGTGAGAAGGTTTTGGGGAAAGTAAAAGCTTATCACAGCAATGTAGATCCCTTCCCCCCCACCCAAGACTCTTCTGATCAGCTTTGCAAGATAGTAGAGCTTATTTTAAGCTTTATTTCCTGCTGTACAAGAAGCCAGAAGGCCAACATCAAGGAGATGCTTCTCTCTGCTCTGCCAAGCACCATGTGCATTACGGAAACATGAAAGAACATGACAGAGACAGCCTCACTAGGATATTGAGTAAGGATACTCTGTCACTGTTCCTAAGGGGTATGGCACTATGAATCAGACAGGACTGCCAAACTTTATGTAACAGCAAAAGTCATTACAAAATGTGGAGATGAATACCAGCACTTTTTAGGTGCCATTGAACACTATAGCCATGGTGTAAAAGTGCTGGAAAGAGGTGTAAATGCCTACAACAGCACAGTTAGATTCAAATAAATTAGAAACAGTTTTATGCTCCTTTCCTTTGTGGTCATAGATGGAGCAGTCAGGTAGTTAGTCCCAACAATATGCCAGTAATATAAGGTTAAAAAGAGTGAAAGATAACTGTTGATTTTTACATTTTCAGCTTCTTTGTATTTTTCTCATCTATCTGTTCGAAAAAGTAATTGTTTGTGATTAAACCCCGTATTGACAATTTCACAAAAAACTGTTTATTGCAGTTTCCCCTACTGCGCAAAATGTGTTTAGCAACAGATTTGAGTAGATGTATTCAAAAAGTGACATTATCAAGCAATGGCTCCTGGATCTGATTAAGGCTTCATTCTCCTTTTAGTAGCAGTAGAAAATCAGATGATTTTAGGAAGTTCACAAACAGAGCAGGATGGCACCAATCTTCTTTTCTTTTATTTTTTTGCTGCGAAGTTGGGTACAAAATTTGCAGCTGGGAAACATTGTGCAAAGGGGAAGTTAACAGATCTGCAGTTGGAGAAAAAGTGAAATTTGTTATGCACTTGAGATTGGACATTGGAATGGCAATTTTAAATAGCACAAATATGAAATAGCCTTTGCAAAAGCTTTTATAGCACTCAGACGTTATTGTGAATTTAAAGGGAAATTGTGTTTGACAGATACCAGTTTGGGGCAGTATAGGTCTGGTGAGGCAAGCAAGAATATAGATAACTTTGTCATTGAACTAAGATTCATGAATAAATGCTTAGTGTCTAATAAATAAGAAATGCATAATAAAGAAGAAACTGCTATTGATATACAGTATGAATGAAAGGAAATACATTCTGTGTTCAGAATTTTGTTGTATGGAACACAGATGGGTGTCTGAGAGGGCATTTTATACAACTGGAAAATTTACTGAAAAAGACATCCTATCTGTAAGGAACTGTATGTGCTTCCAGATGTGGGTTTTAATATGCAATTATCTCATTTATTCACTCAGTTTGGGCTATGTGTATGCCCAGACATCATGGTCTTCTTCTTGCAGCCCTCTGCATTTTTCCACCACCACCTTATTTTCCTTTTCCTTTCATCAAATATTCTGCTAAGGAAGAAAAGACAGGGTAGCTGCACAGTGCCATTTGACTGGTAGTATTGTTTTTGAGCAAGTATATCAATGTGTTATTAAGCTATCACGGCTAACGTCATTGGTAAGCTATCACGACTTACATCATTGGCTGCCCTATCCTCCAGGAACTGGTCTATTTTGCTTTTATAGCTGTCTAAGCTACTGCCTTTCACCATAACCGGTGGCAGTAAATTCCACAGGTTCACTGTGTATTGTTAGAAGAAACACATCCTGTTCTTTATTCCAGCCCTTCCACCAATCAATTTAGATAGGTAGTGACCCCAATTTTGAGTGTTATGAGAGAGGGAGCACAATTTGTCTCTGTCCATTTCTTCCATTCCACACATAATTTAAAAGCTTCTTTTATGATCTCCTTTAGTTGCCTTTCCCTCTAAACTTTGTGTGTGAGTTTTTTTTAAAAAAGCCATTCATTTTTCAGATAGGGAAAGCACCACAACCCTTTTCATCTTTATGACTGCTCCTTTCCACTTCTCCTGCTTTCCTTTTTGAGATGGGCCTGTTTTGGTTTGTTCAAAACTATTTTGATCACAATTGTCCACAACATCCCAAATGTAGCTATGCCACAGATTTGTGTGAAGGCATTACAGTACTTCAGTTAATCTTTTTACTAATCATCCCTGGCATGGAATTTACATTTTTCACAACAATCATCATTACTACCCTTTGATGTTTTCACTAGGCACCACAGCTCCAAGATTTCTTTTTAGGATAGTCTTTATATTTATACACACTGAATCTAACTTGACACTGTGATGCCTGTTTGTCAAGCCTAGAAAGAGGGACTTTTTAAAAATAACTGTTGGCTGTCCGATAGATTTTCACAATCTTGATTAGTATGATGTGATCTACAAACCTGGCTAACCAGTTGTGTCTCCTCCTGCCAGTCACATTCAATTGTTTATGAACAAATTAAAAAACACCGCTCCCAATACATCTCCTTATGGAGCTCTACAGCTTTTTCCATGAAGAGGAACACTGCACAGAAAAATTACATTTTGGGGCTACAGCTCCTGGAATTCCCCTGGCAGTAGCCATATTGGCTGAGGAAATGTGGGAATCATGGTCCAAAAGTAATTGTTCCAAGCTCTGATGAGAACTTTCTCCCTCACTTGTTTCCTGGATTGTTTTTATCGACTTTTATTGCACATTTTTTTATATAGACGAGAGTTTTCTTGTAATAGCTACAGTGTCACATCCACAGAATTTCACAGGATGTACAGAGGTAACTTGAAGGTACATATACACACAGAGGTGTTTTCTTCCCTTTCTAACCTTCCTATATTTCCGTCTTATTTCCTCCATCTTCCACTTTACTACAGAAATCAAAGAGGAGACAGAAAGATTAACTGCATTGTGTCTTTTGAATGGTAGTACTCTGTTGTTTTAAGAGAGTCAACATGGCATAGAGGCCCCTTTAGAGGCCTCTCCTTCAACTGCAAACCCTAGGATTCCGTAAGATGTTGAAAGTGGAATAACAGCACTATAACAGTGTAGTGCAGAAATAGCCTAGGACTCTGGGATACCAAGGTTCAAATCCCTGCTCAATCATGGAAACCCAGTGTAGCCTTGGGCAAGTTCCACCCTCTCAGATTCAGAGAAAGACAGCAGGGAAACCTCCTCTGAATAAATCTTGCCAAGAAAACCCTCAGTTACCTTAAGTTAGAATCAACTTGAAGGTGTGTAAGGACACAGCTCCTGTTGTTTAATCAATTATTGACCCATACAAGGATCTGCTGCTTCCCACCCACCTATACTGATGTCTTTATTCAGTAGTTTTGGTGAGATGCACTGTCAAGATAAATGCACCTGAATCTATATTGCTTGATCTTAATTAGAGTTGATCCACTGAATCAATTATTGAATGATGAATCAACACATAGGTAAATCCAGTTGGGACTAACAATATGACTGAGCCTATAGTATCTGCTAGGTCAGCACTATCTTTTTGACCCTCTAGGAGAATTTTAAGCCATGATGTCATGATGATTCTTCCCCAGCAATCCTTGTCTGGCTTTTTCCTCAGCAAGTTTGGCTGGATAGAGAACCCAGTGCAGATGACAAGGACACTGGTCTGCATGTGGAATTTTGGATAACTGAAGAAGCTGAGATACTGGTGCAAATATGAATCTTTATAATTATGCTACTCTATGACGGCATTTTAGAATGTTGCACTGACATGAGAGCATATAGACACAGTCCTGTCCTGCTCACACAACAATTGGCAATGGATAGGACTGGGATGTTAAGATGGAAGAGACAGGTAGTGAAGTGGCTAGAGTATTGGACTTGGATTTTGGAGAACTGCCAGATGATGATCCAACCTCTGGTTTGCTTCAGACAAGGCAAATGAGTTGGGAAGTTATGGCATTTGTTGCTGTAATTCTCTCTCTCTCTTTAAATTCAAACAATATTTCTGTTGTTAGAGTATTTTCTGGCAATTCTTGGCACCAGCTGTGAGCCTCAGGTGGGTTTCTTTTTGATTTTGGGACAGAACAAAAAAAGTCTCATTTTTTTTCTCCTCCTAAGCATTAGTGCCTCAGCACTAATGTCCCTAAACATTAGTGCCTCAGCACATTACAACACTATAACTCCCAGAATTTTTTTCAAATTGTAGGAACACATTTGTCTTTCCAATAATAGGATCACCTTGAGAAACCATGCCCCCATTTTTTAAAATACCTCTTTGGAAGAATCCTAGTGCAGACCCCGGAAAATGTTAAAAACAGTACCCCACAAAAGAATGAGTGGTTGTGGAGGTGTTGGCAGACAGCAAAACCTGGGAAAACCCTAGGAGCTGTATCATGAGAACTTGTACTTCTTTAGGTCAGTCTGGAAAAGAGGTAATTTTGAATCATATTTCTGTCTTCAGAAGAATTAACTACCTTTCCTGGTTTGTTGTGATATGCAAATTTTCTGAGTACACTCTCCACTCTTGACCCAAGTCACCCAAGATGTGAATGACACCAACCCAGGACAGAACCCTTTGCGATCCCCTTTTGTCATAGGCTGCTTTGAATTCACCAGAGGGAAAGGGGGAACGTAAATGGAAATAATAATGAATATCTACTGTGCGAAGCTGATTTTTTTTTTTAACCCTGTGTGTATGAGTATTGGACAACTACCCTGGAGACCAGGGTTTGACTCCCTGCAAGGCCATGGTAGTCCACTGAGTGACCTCGAGTGTGCACACACACTCAGCCCCAGAAAAACCTCATGATAGGTTCACCATAGGGTCACCATAAGTTGGAAACGACTTTAAGTCACACAACAACAACAACAGCAATGTGCCTTGAAGTTGCCTTTTGACTTATGGTTACCCCATGAATTTCATAGGGTTTTCTTAGGCAAGAAAATCCTTAGTGGTGGTTTTGCCAGTCCTTTGAAATATAGCCTACAACACCTGGTATTTGTTGGTAGTCTCCCATCCAAGTACTCACTAGGGTTGACCCTGCTTAGCTTCCAAAATCAGATGGGATCTGGTAAAGTAGTGGTACATAGCATAAGCTCTGTGCTTTGGACTGTTTGCTAGATGCATATACCTGTTTAAAACAAGTGTTTGGATAATGGAGATATTTACTTTACTAAGAAAATGAACAAAGGTGCTAATTAACTAGGCCAAACGGCTCTTCAGAGCTCTATTGTTAAATTATTGTGCAATTAAATCACAAACTTCTGTCTTCAAAGAAGAGAGGACAATTTGTTCTGTCAAGCTGTGCACAAGAAACACACAGGTTGCTCATGTCCTTTGATATGTGGGGGAAAAAAATCAATGCATGTTAACAAGCACAGATGAAAGTCAAGCGGATGCTGAAGTAGCCAGGCTTTGCAGCGGTGATTATTTTTTCTCACCTCTGAATAATATGTTCAATATCTACAAAGTGATTTTTGAAGAGATTCCTCCACCTGAAAGTTTTCTGCATTTTCAGTCCGGCAATGCAAGGCAGATATGGATAGGATATGGAGGCCTGAATATTATTGGTGGTCCCAACAAGAGTAGACTCACTGAATTAATTACTGAATGAAGAGTCTCACTGATTGAAGAGATCTACTTTAGTTGAGACTACCAATAGGATTCAGGCTGGAAGTGTCCCAGAAACATCCAGCAAATCTGTGCTGCACTCCAGGGCTATGCCAGAACAGGGCATATTGTGGTGTGCCTTCACGTCATTTCTAACTTATGGTGGCCCTGAAGTGAAACTGTCACAGGGTTTGCATGGTAAGATTTGTTCATGGATTTTCCCTTATTTTTCCCTGAGACTGAGAATTTGACTTCCCCAAGGTTACCTAGTAGGTTTCCATTGCTGCAAGGAAATTTGAACCCTGGACTCCAGAGTTGTAGTTCATCACTCAAACCACTACACCATACTAGCTCTTCTATAGTCTAAATCAGAGCATCCTATAGCTAAATCAGAGCATTATTGTTGCTGTTATATGGTGTAAAGTCAGCTTCAACTTACGGCAACCCTAGGAATGAGAGACTTCCATTAAGACCTGGTCATCAATGGCTCTGCTCAAGTGTTGCAAACTCAGGGCCATGGCTTCCTTTACCGAGTCAATTCAACTTTAATGTGGTCTTCTTCTAATGTGGCTTCCACTTTAGCAAGCATTATCATTTTTTTCCTACTGATCATGTTGTCTCATGATTGATCCAAAGTATGATAGCCTCAGTTTAGTCATTTTGCCTGCTAGCAAGAGTTTAGGTTTAATTTGTTCTCAGAGCCATTTATTTGTCTTCTCAGCAGTCCACGGTATCCATGGTACTCTCCTTTAGAACCATGGAGCTTATCACACAATATAGATACACTGCAACTGCACTGTATTAGTCTCATGTTTGCCTGAGCTTATCACATAATCTCCTCACTCTCCCTGTGCTGTACTATGCTGTGCCACTACTGAATCATTTTGACTTTTCCCTATTTAAAAAAAATCTGTTAATGAACCCCATATCCCATTAGGGTTTAGTAACCACTTTGAGTGTGAATGTCTTATTCTGACTCATTAGATGTTGGGAGCATAGTGGGTGTGACATGGATGTGGTTTCATTGCTCCTTCCTTGGGATTCCCTGGGGATCTCTAGCCAGGAAACCCCAAACTACTTCCATTGGTTGGGCTGGATTCCCAAGAGAAATGCTGAATGTTCATTCTCCATTTCCCAGCAGGTTTTTGTACATTTTTAATTTTTTTAAAGATTTTTTTTTTTAGTTTCAATTTTTTAGAAGTGAAGCACAAGACAGCAGCTGCAGTTCAGTTTCTCCCAAACTGGCATTTACCATATGGTTTGGATTACAACCTCCAATCATACCCAGTCAGAATCACTGGCTATGGGCTGGGGATGATGTCAATTGCAATCCAGCACATCTGGAGGCACCAGGTTGGGGAAAGGTGATGTCAGACTGTTGTTGTAGCAGAAGAGCAAAGACAAGTAGAAGATAATTCTGAGAATGTGACATGGATGTAAGTCAAGAGTTGAATTTACTCTGGAGAGTCATGATGATGGTGATGATCAGGACTGTTGGGCTAAAAGGTGATGCAGTAGTTACAGATATTAGATATAGTAACTGCAGACACTAGAGTGTGTGCAGTCTTCTTTCATCTTGCAATGAGGTCTCAAAAGGGACCATTCGCACCTCCTCTGGGTTGAAACATATGACTGTTCCTCAAATAAGGAACCTGTGTATTTACCTGTCAGATTGATGTTTCCACTCCCTGTTAGCACATTATTAAAGAAAAAAAATTGAAATGAAATAAAATAAAAATGAAATTGCCACTAGTCAACACCTATTTCAATAGAACACATGTCTGCACCACCTCAGTTTTTCAAGTTGTTTCTTTGGCAATAATTTCTGACAGCTAAACGATGAGTTTGTTCCACAGAGTTATACTTATGATAGAAGCAGTTACACCCCTACAAATATAAAAAGCATTTTTTAAAAAGGTGCTTAATAATAGTCCATCAAATTTAGATAGAAAACCACTTAGTAATTTATAAGCTGTCAGGCTTCTGGAAAAGATGCTGGTTTTTTTCTCCGTTTGGTTGAAATTCAAGTGCTTCTTGAGGTATTCTTAAAAATATGTCTCAGCAAGTGTTTAAGAAGATAGGAATCAACAGTGTCAAATGAACACTTTTCAGTGCTGTAGTCAATCTGATCTTTCCCTCACCTTTCAAAAGAAGAAGAAAATCAAAGCAACCTAGAACACAGAGGGGCACCCTCCAGTCAGAGGGACTGTAGATGCCATCAACACAAGCCAGCATGGCCGCTGTTGAAGGCTCACAGGAGTTTCAGTCCATGCATTTTCCATTTACAGCAAAGGCCTCTACTAGACCAGCAACTCTCAACATTTGGTCTTCAGGTTTTCATTTTTAAAGAATCCTTAATTACTCAATGTGCTGCCTAGACTTTCTAGGGGTCCAAAATGCCTTGAAGACCAAAGGCTGAGAACCATTGCAGTCAGTCAAGAACGCACAGCCTAAATGCAATGGCTAGTCCCAAGTAGAGTAGAGTGTATGTGCATATACTTTCAAGTCACCTGTTGACTTATAGTGACCCCATGATTTTTGTAAGGTTTTCTTAGGCAAGGAATACTCAGATACGGTTTTGCAAGTCCCTTCTAGTATTTGTTGGTTGTCTCCTATCTGAAGTACTAATCAGGGCTGACCCTTCTTGGCTTCCAAGATAGACAGGATCTGGTGCCTTTAGAGTATTTAGATTTCTTGAAAACTGGGGAATTGATAAATCAACATTTAAGCAGATTATATTCATTCCATGGACCTACTTTAATTAGGATTAGCAACTGTCTAAGTCTATGCTATATCTGTATTATATATCTATAATTATATCAGTAGAGCCGGCATGGTACAGTGGTTTGAGAGTTGGATTGTGATCCTAGAGACCAGAGTTTGATTCCCTGCTCAGTCATGTAAACTCACTGGGTGACCTTGGGCATGTCACACACTCTCAGAAAACCCTGTGATAGGTTCACTTTAGGGTTGCCATAAGTTGGAAATGACTTGAAGACACACAACAACAACAATCATATCAATATCTAGTACAACATTCAGCCTTCTGACAATCACTGATTTTCACTTCATTGGAAAGACAACCATGAAGGAATTAGATAAGATCCTCAAGTGTAAAGACATACTATTAAATACCAAAGTCAAAATTATCCAGCCATTGCTTTTCTATGTATGGTTGAGAACGCTGAACAGTGAAGAAACCTTACAGAAAGAAAATCAACTTACTTTAAATGTGGTGCTAGAGTTCTATAGATACCACGGACTGCTAAAAGACAAACAACTGAGTCTTGGAGCATATCTAGCCTGAACTCTCAATAAGAGAGAAGATGACTAAAATGAGGCTTTGGATCTACTTTAGATCTATCAAAACTGTCAGGACCCATTGGAATAGATGGTAATGTTTGGTAAAGTGGAAGGCAGTAGGAAAAGAAGGAGACTACTTCTTTTATTCTTTCATTCATTCATTAGAATAATAGAATCATAGAGTTGGAAGAGACCACAGGGGCCATCCAGTCCAACCCCCTGCTATGCAGGAACACATATCAAAGCACTCATGACAGATGGCCATTCAGCCTCTGCTTAAAAACTTCCAAAGAAGGAGACTCCACCACACTCCAAGGCAGCATATTCCACTGCTGGACAGCTCTGACTGTCAGGAAGTTCTTCCCAAGGTTCAGATGGAATCTCCTTTCCTGAAGCTTGAATCCATTGCCCCTTGTCCTAGTTTCTGGAGCAGTGGAAAGCAAGTCCACTCCCTTCTGGACATGACATCCCTTCAAATATTTAAACATGGCTATCATGTCCCCTCTTAACCTTCTCTTCTCCAGATTAAATATACCCAGCTTCCTAAGCTCCTCCTCAGAGGACATGGCTTCCAGACCCTTCACCATTTTGGTTGCCCTCCTCTGGACACATTCCAGCTTCTCAATATCCTTCTTGAATTGAGGTGCCCAGAACTGGACACAATATTCCAGATGAGGTCTAACCAAAGCAGAATAGTGTGGTACCATTACCTCCCTTGACCTAGACACCATATTCCTATTGATGCAACCAAGAATTGTGTTGGCTTTCTTGGCTGCCACATCACACTGCTGACTCATGTTCAGCTTGTGGTCTACCAAGACTCCTAGATCCCTTTCACATGTACTGTTATCCAGCCACGCGTCCTCCATCCTCCATTTGTATATTCCATTTTTTTCTGCTTAAGTGTAAGACCTTACATTTCTCTCTGTTGAAGTTCATTTTGTTAGCTTTGGCCCAGCTCTCCAATCTGTTATGGTCATTTTGAATTTTGATCCTGTTCTCTGGCGTATTAGCAACCCCTCCCAATTTGGTGTCATTCATTCATTCAAGTGATATATCCCACCTTTCTCCTTATGCAGGACCCAAGGACCTACAGCATTAAAAAAACAAGATACAATTAAAACATTACTTAGATGAAGGTTAAAAAAAAATTAAACAACAGTACTACTGAAAACAAGATTAAAACAAAATAAAAGCACTAATCATGCCCCCTCAAAACCCCAGAACCCTAGCTTTTCTGTCACACAGATTTTCAGCCAAATGCCTTCCTGAATAAAATGGTCTTAGTCTGCTGGTGGAAGGAAAGGAGAGAAGGAGCCAACTGAGTCTCCTATAGGGGAAAGTTCTACAATCTGGGAGCAGCCAATGAGAAGCTCTCTTGGGGCCTCACTAATGTTCCTGTGAAGGTGGTGGAACAAAGAGAAAGCTTTCTTCCAAAGACTGCAAAATTTGTGGAGACTGTAAGGACATATGGTGTTTTACACAGTGTGGACCCAACCTGTGCAGGGCTTTAAAGGTCATAATTAGCATTTTGAATTCTACCCAGAAATGGACTGGCAGCCAGTGAACCTGTTTCAACAGAGGAGTTATGTCTCTACTGTAATTAGCTTCAGGGAACAGCCTGGCCACAGCATTTTGGATCTGCTGAAATTTCTGAATGGTTTCCAAAGGCAGCCCCACTTAGAGCATTTTACAGTAATCCAGCCGAGATGTAATCATGGCCTATGTTACCGTGGCCAGATCTGATATCTCAAGCAACAAGCACAGCTGGTGCACTAATTTTAATTGTACAAATGCACTCTTGGCCACTGTTGAAACTTGGACATCCAGGCTGGAATCAGACTACAGGAGCTTAGTTAAGCTGTGAACCTGAGGATTCACAGGGAGCACAAACTGAATCCCTGCTTTGTCTTCTGACAGACCAGGAGCACCTTTATCTTGTCCAGATTCACCTTTAATTTCCATGTCCTCATCCAATCCATTACCAACAAGAGACAATGGTTTTGTATCAAAACAAGTTTCCTTGGAGTTAGATGGAAAGGACAGATATAGTTGGGTGTCATCAGCTTACTAGTGACACTTAACTCCAAAACTCCAGATGACCTCTCCCAATGGTTTCATGTAGAAGTTAAATACCATGGAGGACAAAACAGAGCAACTCCACATGCCAGCAGCCAGTGGGTAGAGCAGAAATCCCCCCAGCACCTTCTGAGTTCTCCCCCTGCAAGAAGGGCTGGAACTATGGTAGAACAGTCACACATCCTCATCTATGCTCTAGATTATTCTGTATACCCCCACAACTCCCATCCCAGAGAGGCATCCCAGGATAATACCATGATTGATGGTATTGAAAGCCACTGAGAGGCCCAGCAGAACTAACAAAGAGACACACTCCTCCTGTCTGGTTCTCAGTGTAGGTCATCCACCAAGGTGACTAAAACTGTCTCAGTGCCATAGAAACAGGTGTGGTTCTCCACCCCTATTTCTTTAGACTGAGGTACTGAGGGTTCTTGCCATTTGTCAGCTAATCTGGACTCTGTCTGGGGTCTTGTTATCACCTTTTGGCCATGTAGGTACCCAGTTCATGATAGTGGTTAGGCAGCATCAACACTCCACTTAAGCATTCTTAAGTACTGTAATCTCAGGATATTTGTAAGGGATAATGAGCAGGCTCTTTGGTAATCTTTTAGGCTATTCATTATATGCAATCATAGCTACACAAACATATACATTCTCCTTTGGGAGAAACACAGATATATCAATGTATGCTTACTTTATTTGCATTACGTTACTTGGCATGTAAGGCATCATACCTTAATATATTATATTATATCATACAGCCATTAGCATGTTGTACTTTATCTCTCTTCATCTGTTTAACAGATATTTGTATATGGAATTCATAGAAGACCATTACCAATTTAAACAATCTAGCTTAATCATTAAGAATACCACATTTTCTGCTTGAGGAACTGTATATCTCTAAACAGGCAACTGTGAATACACAGGCATGAAAGGGCTAATTTCTTTAAGCACTGTTAAAGCTAACAGCATCTGTTACATTAATAAGCATATTAAAGTACATCCATTACAATCATAGTGGGACATATATCTATTTTAGCATAGTCTAGATGTGTTCTTACCACTAGTGTCTCTAGCACGTCTTTCAGAATGCCAGGGCACTTTATCAGTTTTCAAGAACGGCACAGGTGTTATGAACAGCTTTCTTCATATGCAGTAGACTGCCCAAAGCAGTCTAATAACCAGCTTTATCTTGGCGCCTTTTATTCTCTCTCTAGCCTTTCCCAGGGTATCAGCTGTCCAATCAAAATAACTGAAAACAAAGGTTCTAGATATCATTTATGATATCCAGTCAAAACAAAGATCTTTAGATACGATGGCACTTTGACCTTTTGGCTGCCTGCCATCCTAATTGCATCAGCCATTATACCTGTTGGAAGGTTATTAGCGGTCACATCTGCTCACATCTTACAGTGAAGAATGATAACATAACTCTTGTAGTTTTTATTTTTTAAAAGTAGGATTTCACTAAGCAAACCAACAAGCCAAAAACCAAATGAAACCACTGAAACAATGAAATACACTGTAAAATAGAGGTTTTACTAACATTCTGAAAGCATTCTGACATCAATATGCTGTGTTCTATCACATACTTTACAATATTTATTTAATTTATATCCTACTGTTTATTGGCCTGGGACCCAAGGTGGCTTACAAGAATGGTTTATGGTGCTATTGTGGAAACATGCCCTGTTTCTTTCCTTGGAGCCAGTTTTAAAACTCAGCCTGAAATATGAGGCCAGCTCTTAAAAAGGTTTTTTAGTTTGTATTTAGCAACAAACTTTCTGTTACTATGTTTTTGAGGCAAGAGAATTCCATTTACTCTACAAAACTGTCCTTTAGGCAAAAAGGAAAAAGAGAGATGAGGTACAATGAATAGGGTAAGCTCTATTTCACGAAGGTGAAAGCTTCTTAAATGTGTGGCCCTCCATAGGTTTCTGGATGATAACTCCTATCAGCCTTGGCCAGGAGATCCTATAGTGAGGGCTGCTGGGAGCTGCTGCCCAATAACATCTGGAGGGGCAAAAGCTCCTCATACCTGGCTTAGTAGAAATGAGCAAAGAAGAATGAAAACATAAGGAGAAAAAAGATGCAAGATGGAGAAACTGGACAGGATACAGATGGGAGGAATGAAGATAAATGGGCAGAACACAGCAAAGAATGAAAAGTATGAGAGCAGAAGAAAATAAATTACAAAGTAGAGAAAAGGATAGAGGACAGAGAAAAGGGTGGATGCCTATAGCATCACACTCTGTTGTATCATACTCACCGTGCTATTTTGAACAGCTAATTTTCAACCTTCTTTTTCATCTCTTTTTTCTCCTTTTGCCATTGTCTCTGTGAAATGTCCTTCCTTCACTTGAGCACTTAAAACTAACCTTGTATAAATTTTAGTGGCTATATCTCTAGTCTCTCTTACCCAGAGGTGAAGACACTTTTCCTTGTGGCTAGCTCTGCTAAACCATAAAAAAAAAGAGAAGCTATATTCCTTGGACAAAGGATTGCATCTGGAAATGTCTGCAAGGATAGATTCTGTATCTGAAATTCCTCGTGGATGCCAAGCAAGTCTTCTCCAATGTGCAACACTACTGCATGGCAGTTCATTATGGTGGCTGCTGTTGCCAATGTTTTTTTTTTTTTCCTATTAGTTTTTAATGCAGACTTTTAATGTATCCAAATGTTGCAACAAAAAGGAATGGGCTGCAAAAACTGGCGTATATTTAAGCACATCTGCTTTAGGCACTTTATGGATTGCACTGCTGGAGTATCATTTTTCTTCAGCTATTTTAGCACCATATTTGAAAATTGCCTCTGGGGATGACTTGGACTATGGACAAAAATTCTCTCCCAGTTCAGGTGACTGCAACAGGTTGGCACCGCCTTCAGGAAATACCCATCTGTTAGCAAATGCCAACACTGCTAGATTGCAAGTTGTACAGCTGGTTTATGATCTTTCTGGGCAGCTTTGGAGAAAGCAGTGTTTGACACTGCAAGGTTATACATCTCAAGGGAAATGTAAACATATTCAGTTGAATATCAGGGCCTTTTCTGATCACTGGTGTCCTTTGTATCTCACTTTTGAAGGGGCACTGGTGGAATGGAGAGGAAGGGTCCTCTGAAACAGATACTTTGTTCCACAACAAGAAGGAATCAAGCTAGTCCTTTGCTCTGGTGCTACAGAACGCTCATTTGTGAAATGCATTTTATTGAATATTATTTAGCAAGATCTTTAGCATGGCCAGCATGGTTCAAGATGCTCTGATGCATGACAAAAGACAAATGGCACACTCTCCCATTCCATGTACTAAAGGGAAAAGGACTGCCAGTTGAATTTTACATCAACACTGGTGATGGGATGGTGTCTTCCAACCACAACCCAGAACAAGCAGACCAGTTTGGGGGTGGAAATGATGGACAAGTCATCTGATATGCATTGCTCTGCAGTCCAGATGAGGGGAATGGTTGGGGGAATGGGAAAAATGGCTAAGCAGTTGGTGTGCCTGTTGTCCTCTAGGATCTGCTGCTTGAGGCTCTATTTAATAGTAGAGACAGCCCTGAAAGGTATTCTATTTTTGGACAGCAATCAATCAATGAAATTGCACTCACATTTTACAAAAGAAAAAATAAACAAACAGCATATCTTCTGAAACAAAGCGAATACAACCAAAACACAGTGAGTGCACTTCCAAAAATAAATGCACCCTATTAAGTATGAGATGCCTTCCTTCTAACCCCTACCTCCTTAAGGAAAACCTAGTGCAGGCTTGCTGGATCAGTCACTTTTTCAGCAACCAAACCTCATTGCGTCTCCCATAGGGTTTCATGGGAGGGTCATAGCCATTGCAAAAATAGAAGTCTTTATGGTAGCTCTCCTTGTCTCCCAAGGCAGAAGTCAGCTTGGCTGCATAAGTCACATAATCTGCTTCTTTGGCATAGCCTCCAAATTGCCTGTGAACAAAGAGAAACATAATACTGGAGAATGATGACTGGACTGATCCCAAAGAGAAACTGCATCTAAAGAGAAAAAAAGGAAGGAAAAGAGCAGGAGGATTTTCTCAAAGAGTATTGTTAGCAAGCATCTTTCTGCAATGTGTCTCCTTTCTGCTCAGAGACAGATCTCACAGCAAGGTGGAAGTTTTGCCATCCTTGTCTCAGGTGGTAGATTCTGGATGGATAAATGGAGACATGTTATGCCCGAACCAAGAGATATAATTCACCAGGATATTCTTCAGCACAAAATACATTGTAATGAAAAGGAACTGTATGGTAGGAGACCATGGTTATGTCCCAGCTCTGGTTCTACTATGAGACAAACTGCATCAGATGACAGATGCCGCAAAAAAGGCCATGGCCACCCTCCAGCTGCTTCTCCTGTATCCCCTGACCACTGGCCTTTCTTGAGAGATTAAGCCATATGGACCACACAGCACTATTTCACATCTCCTAAACTGGCCTGATACTCTGAGGTATGGCAGAGGATTATTAATGGTGTTGAAGGAAGGTTCATAGCCATTCCAGTCAGCTTCCATGCATGCGCTGGAGAGGGCCTTTTCTTGGCTTTTACTTCAGGCATTAAAAGGATCTTCGAGAGCCGTGCAGAGCTCTGTTTACATAAAGTAATTTGGAAAGAACTACCTGCTCTGGGAACTCTGCAGAGCCCTGTTTTGTTGTTAACTTCCATTGAGTCAACTTCGATTTATGGAGACCCTATGGATGAGAGGCCTCTAAGTCACCCTATCATCAACAGCCCTTGGTCAGGTCTTGCAGGTTCAGGAACTGGACTGAGTCTCTCCCCTCATAATGTATTCATCCTACTGTATTCTACCTTACCAAACATTATTGTCTTTTTTAGTTATATGGTCAAAGTACGATATGGTCAAAATACAACAGCCTCAGACTAGTCATCTTGGCTTCTAGGAAGAGTTTAGGCTTGATTTGCTCTAGGCCTCTGTTTAGACCAAAGTAATTTGTAGAAGAGAACTGCCTACTGGATTGTGCACCATGTTGCTTGGTTGAGGGAGGGATCAGTTAAATTATCTGCTGCATCATCATCATCATCATTTCTGTGACAATACTATAGTATAGTGTAGTGGTTCTTAACCTTTTCTTTACTAGGGACCCCCCTGTAAATATAATGGCATGTGCGTGTGCCCAAACTGCTCGCTCATTTGCAAACAAGGGAGCAGTTTGTATGTGTGCACACTCCTACTGCCATGTCTCTTTCATAGGGGACATGGCAGTGGGAAGTATGCCAAAACTGCTCCCTCATTTGCAAACGAGGGAGCAGTTTTGGCACCTACCCACGCACCCCATTGCCTTGTCCCTGTTGCTGTCACTGCTGGTGGTGTCCAGCAGCAGGGTTTCATGGACCCCTTGTGAAGGCTCCAAAGACCCCCAGTTAAGAACCACTGGTATAGTGCTATCTCTATGCAGTGTTTTAGAGTGAACAGACTAATGACAGACATATAGCTTGGAAATGTTAATTTTCTGGTTCACAACTGATTGTGTTGTGGAGCCAGGGTTTACACGGTTGACGATTTGGGACTTTTGGATTAGCTAGGCACCAGATCCCACCTGACCCTGGAAGATACGCAAGGTCAGCGCTGGTTAGTACTTGGATAGGAGATTCCCAATGAATACCAGGTGCTGTGGATTATATTTTAGAGGAAGGAACTTTTTTTAAATTATTATTATTTATTTGTATCCCCCCTCTCCATATGGATCGAGGCGGCGAACAACTTACAAATAGCATGTATTTCGATACATTTTCTATACATGCCCCCAACAGGCTGGGTACTCATTTTACCGACCTATGGAAGGATGGAAGGCTGAGTCAACCTTGGAGCCTGGCAGGATCGAACTCACAACCTTGTGACTTGCAGTACTGGCATTTAACCACTGCGCCACCAGGGCTCCTTGAAGGCACAAATACACATGCAGGATTATGAAATCATCCACTACTTCCTCGTATTCCCTTGTTCTCTCTGGTTGAGTTACAATCCCCACAGCAAAAGAGTAGGAAGTGATTTTCCTAGAAACAGTGTGTAATGAACTACGCCCAGCTGTAAACATCTGGAGGTTGTTTGATTTGGAGTGGGCAAGAACCAATGCTTTATAGAAGATCTACTCTTGGGAAGATAGAAAATAATGATGATGATGATGATGATGATGATGATGATGATGATGACGACGACAAATTTTATTTGATACCTGTGTCTCCACAAGGCTTGAAGTGGGGTACAGAATAGATAGAGCTAAAAGTCATAGTTAAAATACACATAGAACAAATAATTACAAATGTAATTAAAATATATCATAATTAAAGTACAGTTAAAAGTACAATTAAAATCCAATTAAAAGCAGAATTAGAATTAGACTGGTTAGGCCTGCCAGAAGAGATAAGTCTGTAGCACTTTTTAAAATTCAGTCAGCATATTTTGCTGTTGAATCTTTTCCGGCAGGTCATTCCACAGTCTAGGGGTGGCCGATGAGAAGGTCCTCGGATGACTGCTGCCAGTCTGGTCCTGGCTGGTTTAAGTAAATGGCCCCCAGAGGACGTGAGTGTATGGGGTGAATTGTATGGGAGGAGGCGATCCTGCAGTAACTTGGACCCAAACCATGTAAAGGTAATAACCAACACTTTGTACTTTGCCCAGAAACTAACTGGCAGCCTGTGGAGTGATTTTAATATTGGTGTGACATGTTCACTCCTTGCTGTTCCTGAAGTCACCTGGCTGCCATATTTTGAACCAGTTGGGGGTTCTGAACTTGGTACAAAGGTTAGCCCAATGTAGAGTGCATTGCAGAAGCCCAACCTTGAGGTTACCAGCACACTACCATTTTTAGGTCATCCACTTCTAGGAAGGGATGCAGTTGTCGTATCAGCTGAAGTTGATAGCAAGCACTCCTGACCATCGCATCTATCTGAGTTGACATTTGGAGGGACGGATCCAGGAGCACTCCCAAACTGCGAACACAGTCTTTCAGGAGGAGTATGACCCCGTCCAAGACTGGCTGACATACCTCCAACTCCAGATTAGGACCCCTGATAGTAAGCATCCCTGCCTTGTCTGGATTCAGTTTCAGTTTGTTTTCCTCATCCAGCCCATTACCTCCTTCAAGTGTTCATTCAGAGGAGACATGCTATCCTTAGCAGAAGCTGTTTCTGAAGGCATGGAGAAGTATATTTGCTAGAATCTTTTTTACACATCACGACATAGCTGCCTGTTTGAACTCTCTTTGGAGGGGCTGCTATAGGGAATGCATGACAAGGGCCCTTTTCGCACGTTATCCATTTGCACGGCTGGGGGGGGCATCTCGCGTGAAAAGCCTCAGCAGGAATGCTGCTGCTTCCCTGCTGCTTCGTCCCGCAGCTCGCTTCCTGGTCATGCGACCGTTGCGCTAGCACCCCGCCCCTTCCTTCCACAGAGCAGCCTGGGAGCTGTCGGCTGCGCTGGGGGAGGAAGCGCGACTGGCCCGGCTCGTCCGACGCACCGCAGGGCAGGTAATTGCGCGAGGTCCCCGGGAGCACTGTGCGACCGCGCAGTATTTTTGGCTCCCAGCCGAAAATAAAATGCGCGTGCATCCCGCTTTAGGCTTGTGAGCGTCGCGTGAATGGGAGTGCGCTGTACGGACTGATGCTCCCATTCACGCGATGCTCAAGGGGCCCTCTCACAACAGAAACTGCGTGCAAAAAGGGCTAAGGGCCTGCATTACCACTGCACCTCTGATTACAACTCCCAGATTCTCCCAGCCAGCCTGGTCATTGGCCCAGCAGGCTGGAGAAATCTGGAAGCTTCAGTCCAAAAGAATAACTTTAGACAGGCAGGAAAAGGCCTGACTGACACATAGCCCTGTTTCTCTGGGTCAAACCAGATATGATGGCAGGAGATATACAATTAATTAAAAAAAATAATGGAAGCCAAGGGAGTGGAGTTGTAGCCAGCTGAGGCTCTAACCCTGTAGGAGAGGGGGTTTAGCCTTCTCCCTATCTTATTTTCCTAAGGTACACAGTCATCTGCAGGTGCAGTGATTTAAATCAGTGAATTGTACCCTTTTCTCAGTGTTGTTGTTATTGTGGTGTGCCTTCAAGTAACTTCAGATTTATGGCAATCCTAAGGTGGACTTATAATGGGGTTTTCTTGGCAAGATTTGCTTGTGGGGGGCTGCTTTTGCCTTCCTCTGAGGCTCAGTGTGACTTGCCCAAGATCACTCAAGTGAGTTTCCACGCCTAAGTAGGGCTTTGAACCCTGGCTTCCATAGTCATGGTCTAATGCTCAAACTGCTACATCACACTGGCTTTGTAGGCATATTTCTGCTGCTATTAACTACAGATACCGAAGGACGTATGATCTTCTGACACTGTGTCTAGTTGCATACTGAGCAGTGGGCTGAAAAGGCTGACACAGGATTTCTTTTGACTTTGTGATTCTACAATAATGACTTAGATGACACTTTAAAAGGCTGTTAGCACATCAAAGAAATGTTGACAGTGGCTTACACAGTACAGCATATAAAATTGATAATGTGCTTGAAGAAGCAAAACATGTCTCCTTTACTTTACCTTTTAACTTCTCACTTCTCACAAATGCAGACCTCATCTGATTAGTCAAATGACAAATCTAACCAAATCCATGTAAAGAGATTTTTGGGGACTCTTTCTTTCTTTCTTTGTTTAAAGGGTAAGTGAAGAAGAAGAAAAAGAGGATCAACTCTTATTTGCCCAAGTGTCAGTCATGGCCAGAATCGATATGTGTATTTAGTGGCAATTTCCAGAGATGTCATTCAAGAGAACCATCTACCATAAAGGCATGAAGTGTTACTAGGGTTAAGGCAACTGATCTGAAAAGAACATTTCCTAGAAAGGCCCAACATGACATTCCATGTCAAGACACTCAGACAGAATGAGGGAACTGTGGCTTCATATTCCATTCACTGTATCTATATAATTACAGTTGATCCCCAGCACTCTCTTGGATTGAAGGGGGGAGATCCATTTTGAAGGATGAACCTTGATAGCAGACTCTGCCACAATAATCTCAATAAAGTTTAGCTCCCTCTTGACATGTGAGTGACACTCAAAGGCCACTTGTGTTTGGATGATCTAGAATGGCATTTCCCTGCATGTGCATAAACCTGTTTCTCAACAGGAAGTGGCAGCTGAGAATTCATTCATGTTTTCTTGGCTTCACTCAAAAGAGCTGTCACATTGAAATCGACAAGCCTATCTATTCTCCATACAGTTGTTTGGGTTACAAATCGATTTAGCACTCTAGACCACGACAGAACATTGTTGCAAAAGAATGGAAGAATTGTTCTAGTGGTTCAGAACTATCACTCTATTCACTCAACTTTGCTCCTCAGCCTTGTGTTATTCTCATTTTAATAAGAGGATATTTTCTTCTCAAAAATGACATTTATGGGAGATTCTTACAGACCAGCAGAAATCTTCCCTGGGACATAAGAGAAGTTGTAAAGCACCTTTCTCCAGCCTGGTATCCTCCTGATGGTTTGGACGACTCCTATAATCTACAGCCAGAATAGCCACAGGATTACAGGGCTGCAGTGTTACACATCTAGAGGCCACTAGGTTGTGGGAGAGTGTTGTAAAGAAAGACAGGAGCTGACTTTCAATCAATTACAGGTGGCAGGTGGACAGGTGGCAAAGCACAGACCCATCCCTATCTTAATTACACCTGTGTTCTAACAGTGACTGTGTCCCAACAAAGGTGTTCAAACTATTGTACAAAGAGAGCATAGATCCTCCACAGGACAGATCTAAACATTTAGGACTGAATGGCTAAGCAAGGATCATTGCATACTACACAATTATAGTGCTATATTCTACTTTAACTATCA
This sequence comes from Ctenosaura bakeri, assembly GCA_948474755.1. Taxonomy (NCBI): domain Eukaryota; kingdom Metazoa; phylum Chordata; class Lepidosauria; order Squamata; family Iguanidae; genus Ctenosaura; species Ctenosaura bakeri. The sequence continues at coordinate 26,802 of CAOLHI010001581.1, forward strand.
TGTCAACATCCTATAAAATGCTAGGATTTATGGTTCAGGCATTCAAACTCTCTGGCTGAGAATGCAAAACCCTTCTCTAAGCTGCAAACCTCATCATTCAATAGGATGACAAGTAAAGTGGAATATAATGCTACAATAGCGTGTGATGTGAAAGAGACCCAAATCACACACTAAAATGTATAGCATAACCCAGATACTGTTGTGGTTATACAGTCAAAAGCACTGTACATAATATGTACTTATCCTGTAAAGCTCTGCTCTTTGAACTACTTTTTGTGCAGGAATTAGTTTTCCTCCCACGGATGCTGGGGATTCTAAAGAAATGGGTACACTGCACAGGTTCAGAAGCATTGCATTATGACTCTTACAGCAGAGTTCTGAATCCTGGTTATAGGATGGGGACCTACTGAATCTTGGCTGCATGCACAGAGAAGAAACAAATGAGTACCTATTAACTTAATGTGTGCCTTCAGAGCATGTGGCACTTTGTCATATAAGCGAACATATAAGCCAAAACGACAAAAGTGAGACTGTGGTACTTTGGACATATAAGACATGACTCACTAGAAAAAATAATAGTGCTTGGTAAGCCAGTGTGGTATAGTGGTTTGAGCCCTGGATTATGACCTTGGAAACCAGGGTTTGATTCTCCATTTAGTCATGGAAACCCACTGGATGACCTCTCACATTCTTAGTTCCAGAAAACCCCATGATAATTTCATTTTAGGGTCCCCATAAATTGGAAACAACTTGAAGACACACAATGAAAACAAAAACAACAAGGTAGAAGGCAGTAGGAAAAGAAGACCAATAGACTATCAAGAAATCTACAACCCTGAGTCTGCAAGAACTGAGCAGAGCCATGGATGATAGGGTGACTGTTGATCTGGGAATTATAAACCTGTGAGGAAAGGGACTGTGCTGTCCTCGCCACATTCCTTTAACAGTTGCATCAGCAAATGGTGACTTTGTGAATGGAGAAATTCCTCTGTCTGTAAAATCTTGGCTCATAATATGGGACACTTGAATACCAGAATTTTGGATCATGTGGATGCCCTCTATAGAGAACAGAAACTCTTCTTTTCATGAAGTTGCCTTCCACCCATATGGGGCAATGGAAACTATGCTGGAGGGACAGGAGCTAGTGCACTTCTCCTTTGTATCTGTAACAGCAACTTCTGAATAAGGGTTGAGATCCTTATGAGCTTTTAACAGTGGATAACTACAGCAAATCCTTCTCTCAGAACTGGCTAGAGATACCTACGTGGAATAAACAGTCATTTCCTCTCTTTCTTCAATTTGAATGCTCTTGTCAGTAGGTGAAGGAGGACAGGCCTGGAACTTGCTTGGAATCCGTAATAAAACTTTCACCTTATGCCGCAAAGACCCATCATCTTCAGGAAATACAGTCATACAGACGGGTGCCATCATCCCCATCCCAGCTCCTAAAAGAAAAAAAAAATCTAATCACAGATTCTGCGTATATTTGCACAATACAACTGGAGCAGTAATATTGCTTTAATAGCCACACTACATCCTACAGAATCCTGGAGACTTGTAGTCTAGTGTGGTACTTAGAATTCTCCACTAGACAGCTCTATTACTGCAATGTATGAGAGTGGGATACAGCTCTGTAGCAGAGAATTCTCACCAAACTACAAATTCCGAGATTCCCTTATCATGGAGATATGTTAGTTAAAGCGGTATTGGACTGCTGTAACTCTGTACGTACAAAGGTTTGTGGTGGTTTTCCCTAAGCCTCGCAAATATACAATTAAATGGCTGAGGTAGGAAGGAAATCAAGAAAGTATGCAAAGCAGAGGAGGGGGACCTCTGGCTCATGAACTTAACTGGGCCCATGTGAGGTTTGAAGAAGGCCCTATTACTTCCCCAAAGCCCTGCCTCTGGACTACAGTAATACCCCACCCTACCAGGAAGCCAAACGGAGCTTATTGGTGTACATATTGGACTGTGGGGGAGCAGGACAATCTCTCTGTTATCTTAGATCATTCACCACAAAACTTCTCACCCTGGTCATTGCTCCCTCCAACATATTTGAGGAGTTTCGGCACGGCTTCATTTACAGCCTCATCAAATGGTTTTCCAGTGAGCTCGACTGTAGCAAACTTTCCACCTTCATACGCCCTTTCCTCATAGGCCACCTCATCCTGGTAAAACACAGTTATCAGACAAATTCCCTGACAGACACAAGCATGAAAAAGAATCTCTGAAGCAAGCACAACATCATATAGGAAACCCTCCTGTTCAAACACCCCTGCAAGGAGCATCATACTAGTATGGCTGCTATATTCAATATGTAGTTTTTGGAGAAAGAAACCCACCCCATTCAGTGATGTAATTGTTCTAACATTACATTTTTCCTACATTTAGTATCACTCAAGGGAAAGAAAATGCACATCTCCACATACCAGTCAAGCAGCAGAGAAAACTGGACCCAATCATTCTGTCTAATAGAAAACTCAGCTAATGTTGATAATTTTACAGGTAACTGAGGGCTCCTCCAGATGGGACAAATTTGTTGGGAGGCTGTGGTATTTGTTGTTGTCATTCTTGCAGGGAGGGTGCTAAATTTTATTTTTTTAAAAATCTCCATCCTTCACAACATTTCTGGTGTCCTGGACAATTTTCTGATAATTCCTAGCACCAGGTACATTTTATTCTCATCCTCAAGTGGGTTTCTTTTTAGTTCTGAGATATATTGGAACAATATGTTTCCTTCTCTTTTCCTCCTTTGTCTTTTTTTCCTTTTAGAATTATAGGCAAAGGGCATTGGTGAAATGGCCCTTTGCAACATAATTCTATAACTTTATATTAAAAAAAAAATCAGATAGAAGAAAATTTTCCTTTCACACCCTAGAATCACCTCCAAAAACAAGAGCATTCATGTAGATCCAAATAATCACTGTAAACAATCCACTATAAAAGAATGGATTGAGAGGATGAGGAAGCGATAACAACCTGCAAATTCCAAGAAGCTAAAAGAAGAACTCTTTAGGTCAACCTGGAAGAACCCTGAGAAATAAGAGAGAGGGGTCACCAGGATCAAGGCTAATGTCAAGGTTTGTATAAGGGGAAAAAAACTTTTAAAAACAAAATCTATGGGGACAATTCCTGCAGCAGGTTGATGTGGAACAAGCATGCTGATTAGCAATGGAATACTCAATGTCAGTTGTATCATAAAACCAGTGGAGAAGAACAGAATGGAAATTTTAGAAAAGGGTATGGCTGGCCGGTACCCTGAACAGAACTGCTTCTAGAAAGGTGTGGGGAAGGTAAGGACAAACTTCACCTCCCACTTTTTCTCTATCTGCCCCAAAGACAGGGCTAGAAAAGGTGGTAGTTATAGTCCAACATATCAGAAGGACAACAGATTGAAGATAACTGGATTTGAACTCCAGAAGTGACTAGTCTGGCTGAAGGTTCAAAAGCTCATCAAGTTTATCATTTTCTTTTCCACACTGCCCAATCAACAAGGCCCACATAAAAAAAGGAATAGTTCATTTTCAGCCCATCCCTATATCTTATGGCAGTGAATTCCATCCATTGATTATGCACTGGATAATGAAACAGCTTCTTTTATCTGTCCTGAATCTTTGGGCAAATTATTTTCATGGGATGATCTCAAAGTTAGTGTTGTGTGAGCAGGGGAAAAACCTATCAGCATCTACATTCTCCACATTATATGTCATTCTTAAAATTTCTGTCACAGCCTTCCTAAAGCCAGTGCCCTCCAAGTACTTTAGACCACAATGGCCATCTGGCTGGCGATGGAGGAAGATGTAGCTCAACACAGCTAGTGGATGCCTAGGCAGTCTGCTGTTTCATACTTTTCCAATGATAATATTGCAATTTTATGTTCAGTCCCTTTTCTACTAGTCCCTTGCATTGATTTTGCCCTTTTCAGAGCAGCTGCACACTGAGTCAATGTTTTCATTGTACCCTTAAACCACGATGTCAGTCTCAGGTATGTCACAGCTGCTGCAACAAGCCAGACAAAGACTTTCAAGCTGTTTCATAAATTGCAGGTTGTATAAATCAGTTGCTTTTTAAAACATGCCAAGAGTGTTTGCTGGTTAGAAGTTAGCTTTCATTATTTACATATTAATTTGTAAGCCAATCAAATATTGATTGACCTGCCACCTGCTCATCTCTAAGCACCATTGTTCCAGTAGAAAAAGGCTTAGGCAGTAGTACCTGATAAACAGGTTGTTTCAGCTGGGCCTCCTGAGAGGCGTGTGAGTGTACATGAGAAAAACTGTGGATTTGACAAGCTACTGAGAATAGAAAGGAGAGGAACAAGGACAGACACAGACCATATAATCTTAGTGCACAATTTGCTGCTGCAGTGAGGACACTGGTTATTCTGGAAAGACACAGAATACAAAGGCAACAAATAGGCTTTTGTCCATTCCTTGAGTAGGATGGTGTATCAGGGCTGAAGTATTTTTTTAAAAACATGTTCTGAAGTGTAATACACAGAGAGAAATTCAAAGCAGAGAGAGCTAGTGTGGTGTTCTACCTAGTATGCTGGGTTTTGTCCCATTGAAGTTGAAGTTCATAAGGCAGCATCACATGTAACACAGGTTGAAAAGAATCAGATCAAGGGCTTATCTAATTCAGCAACCTGCTTCTTAACAGGAGCCCATCAGATGGACCTTTTCTTCTATCGCTCCCAAGCTATGTAATGGCCTGCCGGAGGGGACCCGGCATATTACCAGTCTTGACAGCTTTAAAAGAGCAGTCAAGACTGATCTCTTCTGACAGGTCTTCCCAGACTAGCATTTCCATCGCCTCACATCTATTGCCTTGCTGCTTGCTAACAGTAATTGATGGATTTTAATTGCTGTGTATTTTAAGGGGTTGGTTTAGGTGGGTTGGTGGGTGGGGAGGATTGGGTATGTTTTTAATGTCTTTTAATGTATTTTAATGTATATTTTATGTTGTTCGCCGCCTTGATCCGTGTGGAGAGGCGGGATACAAATAAATATTATTATTATTGTTATTATTATTCTGGGAAGACCAGGAACAGGACAAGAGGATAACCACCTTCACCTGGCATTGTTCTCCAAAAATGGTCATTTCTGCACTACACTATTATAGTGCTATCATTCCACTTTCAACATCCCATGGAATTCTGGGGTTTGTAGTTTATTGAGGCCAAAGAGCTCTCTGGCTGAGAATTCTAAATGCCCCTCCCTGAATTTCAAACCCCAGGATTCCATAGGATACTTAAAATGGAATAATAGCACTACAACAGTGTAGTGCAATGTCTATTCACTGTCATTTGGCCTCTGAATCTGGAGGTGAGCCTGCCTCCGTGATGGCCAGTAGACAAATCCCAGGTACAACAGTATGGGTCAAAAAGGAGAGAGCAGTTCTGGGCATAATGACACCAAATGGGTGTGTTTAAACCAGAGATGGAATCATGCTGTCCTGCAGAGGTTTTGGACTGCAACTGCTCCATTCTTTACCATTGGCTATGCTGGCTAGGGCTGGTGGGAGTGGCTGTCCAACAACATCTGGAGGACATCTCACCCCTAGTTTAAATACAAGACCAATTGAGATGATCTGTTAAAGGCATTTAATGTGTTTTTTAGAAAAATCTTCCATATGATAGCCACAAGGTTACACCAGTTTGGCTCAGGACAGCAGTGTGCAGAGGCTTAGCCCTTTCCTCTCTTCCAGAGGCTAACAACAGCTCCAGGGTTACAGATCTTCATTAAGACTACACTATGAGAAGAAAGGCTTAACCACTCTTCCCCCGTCCCACTACCTCATACAAATCATGGTCCCAGTTCAGGCCATGTTCACTGGGAATTCTGGGAGTTGTAGTTAAAAAAACAACAACCCTTTTCCAAGCTCTCTGCCAGTCCTTGTGGCTCTCACTTTGAAAGTAAAAAAAAAAAACAGCCTCACATCTGTTCTGTCCAGAACTGCCAAAATGATGTGTGTATGGGGGCAGGGGAGGAGAATGTCATTTGTCCAAGCAAAAAGGATGCAGAAAGACACAAAGCACTCTCCTGTTCTGTGCCTTATTCTCCTGCAGCCTCTTCCCTGAGACAGTTTGCTCACAGTCAGGTTCCTTTTGAGAGGAAAAAGTTTAGAGAGAGGGACTGGAGACCATTCATGGGGGAAAGTTCTTCACTCCTTTTACTACTTGCTCTATTTACAATGTACATGTGGGTGTGGGCAATTTTGGCTTTCTTTGAAGGCTACCAAAAAGGCCTCAAATTAGGGAGGGGATCCAGAATGGCTTGGGAAGATACCACTGGTTTTGAAGAACTGATTTCTTTAAAATGTTAAACAGTGCAAGAGGGCTCCTGCAACCTTTTTAAACTTCCAGGAAAAGCAATTTACCCTCCTTTTGAGGGAGGGGGGGGCTTTTCACCCCACACACTTATAGTGCTATGATTCCACTTTAACTGTCATGGCAGCCTCCTATGGAAACTTGGGATTTGTAGTTTGGTGAGGCACAAGAGCTCTACGGATGTAGCCTATCTTGATTTCAGTAAGGCCTTTGATAAAGTTCCCCATGACATTCTTGCAAAGAAGCTGGTAAAATGTTGGCTGGACACTGCTACTATTAGGTGGATTTTAATTGGTTGACTGACCAAACTCAAAGGAGGCTCACCAATGACTTCTCTTCTCCCTGCAGTGAAGTGACTACTGGGGTGCTACAGGGTTCTGTCCTGGGGAAGTACTATTCAACATCTTCATCAATGACTTGGATGAAAGAATAGAGGGCATGCTGATCAAATTTGCAGATATCACCAAATTGGGAAGGGCTGCTAATATGCCAGATGACAGGATCAAAATTCAAAATGACCTTGACAGATTGGAGAGCTGGGCCAAAGCTAACAAAATAAATTCCAACAGAGAGAAATGTTAAGTCCTTCACTGCACAAATATAGGATTGGGGACATGTGGCTGGATAACAGTACGTATGAAAGGGATCTAGGAGTCTTGGTGGACCACAAGCTGAACATGAGTCAGCAGTGTGATGCAGCAGCCAAGAAAGCCAACGCGATTCCTGGTTGCATCAATAAGAATATGGGGTCTAGATCAAGGAGGTAACCACTCTATTCTGCTTTGGTTAGACCTCATCTGGAATATTGTGTCCAGTTCTGGGCACCTCAATTCAAGAAGGATATTGAGAAGCTGGAATGTGTCCAGAGGAGGGCAATCAAAATGGTGAAGGGTCTGGAAGCCATGCCCTATGAGGAGCAGCTTAGGAAGCTGGGTGTGTTTAGTCTGCAGAAGAGAAGGTTAAGAGGGGACATGATAGGCCTGTTTAAATATTTGAAGGGATGTCATGTTGAGGAGGGAGTGGGCGTTTTCTGTTGCTCCAGAGACTAGGACAAGGAGCAATGGATTCAAGCTGCAGGAAAAGATTCCACTTAAACCTCAGGAAGAACTTCCTGACAGTCAGAGCTGTCTGGCAGTGGAATATGCTGCCTTGGAGTGTGGTAGAGTCTCCTTCTTTGGAGGTTTTTAAGCAGAGGTTGGATGGCCATCTGTTGGGAGTGCTTTGATGTGCGTTCCTATATAGCAGGGGGTTGGACTGGATGGCCCCTGTGGTCTCGCCCAAGTCTATGATTCTATGGCAGAGAATTCCAAACACCCTTCCCTAAACTGCAAATCCCATGATTCCATAGGACACAGTCACAGCAGTTAAACTGGAATCAAAGCACTGTAATGTGTTGTATGAAAGGTGGTCTGAGGAGCTAAGAGGGAATTGGGGCCTTCAAAAACAGTCTTGGTGCCAAACGCAATCCCAGGCATACAAGCTCTTCTATGGGCCTGAACAAGTCCAACAACTGTCACTGTACATTGAATCCAACTTTGTGTCTCTCCTAGGGCTACCTTGAGGCTTAAAAATTTCAACTCACTAGAAGGAGGGTGGGGGATATGATTATAAGAGAGAAGTGGCAGAGGAAAACATGCATATTAGTACTGATCAAATTGGAGGCAGGGACAAATCCAGCTGTGAAACAGCAAGCAACTTTCATTCCTCCCTTTGATGAAGGAAGAGTTATAGCTCTTGGTAGCCATAATACTGCTTGATTTAATATCAAACGTCACTTGGCCCTAGCACTGAGTTCTTCACATATTACTCTTCGGTCTGAAATTAGTTTCATACAGAGAAGAGAAAATGAACACATTATAAAACATACCGTTTTATGTTTATTGAACAGCTGCAGTCACAAGACTCCCCAAGGGAGCTATAGGGGATTTATGAGATGCCTTTTGCTACAGGTCTTGATGTGTAAAATGCTATGGGCAAACCACATGGTTTCTCTGCAGATAATTGTGAATAATTATCTCTACCACAAACATAACAGGCATCCTGTCCTGGGTTTTTGCTAGGGATATTTTGTGATTTCCCATCTGCACGACAGGCAGAATTAGCCAGTGCAGCTCAAGCTATCATCTCCAGGCTGAAAGTTGATGGCCTGCCATAAAAATGATAGCAAGCCTAATACCAAATTACTGTGAGACTGGACTGTGCAGTAAGGCAATAAATAAATGAATTTAAAAAATGGATGGATCAGCTTCTCCCTCATGTACCTATCCAACCCTGGAGATGGTTTTCAGAGGCTCTCCTCAGAGCACTCTCTCAAGTAAAGCAAATTACTGGTGGCCCAGTCCAAACTGGGTTGAGTATTACCTTAAAATAGTAGGATGAGGCAAACATACACACCCAGAATCCTGGGTGCGGACAGAAGTGAGGTAGGGTGATGACCTTCTAAGTGGTGCCACCCTTAGTATTCTATGCCCTTCTTCAGAAATTCATCTGGCACTTTCTTGATGGTCATTGATAGCCATGTTTAAATATTTGAAGGGATGTCATGTCGAGGAGGGTGCGGGCTTGTTTTCTGCTGCTTCAGAGACTAGAACAAGGAGCAAAGGATTCAAGCTGCAGGAAAGGAGATTCCACTTGAACCTCAGGAAGAATATGCTGCCTCGGTGTGTGGTAGTCTCCTTCTTTGGAGGTTTTTAAGCAGAGGCTAGATGGCCATCTGTTGGGAGTGCTTTGATGGGTGTTCCTGCATAGCAGGGGGTTGGACTGGATGTCCCCTAAGGTCTCTTCCAACTCTCTGATTCTATGATTTCAGTGGCAGTTGAGGAAAACCTTTCTTATTTTCCTAGGGCCGTTAAAAGTTGTGAAACATTTTGATCCAGTGTATTTTACCTGTGTGATTTGGCTGACAGTCTAACTCTGGTTTTATTTCTCTCTGCTGTGTGATATTTAAAAACTATAATGTAATGTATTATTCAATCGGCATTTTTGGCTATATATATATATATATTTTCAATTGTGAGTCACCCAGAGATCTTGGGTAGCCTATGTGAATGAAGAAAACTATCTGGGCATCCCAAAGTAGAAAAGGCACAGCTGGACTTTGGTTTATCTCTGGAAGTAGGAAATATTGACTTTTATCTGAGGGAAAGTTTGTTCCTTTTGAACAAAAGAGGCCACAGATATTATGCAACCGCGGGTTATGGCAGCACATGGTCTAGTGGGGGAGGCCATTTACAGCGTTGCTTGCTAAGCCACACTGTTATTTTAATTATGGAATGATTTTCTAGAGCTCCGTCGGGAGTCTGCACTAAGGCAACCAGATGGCATGCACATCCCACCCTTTTAATGTTATGGACCAAGTGGTTTCCCATCCAAGCCCTTGCCAGACCCAGATCTGCTTAGCTTTCAGAAAGTACATGCCTTATGTGTCCCTAAGAGAACCAGTGTGGTACAGCAGTTTTTGTGTTCAACTAGGGCTCTACAAGACTAGTGTTCAAATCTTTGGTCTATCATGGAAACCTAATGGGGTCACCATGGGCAAGTTATACTTTTTCACCTAAGAGAAAGGCCATGGCGCACCTCCTCTGAATAAATTTTGCCAGGAAAACTCTAGGACTTTTATACTCATAATAACGTATGTCTTTAGAACCACACTTTGGTCCTCCAGATTTTTTTTCCACTTCAGGTCCCAGTACTCCTGACTGTTGGCCAAATTGGCTGGGGTTTCTGGGAGCTGAAATCCAAAGCACCTGGGGGACCAAAGTTTAGGAACCACTGCTCTAGACCAAGGATGAGAATAATGTGAGCCTTCCATATGTGGGTGAACAGCAATTCCCAGTATTCCACACAGGATAACTGGCTCTGCTGATGGCAGCTGCTGTGAGCTGTAGTTTCACAACACTTGGAGGGTCACAGTGCTCCCAAGGCCAATTTCCTCTCAACCTGAGAGCATGGGAGCATTCCCCCTTGTCCTGAAAGCCTGTTGCTTCACCTTCCTCAAACAAGGACTGAAACCTGAGGAACTCCTAGGGGATTTAAAAGGAGAAGTATTTATGAATAACCATCCACAATCTTCATGATAGCCAGCGCTGGCGGATCCTGTAGTCTAAATAAGTCACTTTTCCTGAGCCATTTCCGCACTAGCCTGTCATAGTGCTATTATTCCACTTTCAACATCCTATGGCCTTTGAGGCCCTTCCCTAAATGCAAACCCCAGGATTCCATAGGATACTGAAAATGGAATGATTGCACTATAAGAGGCTGGTGCGGAAATGGCCCTGGTGCTAATTTACAACAAAGAAAAAACCATTCCCTTAATTCATGCCCGGGCCCCGCTCCTCCACTTGTGGGAAGGCGAGGAAGAGGCTCCCTCGGTTTGCCGCCCTAGACGGCCACTCCTACCTTCTCGCCCTCGCCCAGGACTCGGCAGGGCCAGACCTCCGCCGTGCCAAAAAGGGCATTTCTGATCATCCCAAACATGGCGCAGGGTGGTTGAGGTCGAGCAGCCCCTCCGCCCCGCCGCAGCTGGGCTGTCGCTCCTGTTTCCACGGGAAGCGAGAGAGAAAAGGGGAAAGGCAGAGAGAGCAACTCCGCCCCCGGTTCGCCCAGAGGTTGGGCAGCTGCGGGCCCGGGCAAAGCGCGGAGGAGGGGAGGGAGGCGGGAATGTGGCGCAAGGCAGCCGGAGGAGCGGAGGCGCTGAACCGCTCCCTCCCCTCTTTCTCGCGGAAGAGTTGAGGCGTGTTGCGAAGTCTCGGCAGAAGAAAAATTGCCAGCGTTTTTTGGAAGAGGAGTTAAACTTCTCAAAGCCGCCGTGGTGTAGTGGTTTGAGCGCTGGACTACGGCCCCGCAGAGCAGGGTTCGAGGCCCCGCTCGGCTACGGAAACCCGCTGGAAACCTTGGGCGGGTCACGCGCTCTCAGCCCAAGAAAACCCCATAATAGGTTGGCCTTAGGCTCGCCATAAGGCACACAACAACGTCTAAAGACTTAGCCACTCATGTGGAGCAATGGGAAAAGTTTCAATCCTGAGGATATAGGAGACACACAAACATAAAGTGGTAGGTTTTAGATGAAAAATGACTTCAGAGGTTACGAAGGAGCAAACATGGGGGTGCCCCCCCGGCCATTCTCAGGATCGCTGGTTGCTGAGGTTGCTGGCTGGGGAGTTTGGGGAGCTGGAATTCATAAAAGTGACCTTCCAAAGGAGGAACTTGCAATGCAGTCAGCAGTGTGTTGGGGTGGTACAAGTGCACAGATGTATTTTGCTGCATCTGCTGTCCAGCTACTAAGAAATGAATGGTAGGATCAGTGGCCAGCTTTGGTTACATGGTGTATAATGTTCCATGCAGTCGGCATGTGCTTTTTGTGCAAGCACAGGTACATAGACTGTCTTTTCAGTGTATTTCTGAAATATTTCAGCATGAATACTGTGAAAAACACCCTGAATCATCTGTCTCCATGCATGAGATGCATGTTAAGATTGCCTGAAGACGTCCAGCTTGTTTGACTTCCACATCCCTAATCAATCATGAATTCAACTGCTGGAAATGTTTAGAGCAGCAAAAGTTTAAGTAGATTAAGTTAATAAGGTCATTGTTCTAACCAGAGAAGATGTACATAGAAATTGCATTATTTTAGGTCAGGCAAAGGGCCTGCCTGGCTCAGTATTGTCTACCTCAGGGATGGTAGACTTCCATATTGCAGGATCCACTCTATTTTCTTCTTAACCCTTGCCAACCAGTCAGGAATCAAAACTGCTCAAGACATACAGTTACAATTAAAGAATTCTGGGCTCAGGAATATGTTCTGTGTGAATGTAAGCCATGTTCTGTGATAATTTTCTACATCTTCCTCCTTATTGTAAAATGAAGTTGACTTTTATAAACAGAAGGTATCATCTGAATATCATGGAATAACAATATTAATCGCACTATTGAGTTTAGTAAAAGTTAACACAGAGACCTTAGAAAAGAATACTGATTCTATGATCTTTCCAAAAAACCAGTAGATCTGAGATTGTAAGACCTTCTGTGACATCAGAACCCATGCTATGAGATCTTGGACCTATTTCAAGGCCTCTGATGTCACAAAGGCCGGTGTGAAAGGTCAGGGAATGGCAACAAAGTTTGGGACATTCCTGCAAGCACAACACAGAGCCCATGTTGCATCAGAGAAGACAAGGCAATGACATCAAAACAGGTGGAACAGACAGAATGGAATGCCAGTCATCATAAGGGAAGCACTAACTCAACACACAAATGGGCCTTTAACTTGCCTATTAAATGGGAATTTGGATGATTGCGTATTTACATTCATAATAGCTTCAAGAATGCAGAGTTCTGGTCAAGCAAGATGACTATAGAACTTGTCAACCATGTGCAATGATTAAAGACAAAGCATCTTGAAAGGAGGGGCAGCAAGCTTTCTGTCAATCCTCTCCCTGTCCTGAGCAACCAAGAAATCTTAGTAATTATTTACTATTTATTTTTGTGGAGGATGTTATTTATAGAACAGAGGAAGCAAAAGTGAGGCTTGTAGGGTATAAGTACAACCCCAGCTCCTTTTTGTGACCCACCAAGGCCCCTGCATGTAAAAAAAAAGTATTTTTTTTAAAGTTTGGGATTTTTTAATCCCAAGTGAAAAATTGCCTCAGAGGGGTCATTAGAAATTTAAGGAGTGGTGAATTATTGTTATTCTCTCTACAGAACCTCCCCAAGGCAGCATGGATGAATGATTTGAGTACTGGACTGGGATTCCAGGAGACCAGGATTCAAATTCCTATTTAGCCATGGAAACCAAATGGTTGATCTTGGGCAAATCATATTCCCTTAGCCTAAGAGGAAAGCAGTGACAATCCCCCTCTGAATATCTCTTGCCAAGAAAACTCTGTGATAGATCAAAGTTAACTCTGAAAGCACATAACAGCCCCCCAAACAGACAAACAAATTATCCCACTTCCAAAACATTGGAGATCTAAACTGGAAGTGACTTCCAGTTCACACTTTGGGCTGCTGGGAAGGCGATCTGGTACCTGGTAGCTGTCCTACTTACTGTGCAAGAAGAACTGAGCATTCCTAAGAGCCAAAATGATTTTTCTATGGAACTTTATTGAGGTAGGAGTATCTTTTGAAGTAAGAGTATCTTTTCTGACATGAAACCTTATTTCTAACATTAAAAAGCATGCATATTCCTTAAGAATGATCTAAGCCTTAGAAAAGGGAAGGTTGCCCAAGTTATTTGAAAGTGCTTTACAGTGGATTTAGCAGGCACTGTAAGAACCTGTATATTTTGTTTCAAAGACAAGTTTTTCAAAAAGGTCCATACAGTGAATTTTACAAATCTGTTGAGGATACGTCTTGTAAAATTTAGTCTGAAAAGAAGGCTTAAAAACATACAAGGCATACAGGGATAGGATATTAACACCTTTTTTCCTTTCCATTTCTCTTTGGATTGTTCCAAAGGATGACAGTTTGTATACAAGTAGCATGCAAAGAAATCAGTGTTTCATGTTTGTATTTTCCATTACAAATAGGATCATATCTAAGTCAGTTTCATAATTTATCATGGTCAATAACTGTTCAAATTCTGTCAAAATTACCTTTCCCAAACAATCTCTTCAGTTCTAGTTTCTGATCCTCCCCTGCAATTTTTCCTAACACTGAATCAAAGTAGAACATGATAGCCAAAATCCTGCTGGTTAGTTTCAGTGAGAGTAGACCCACTAAATCAATTACTGAATGAGGAATCAATGCATAGAAAAATTTACTGCTTAAGTAGGTCTGCTCTAGTTAGTTTAATCTGCATTCAGCTGTCAGAAGGCATTCTCTCAAACCTGTAGGCCTTTGGGCTGAGTCTGTAGGGTCAGACTAGTGTGGATCACCTGTTGTGTGATAATTGCAATTTTTTGACCCCACTCCAAAAGCTTTCTATGTGTGTGCATGTCTGATCTATTCTTCCTGGTCAGGTGTAATCATTTGCTTGACAGAATGAAATACATTTCTAGAAAAGTCAGTTTCCATGTAGAAGTCCAAATAAGCAGGGTTGTTGCTATAGCAGTGTCAGATAGCTGCCTCAGGTGGCTGCTCTTGAATGACATAAAAGTGGCTACAACTTGGAATCTGTTTCTCTACTCCCAGGGAGAGGAGAGTGCTTAGTCTGCACCTTGTCTTGGATGTGTATATGTCATTTCCAGTTTCACCTCAGGCACAAAATGCCTTTAGCCAGCTCTGTGCAAAATCACAGGGAGATACAGTGCTGCACTAATCATGAGGAAGACAGCCCTGCAGAAATAATATTATACACATTTTTTTTTAGTCAGCCTTTTATTGTACTTTAAGAACCTTGGGAATAGAGGGGAAAAAACAGCATTCCCTTCTCAGAAAAGAAGCTAATTCATCTGTGCTTGCCTCCATGTGTACACCCTATTTCGCTTCACTGGTCGTCTCCTCAGGTGGATGCTGCTGAGCCTCTGACTCCTCAGGGCCTTGTATCGGATGGGAAAAAGGGTCCTGCTCATCACGTTAAGTCGTTCATTCAGCTCTGCCAGCCTCTTCTTTATTGAATGTACTTGCTTCAGGAGATTGTCAATTGCCTCAGACACAGGCCGGAGGCTGCAGAAAAAAATGAGGCAATATTGGGGAATGTATATTCTTGAGGGGCTGTTCTTTATTTGTGTGTGTGTGGGGGGAATCCATACATCTCACCACCAACCTCATTTTGAATTGTTCCAGGAAACAAATTGATCAACTCACCTCTTACATGATAGACTGCAATGTGCTCGTGAATTGAGTACCCACTAGGATTCTCACTGCTTTTAAGATTTGAAGGATAATATTTTCAGGAAACTATATTTTCAGAAAACTATTAGCTGTCGACATGCCTCAGTCAGAACTGTGTGCCACAGTTCTGAGGAAGATAAACAATCAGCATGGTTAGAAGTTGCTGGTGGAAGGATGCTCCAGGTTGTTTATGAGACTCTGCGTTAGTACTAATTCCTCCCCAGTGGCCCATCAAATCTCCCTCCCACCTGATGTCTTTGATCTGTGCTGGCCTTAAAAAAAAAAGAATCCTCAGAAGAAACCATATCACTTGCTCACATGAAGGATATATCACATATTAATGCCCTGAAAATGAATTTGAAAACATGACATGTACAAATATTTACTACCAAAATACAAGCCTTATATTTGCATAGAAAAACATTCAACACTGAAATACAATTTGTGTTAACTGAGGGAAGATGAAAATCCAAAAATAATGACAGTTAAAATTTATAGTTTTTTCAACGTACAGGATGCTTTACAGAGTACAAAGGGACTGGTCCATGCTCAATGAATTTACAGTCCAGAACTCAGGATAGCAGAAACAGCAGGGAAGAGAGGAGGATATGAATGCAAAATAAAACAAAGAAAGGACATGTTATTCTTTCAGATGGAATGATTTATGCTCAGTTAAAAGCAGGGCTTGGGAAAAAAAAGTTTATTTTTAGACTACCAGAATTCCCTAGCCATCAAGAATTACCCTCTGCTAGGCCTGGGTGATTTGTGAAACTCTAGATATTGAAGGATTTGCAACTTCCAATAGCCCTAGTTAGCATAGCCAAATATGATAAGAGTTAGAATTCAGCAACATTTGGAGAGCCATAAGTTGTACATCCCTGCCCCAGATGTGAATTCAGTTTTACATGGTGAGAATTTTCATCATATGGCAAATAATTTGCTATTGGAGAAGTCCCTATGAAAGAATTTCCCCCTGTTATTGGTCACAGACAGAAAAAAATTAGTCCCATACAGAACAAACAGGTGTGCACTTTGACATTTGCCAGTAGCCTTGAAGAGGTTCAATCTTTGGTGGATTTCTGCTACTAGCAATTTGCCTCAGCTGAAATTTTCTGTATTTTTTTTTTGAATGAAACATAGAGATGGAGAAATGAGACCCTTTCATTGCAATCAATCTCTGCTTGACACGCCTGCCTTAATGCCTTGTCCAGGCTGGCCCTGGGAAGATGGTCAAGAATTGTCTTGTCTTAAACAATAGTTAGAAGAAGCTCGTGGGCATAAGAGCTCACAATGACAGTGAAGCACCCAAAATAATGGAAACCATGACACTGCACACGGTTTTGCCATGTTTCATATAGCTGATGGAGAGCAATTGGTTGCAGGTGTTAACAAAATAATAGTTTTTGCAGTGCTGCAAATTGCTCCCCTTTTTAAAGTCGTGATCTAAGAAGCCTTTCAGGAACATGATTGGGTAGGGATACAAGACAGGACTTTCTTTATGGCTGCTTCTGGCCTGTCAAATGCCTTACTGAAGGAGACTGGACTGGATGGAAGGCATCAGAAGGGCTTTCTATTTAGTCACTTCTTTGGCCTTTCAACTGGTTTATTGTTGATGGTGAATTCTTGTGTTTTACTTGTATCTTTAATATGCTGTTATGTCTTAACTGTATTCAATTCTATTTAAATGGTATTGTTGTTAGCACTCTGAGTGCCATTTTTTTGACAAAAAAAAAAAGATGGAATATAAATGTAATAATAAACTAAATACAGTCTATGGACACTGGAGGCTCTTGTACAGGCAATTTTCCTAAAAGGCAAGATAGAAATATTACATACACTGTGTGGCTTCAAGTTGTTTCTGACTTATGGCAACCCTAAGGTGAACCCACAATGAGTCCTCCCTCCCTCCCTCATAGCCAATATTTAATTGTAGTCATGCCAAAATAATCTTATCTCTTCTTTTTTTATAGAGATATGAGCTTGGTAGATGAAGAGAATGCTGTGGATATAGCATATCTTGACTTCAGTAAAGCCTTTGACAAACTCCTCCATGATATTCTTGCAAAGAAGGTAGTAAAATATGGGCTAAACAATGCTACTGTTAGGTGGATTTGTAACTGATTGACTGATCGAACCCAAAGGGTGCTCACCAATGGCTCCGCTTCATTCTGTAGAGAAGTGACTAGTGGGGGGCCACAGGGTTCTGTCCTGGACCCATTGCTATTCAACGTCTTCATCAGTGATTTGGATGAGGGAATCAAGGGCATTCTTATCAAATTTGCAAATTACACCAAATTGGAGGGGAGGGGTAGCTAACACTCCAGTGGATACAATTAGAATTCACAATGATCTTAACAGATTGAAGAGTTCGTAACAAAATGAATTTCAACAGGAAGAAGTGTAAGGTACTACATTTGGGCAGAAAAAAAAATGAAATGCACAGATATAACATGGGTGACACTTGGCTTAACCACAGAACATGTGAAAAGGATCTAGGAGTCTTAGAGGACCACCGGCTGAACATGAATCAGCAGTGTGATGCAGCAGCTAAAAAAGCCAATGAAATTCTGGGCTGCATCAATAGGAATATAGTGTCTAGCTTAGGGGAAGTGATAATACCACTCTTCTCTGCTTTGGTTAGACCCCACCTGGAATACTGTGTCCAGTTCTGGGCATCACAGTTCAGGAAGGATATTGGCAAGCTGGAACATGGCCAGAGGAGGGCAAGTAAAATGATAGAAACCATGCTATATGAGGAGCGGCTTAGGGAGCTGTGTATGTTTAGCCTGGAGAAGAGATGATTAAGAGGTGGCATAATAGTGATGTTTAAAAATTTGAAGGGATGTCATATGGAGGATGGAACAAGCCTGTTTTGTGCTCTCCAGAGACTAGGAGTAATGACTTCAAACTTCAAGAAAAGAGATTCCATCTAAACAGTGGGAGGAACTTCCTCATGATAACAGCAGTTTGAATACACTGCCTGGGAGTGTGAGGGAGTTTCCTTCTTTAGAGGTTTTTAAACAGAGGTTAGATGGCCATCTGTCAGGAATGCTTTGATTGTGTATTTCTGCATGGCAGGGGGTTGGACTTGATGGCCCTTGAGGTCTCTTCCAACTCTATAGCCATTTCCGCACTAGGCTGTTATAGCGCTATGATTCTACTTTCAACATTCTACGGAATCCTGGAGTTTGCAGTTTCAGGAGGATGTTGAAAGTGCAATCATAGCCCTATAACAGCCTAGTGCAGAAATGGCCTATGATTCCATGAATTCTGTTATTGTATTAATGTCATAAGGCTACTGTAACATAACTTTAATCTCACTTTTATTTTGGAAAATATTTCCTCTAGACATGCACTTACATGGTGAAGTGTGATATTTACTACAGCTTTGAACAACCTGAATAACTTCATACAGTTTTTTTAAAAAAACATTCTCACAATATGATTTAAAAAAACCTCCCCTGGCAAAACATGGCTCTGACCACATGGGGGCGCCTTGAGAAATATTTTTTGTACAAGAAATGAAGGGTAGAAAATCATTGTATTACAAACGTAGGCAGACAGATATTCAAGCACGAATTATTATGAGAAGATGCTCATTATGACAAATAATACTCACTGAGCCAACTTTGATGTTGATTGTATAATTAAGCATTGTAACATAGTAACACTTGATGTGGCAGTGCCTGAATGTTAACATGCTCCATTTATATTATCTTAACAACCCTTACATAAAGTACAGGGAACTTCAGGTCCATGAGCCAAATTCAACTGAGGTTGCCAACCAGCTTCTGGCCAACCAGCTTTTACTCCAGACTTCCCGCCCTAGACCTTAAATTCAACCTTTCTCCACCCACACAAGGAAAACACTCATATATGCAGGAACGCACATCAAAGCATTCCCAACAGATGGCCATCCAACCTCTGCTTAAAAGCCTTCAAAGAAGGAGACTCTACCACACTTCAAGGCAGCATATTCCACTGCTTGACGGTCAGAGTTGTATGGCAGTGGAATATGCTGCCTCAGAGTGTGGCGGAGTCTCCTTCTTTGGAGATTTTTAAGCAGAGGCTGGATGGCTGTCTGTTGGGAATGCTTTGATGTGTATTCCTGCATAGCAGGGGGTTGGACTGGATGGCCTTTGTGGTCTCTTCCAACTCTATGATTCTATGATTTTATGATCTCTGATCAGCAGCTGCACAGAGAAAAGAGTCTCATTTCCCATTCAAAGCTGACCTATGTTTTCCTCTGTGTTTGCATATTTGTCTGAATGGGGTGGGAAAGAATGGGTTGGCTGTGACCAGTGCTGTGGGACCTTGGGAGTTTTTCAGGATGGTAGCCTGGCCCTTGGGCCAGAAAAGGTGCCTCAGCTTGCATTGCAACTATCCTTTACAGGAGCCGTTACTTAACACAGTTATAGTGCTATGCTTCGACTTTAGCTTCCATGGCAATAGCCTGGGCCCTTTCACACTGCGCAATTATAGCATGACAATTCCACTTTAACTGCCACAGCTGCATCCTTTAGAATCTTGGGGGTTTGCAGTTCAGTTTGGCACTGGAGATGTCTGGCTGAAAATTCTAAAACCTCTTTTCTAAATCCTAAGATTCTATAAGATGAAACCATGGCAGTTAAAGTGGAATCATAGCATTATAATTGTGTGGTGTGAAAGAGCTCCCCATGGAATTCTAGGAAAATTCTCAGCTAGAGAGCTGAAGAACATCTCCAAAGACCAAATCCAAAGATTCCATAGGATGCAGCCCTAGCAGTTTAAGTGGCATTATAGCTTTATAATTGTGCCATGTTAACCATGTCAACCAGTGGTGACCAGAGGGTCCAACGTTAGTGTGGGTGGTGAATGCATGCCACGTTTTAGACTGAACTTTAAATGAGCTATCCAAGGTGCTGAATTCCATCTTCAAAATAGGTTCAGTGCCCTGGATAGCTCTTTTAAAGTTTGGAATTAAACCTAGAGTCGATTCACTGCTGCACTGACACTGAAGCCATCAGCTGCCACTGGAGCCTGCCCTGCTATTGGGCAATATATTTTGCTTTTCATGTAAGGGAGCAAATTGTTGAGTTAGAAATTTAATTTGATGTTATATTACTTTTAGTATTTTTGGTGTTGTATTTTAGTATTGTATTTTTAATGCCAGGAAGGGGGAGAGGTGCTTGTGGGTCTTTCAGCCTTATAAGCCAAAATAGCTTGGCTGACTTTTGGTGGTATGTAACTTTCACTTATTTGTTTGTGTGTGTGTGTGTATGCACACTTGTGTGCATTTGCTGTTTTGATTCAGACAGCAAGATAGCTTGGGCCAGCTGCAACATTATATAAAGTAAACTGATAGGATTATAAATCTAATTTTGTTGAGATAGGCAGAGAGCAGTAGCTTGTGTAAAATCACCAGTCTGTGGGGAAATTTGACCCAAATAATTTCTGGCACACCGTATTCTTTCAGTACCATCCTAGCCACATTTACACAGAAGTAAACCCTGCTGATTTCAATGAGAGTTATCTCCATGTATAATTCCCATGTGCTTAAAAACATATGCAAATACAAACTGCTTCTGACAACATTTCTAATCTGAAAGAATATTTTGTAATCTTCAGGAGACATATTAGTATGGGCTTTCATTATATATTTAGCATGACATTTCCTCCTATGTAAACAGCCCATTAGAGACTCCTGCACACTTAAGTAGCACTTATGCTCAGCTTTGCGCTCACTTTAAGAGCGTATTTTTCACCTGGGAGTATTTCATGTTCACAGCCAGTGCTATAAATGTTTCAAAATATAAGCAAACAACAGGAAACATTTTGATAGCTTTCTAGAGTCAAATCTTCTCTTTATCATTTCTGCAAAATATAGGCTAATTTCAGGAAGTTACTTATTGTAAACAGAATGGATTTTTAATGCCATTTCTACCTTTCCCCCAACACCACTTTACAATACATCCAAGTCTCTACTTTTCCCAGCATTTCTGGGCAGCTGCTTCTTTAGAAAAGATGGATCTGAGAATGAGAATTTCATCCTCTAAGACAGGAATCATGCAGCCCCCCAGATGGAAATCTCAGCTGCCCTAGCCAGCAAAGACAACAGTAAGGAATTCTGGGAGATGCAGTCCAACCACTCTGGAGGCCTGCATCATTTCTACCCTGCTCTATAGGAATCTCTGTCTCTCAGAGTAATACAACCCATGGCCATACCATTGAAGTTGGGAGCAGTGGAAGATTCAGGGCAGAGGAAGAGAAATAGTTCTTCAGCTTACACCTAATTAACGTAGAGAATGCATTACTAGATGTGACACACAGATGGCCACCTGTTTAAATTGCTGTACCATTGCTCCTGACCACTTCATTGTATGAGCTGTACTGATTGCCAGTTTGCAAGAGTGCTGTTGATGACATTGGTTGTTATGACTTCTAAAGGCCTAACTGGCTTGGGGATAGGCTACCTGAGGGACAAGCAGCTCCTCTTCCTTGTTATTTGCCATTACATTGACTTTGACTTATGGTGATCCTATGTATGGAATACCTTCCAGACCCCCTCTCATCAGCTGCCCTCTTAGGTCTTTCAAACTCAGGACCATGGCTTCCTTGATTGAATCAGTCCATCTGTAGTGTACTCTCCTTCTTTTCCTATAGCCTTCCACTTTACAAAGCATTACTGACTTCTCCAATGAGTCATGTCTTCCCATGATATATCTCAAGTATGACAGCCTCATTTTAGTCATCTTCACTTTTAATGAGAGTTAGGGCTTGCCTGCCCTTTAAGTCCAGCTATTTCACCCCATTCTTGGCCACCATAATCTTCTGTGGAGCAGTTAATGGTGTCTCATGTTATCTGGCCACATCTTGAATCTGGAGCATGGCTTGGAAAATGTATTTTTGGGGACTATGATTCCTAGAAACTCCTACCCAGCCTGACTTTTTAGATCTTTGATATGGAACATTCTCACCCAAATATTAGGTCATATTCTCCTTGCTTTCTGTTCTGCCAGACATCTCTTTTTAAACAAGTACTTGATTGTAGTGTTGTATTGTATTTAAATTTATTGATAACTAGTTTTAGTTCTTTGTATTTTTATCTTAATGCTGCTCTTCATTTGGTAATTGTGCTTTAATAATGGATTATCATTTTCCTTTCTGTTTTTATATTCAGAAGCCAACTTGAGTCACTCTTTCTAGAAGGTAAAAATGAAGTATAATTAGAAGAGACTTGAGACAAATTCTTGGGGGATATGGCAATTAATGGCAATTGGTCATTATGATGGCAATACACATACAGTGAAGGCACTGGACCATCACGTGGAAGCTAAGAAAGGACAGCCCTAGGTAGCACTTGGATGAGGAATACTAGGTGGTATAAACTATATTTCAAAGGAAGGCAATGGCAAACTACTTTTGAGTATTCCTTATCTAGGAAAACCCTATGAAAGTCATGGGGTCACCATAATTCAACAGGTGACTTGAACACACACACACTTTCAATATAAGATGTAATATGCTTCTGAATGCCTGTTGTGGGAGGATGTGAGTTGGCCAGAGCTGTTGCACTTATGCCCCACTTATGGATTTCCTACAGGCATCTGGTTGACCACTATGGGAACAGAATGTCATTCTAGGCAAGCCTTTGATCTGATCCTACAGAACTCTTCTTATCACTAAGAAGATGCAACTTAGCTCATGCAGCTAGCAAATTAAAGACATCACTTTTCTCCTCAAATTAAATATTAATAAATCTATTCATTTTAGAAGAATGATGCTGCAGTTATAAAAGTTTATGACCTCATTGGGTAGGAAATGTTTCCAAGCCAGTTCAAAACTGGTATAGTGTAGCTAAACTGATAGCTGCCAAACATAATTTTTCAAAGTGTGTCTGAACTTCAACCAAATCAATGTGGTATTTTTTTAACTGCTAGTGAAGTTATATTGGAACTGAACTCTTGTTGGTCTGACTCTTGATCAAATGAGCATTATGTTCTTCTTCGTGGTCTCTGTGCCTTCATACACTAGGAGCTTTAGCGCCTGCGCGGTAGCGTTCGGAAACTTCTAGAGCTTGTTCGCTTGGCGGGAACCCCTCCCCCACGCCGGTACTGCGCATGCTCCTCCTGCCGAGCAACGGTCTCTCCTCAGTTCTTTCTCGTCCGCCGCCGCGTACGGAAGGTTCTTTAGTTTGTTCCTCTCACGTCGTGCTTGGCTTGCTGTTTTTCACGGTTTTACGGACTTCGGACTGTCTTTGACCTCTCTTTCGGACTCCCCTTCGGTTTTCGTCTTTTTGGATTTCGGAGTTTGGCGTTTCTTCGTCTTATGTCCGCGCTCTTTAAGAAGTGCGTGTCCTGCGGCCGCAAGGTTGCCCT
Source organism: Ctenosaura bakeri (assembly GCA_948474755.1). Taxonomy (NCBI): domain Eukaryota; kingdom Metazoa; phylum Chordata; class Lepidosauria; order Squamata; family Iguanidae; genus Ctenosaura; species Ctenosaura bakeri. The sequence goes on from CAOLHI010001581.1 coordinate 50,259, forward strand.
CAACGACGGCCATAAGGAGTGTCTCTTCTCTTTGGGCGAGTCCCACAACATCCGGACTTGCCCAATTTGCAGGGATTTTACTCCCCAAACTCTTCGCAACCGCTCCGCGAGACTCAAATCTTATTGTTGGGAACAGTCTCTGCGGGCGATAGACGAGACCTCCACTTCCAAGATGGCCGACAAGAAGACGACCACGCCATCGACGGTATCGGCGGCTGCCGTTCCGTCCACCTCGTCGGTATCGGGCTCGGTACCGGCGAAACGCCGATTTCGGCGTTACCGAGGATCCCGAAGCTGTCGGCGGCTGCCAAGTCAGCGAAAGGATCCTCGACGGCGAGGAAGGCTGAGGCTCCCCTTACGGAGACGACTGCAAAAAAGCGCCCTGCTCCGGACGGAGGCAAGGGCAAGGAGAAGGAGAAGAAGAAGAAGAAGAAGGAAAAGAAGCGCTCCCCGGCTGGGGACGCTCAACCTCCTACTCCTCCTCCTACTCAGCAGCCTTCAAAAGGGCGAGGCGAGTCCGTCGACCTCTCGGAGGATGAGATCGAGGACGTTCCCCAACAGCGCCCGGACTCACCTGTGGCAGACCCTCCAACCCTGGTGGAGGAGCGCCACCGCCCTTTTAGCCGTCGCAGGTCGGCCGACCTGCAGCAGAGAGAGCCCTCTGCTTCTCCGGAGCGGCGTTCGACCTCCTTCAGGTCCCAGTCCCGCTCTTCCGAGCGTCCGGTGGCCTCGCCGCCTCCGAGGGAGACAAGAGAGGAACAACCTCGCTCGTCTGCCTCCAGATACACCTCGGCGTCCTACGTGGCCAGGTACGCGAGGGAATCTGAATGGAGAGAGCGCCCGGCCTCCTATCGGTCGCATTCGCCATCGTACCGGGATCGGTACCATCGTGGCCCGAGTCGCTGGGGAGACCTTCCGGAGGTCCCGGTCACCTCGTCGACAGCGCGAATCGCGCTCGCCTAGAGGGGACGAGGCTCGGTACCGTCGACGCCGAAGCCGATCTCCGTCGGACCGCCGCTCCTTCAGCCGCTCTCCCTCCCCTCGATATCATAGGGCGAGGGAGCCTTCACCACGGTATCGGGCGATATCGCCACCTCCTAGGGTCACGGCAACGGCGACGCGCCCTACGGAGTCGGTGGTGACTGAGCGGGCTACGACGACGTCAGCCTGCCAGACTACCCCGGTCACCACCAAGAGGGTGAAGTCAGTGGTCAGCCATCCCAAGCGGGACGCTGCTGCTACCACCGCCCCGGCTGCGGAGAAGCCTAGGAAGGCAACACCTGCGGCGACTACGAAGGAGCCGGAAAGCGAGCGGCGAGAGGACTCACCGAGCTCGGAGTCGTACGACTCGAGTGCGGAGTCTGAGGTGTCTGAGGCGGCCTCCCAGGAGTCTCCTCCGTTGGGATTCGGGGACCCGATCCCAGATTCTGCTCCAGAGGACGTCCACCAGTTCTCTGCGATGCTGCTCCGCATGGCCACTACCCTCGGCCTTAAGATCGCCGATGCGGAGCCGGAGGATGACGATCCAGCCTTCTCCGTTTTCGAGGAGAAGCGACCTTCCACGGCCCCGCTGCCTCTCCTGCCCCGGGTATCCAGACTGGTGAAGGCCGCCTGGGATAGACCGGCCTCGGCTCAGCCGATACCGCAGCGGTTAGAACACCTCTACAGGGTGCAGAAGGATAACGCCGGTTATCTATTTAATCACCCTGCACCGAACTCTGTGGTCGTCGAGTCCGCGCAGACGAAGGGCTCCGGCAGGCAACACACCACCCCGCCGGGCAAGAGGGGAGGAAATTGGACGCCTACGCAAGGAGGTTCTATTCGGCTGCCTCCTTGCAGATCAGGCTGTCCAACACTCAGGCTTGCCTCGCGGCATACCTGAAGAAAGTGCTCGATCGCCTGCAACCAGCGATGGAAGCGGTACCGGAGGACATCCGCCAAGCCTCCTCCGTGATCTTCAATGAGGCTATCTCCATCGCTCGGCACCAGATGGCCTCCTCCCGGCACGCAGTGGAGATCGCCTCCCGGGTCATGGCGGGATCCGTCGGCCTTCGCCGCCATGCTTGGCTTCGACCGGCCGACATCCAGGAGGACACCAGAAGGAGGATTGAAGATCTCCCCTTCGACGGTGAAGGCCTATTCAATTCGTCCACAGACGAAGCTGGACAATCTCGTCAAGGCGAGACTGACCGCAAAAAAGATCGGGCTGCAGCCGGCCACGCAGACCCGCAGGGCCTCCACCTTCCGACCATCCTGGCGACGATTTCCACCTCGTCGTTCCAGCGTTCGGCCCAGTCTGGACAGTCGAGACCGTCCTCCGGCTCATCGGCCAGACGCACGATTAGGCGGCGCCCGCCTTCGTCGAAGAAGTCCTCCTCCGAGACAAAGTCTCGGTTTTGACGTGCCTGGCAGGACCCACCAATACCCACTCTTCAGCCTACCATCAGCGCTCGGAGACCGACCGACTCTCGCTCGACACCTAGCGGAGTGGCAGTATGTCACTACGGACTCTTGGGTGCTTTCCATCGTCCGTCTTGGCTACGCCATCGAGTTTCTCGATATTCCTCCTCGCGGCGTTTATTACTCCACGCCGTCGAGTCCGGCCCTCCTGGAAGAGATCCAATCCCTCCTCCAGAAAGGGGCGATCGAGCGGCTCCCGCAAGAGGCCAAGACCACCGGCTTCTTCTCCAGGTACTTCACGGTACCGAAAGCCGACGGTACCCTCCGGCCGATCCTAGACCTCAGAGGGGTGAACTACTACATCCGCCCCAAAAGGTTCAAGATGGTCACGATACCGTCGATCCTACCCTTCCTACATCGAGGGGACTGGTTCGCCTCCATCGATCTCCGAGACGCATACTTCCATATCGCCATTCGCCCGCAGCACAGACGGTACCTCCGCTTCGCAGTCGACGACACCTGTTACCAGTACAAGGTGCTGCCGTTCGGACTCTCGACTGCCCCAAGGGTCTTCACCAAGTGCATGGCCCCGGTGGTATCCTACCTGCGGACGAAGGGCGCTTCCGTCTTCCCCTACCTCGACGATTGGCTGTTGGTGGCGTCCTGCAAACAGAGACTTTACCACGACGTCCACATGACGTTGTCACTCCTGACCCGCCTTGGTCTACGAGTGAATCCGAAGAAGTCCCACCTCGAGCCGGCGAGGATCTTGGACTTCATCGGGGCGACGCTCGACTCGACCTCCGCCAGGGCGTACCTACCAGAGTCTCGAGCACAAACCTTGATCCGGGCCGCCGCTCACGCTCGTACGACCCCGACGTTATCTGCGAGAAGCGTCCAGCAGCTCTTGGGCTACATGGCTGCGACGACCGCTGTGACATATCTCGCCAGGCTGAGAGCAAGACCTCTTCAACACTGGTTCGTCCGCATATTCGACCCCCTGCGAGACGAACAGACACTCCGACTGCAGCTGCCGGGAGACGTCCGCTCATCCCTCCGATGGTGGCAGTCGCGACGCAATCTCATGTCGGGGATGCCTTTCCAACAGCCGACACCGAAGGTGACGGTAACGACCGACGCCTCCCTGTATGGATGGGGTGCCCACTGCGGCGATCTCAGAGTCCGCGACAGATGGACCGACGACGAGACCGCTCTCCATATCAACGCGCTGGAGCTGCTCGCCGTCTGGAAAGCCCTACGGGCGTTCCGCCATGCCGTGGCGGGGCGCACGGTCCTGATTCTGACGGACAACACCACCGCCGTCTGCTACATCAACAGACAAGGTGGGACTCATTCCACGACCCTGCTCGACATCGCGCTCGGCCTGTGGGAATGGTGCATTCGCCTGCACACGCATCCCGTGGCGGTTCACCTGGCCGGGCAGGAGAACACCACGGCAGACGCCCTCAGCAGGGACACCTCATCCCATCACGAATGGTCTCTCTCCGGAGAGGCGTTCAGACTGATTCGGGACCGCTGGGGCGAACCATCGATCGACCTCTTCGCGACCAGGGAAAACGCGAAGTGTCGCCGATTCTGTTCCAGAGCGGGCCACGATCGTGCCTCCATCGGGGACGCTTCCAGTTTCCGTGGACCGGGGAACTCCTCTACGCGTTCCCGCCGTTCCCGCTGCTCGGCCGGACGATATCGAAGATCCTCGCCGACCGAGCCGACGCGATCCTGGTAGCCCCGTACTGGCCGAGGCAACATTGGTTTGCACCCCTGCTACAAGCCACGCGAGACGACCTGCTCCGGTTGCCACCGACACCGGACCTGCTCTCCCACTCCGGCGGCCGAGTCCTCCATCCGGACCTGCCACGCCTGGCCCTCCATGCCTGGAGGATATCGCACTAGACGATCCCGTGCTCGGTACCGTCCTCGTCGCGGCCAGGAAGGAATCCACCCGTCGCAACTATCAATACAAGTGGCGACGCTTCCTGACCTTCGCTAACGAGAGGAGTGAGCCGGTATCGCCCGCGGGGCTCTCGACCGTCCTGCACTTCCTCCTGCACCTCCGGCAACAGGGCCTGGCGTTTCCATCCCTGAAGGTGTATCTCTCCGCGATCGTGGCATACCAACCGCCACGATCTGCTGCCTCGGCCTTCTTCAGGAACGATACCGTTAAGCGGTTCCTGAAAGGACTTCATCATCTCTACCCGCCGGTATCGCCGCCGCTACCGCCGTGGTCCCTCTCGCTGGTGCTCTCGCAGCTGACGAAGCCGCCCTTCGAGCCGATGGCGACCTCGGATGACAGGCTCCTGACAATGAAAACTGCCTTCCTGGTAGCGGTGACCTCAGCGAGGCGAGCGGGTGAGATCACAGCTCTTCGTTCCGATGAGCCCTTCACGGTCTTCCACAGGGACAAGGTGGTCCTGAGACCTGACATCTCGTTCCTGCCAAAGGTGGTGTCCAGTTTCCATCTCAACCAGGACATCATCCTGCCTGCCTTCTTCCCGAACCCGACGACACCGTTGGAGCGGTCCCTCCACTCCCTGGACGTGCGTCGGGCATTGGCTTTCTACAAGGACAGGACTGCTTCCTTCCGACAGACGCCGCATCTCTTTGTTTGCTATGGGCGACGTCGGAGGGGCCTAAAAGTGTCCACCCAGCGCTTCTCCAAGTGGGTGGTGAGGACTATTGAACTGGCGTATGAGCTCGCGAGGAAGCCTCCGCCAGTCCTGCTTCGAGCCCACTCCACCAGAGCTGTGGCTACTTCTGCGGCCCTCCTGCGAGGAGTTGACCTGCATGAACTCTGCCGTGTGGCGACCTGGTCCCAACCGTCGACCTTCGTGCGCCACTACAGGCTCGACTGCCGGTCGCGCAGAGATGCCCGGTTTGGACGTGAGGTGTTGGCTTCCGTGCTGTAGGACCTGACCCGCCGTCCGACCGGTAAGCTACACAGTCTCCTAGTGTATGAAGGCACAGAGACCACGAAGAAGAAGAACAGGTTGCTTACCTGTAACTGTGGTTCTTCGAGTGGTCATCTGTGCCATCATACACACCCGCCATTCCTCCCCTCTTTCTCAGGTCCCTGTAGGTTCTACGGCGGACGACAGAACTGAGGAGAGACCGTTGCTCGGCGGGAGGAGCATGCGCAGTACCGGCGTGGGGGAGGGGTTCCCGCAAGCGAACAAGCTCTAGAAGTTTCCGAACGCTACCGCGCAGGCGCTAAAGCTCCTAGTGTATGATGGCACAGATGACCACTCGAAGAACCACAGTTACAGGTAAGCAACCTGTTCATCAGTTGAGCATTTAGCTCAAATAGGCATTTTTTTAAAAAGTAGTATCATCGTATGTGGAAGTGAATAGGCTCAATACAGAGAACCAGGTCCCTCATCAAATGATAAGCATTGCTACCACGGATTTGTTGGGAAATAAAGCACTGATGTTAGCAACCAAAACACTACTGTGGAGTCCAATGGCAGGGGGCAAGGGTTAGATAAACAGCTCTTCATATTTTGACACTTGGTTTTGGTTTTTTTCTGCTTCTATGTGCAGATCACTCTGCTGTCTCTGCGATTGCTACTTGATTTTACTTCTCCTAACTGGAAACAGGCAGGCAGCACATGGAATGTCCATAACATCTGCCTGAACAGACTTGCACACATGAAAATCAGCTTTAGAGGATTCTGTAACTGAGTTTAAAGATTCTACACAATCTTTGAATGGATTCCTTAAAACAATAAACAGAAGGAGTTTGCTTCCTTATATATAACTCTGAGTATTCAGAGTAGTTACTCTTAGAGCAATGGTACAGAAGGTCACCACACTTGCTTACTCACATAATATTCTAGAACCAGATATCATTACAGGATTTGCTTGATTGTGATGAAAGAACATTTATCTTCCTCTTGTCATAGATCCTAAGACATGCCCTGAATGCTTTGGGGCCTTTTCAATCTCTTGGTGAGCTGTCTGTATTTACCTAGTGAAGTAAAGGAAACTTGGGCAGATCAGATACACCTCTTTCCATTCTAGTAACTTTCCACCATTACTCCTTGATTCACAGTCTTAATACTAGAAACCTAGCTACTAATTTCATTTTCCCATTAAAGTACGAATGGGTGATCTGGGCCTACAGGCTTTCATAGCCTTTGTGCTGACCATGAACCTCGGAAGCCCCATAAACCTCTCCTTTCTGCCCAGCTTGTAAGTGGAGAATAATGTATTTCATTCAAAACACTCTTACCTGGAAAGTTCTGGTAGCAGGGCATTGGGGTGACTCAACAATGTATGCTTCAGTTGCCAAAAGATGCTATTGCCCCAGTTCTCCAGCATGCGGGTGATACTCTTTATGCCTTGAATATTGACCTTATCAGCTGTAATACGAGAAATCACATGAGCATAAAGGTATGGGGGATACTTTCAGAAACAACAAACCATTTGTAATCCATTTTCTTTACTCCATATTATATTTATAACTATGCTTGTGGGTAATCTGGACCAGAGCCTAGAATTTTTTTTTTCTTTTGTGGCTACAACTCTCCATATCTTCCAGTCAGTGTGACTAGGCTGTATGGGGGATCCTGCGAGTTCTAGACCAAAAATAATGTTTCCAAGTGTTGATCTTGAAACATGGATATTGCTATCAGGTGTGGACAACTCAACACATGCAATATCCTGAAAACAATAGCTCCTTTCTCCTCTTCTTCTTTTAAAGGATCAAGTTTCCAACCCTTTTGGAAATATACAATATGTCTCCACTATACAATTATAGTACTTTAATACCACTTTAACTGCTCTGGCCCCATGTAATGGAATCTTTGGGTTTGTAGTTTTGTGCAGGTCTTAGGCCATTTCCACACTAGACTGTTATAGCACTATTGTTATTCTAGACTGTTACAGCATTATTATTCCACTTGCAACATCCTATGGAATCCTGGGGTTTGCAGTTTCAGGAGGGGCTGGCAGGCAGGATTCAGGAGGGGCTGGCAGGCAGGATGTTGCAAGTGGAATAATAGCGCTATAACAGTCTAGTGCGGAATGGGTCTTAGAATTTTCTGCTAAAGGCATCTAAGGCTATACTTCATAGGAGAGTACTAGAGAATTCTAAGTACCTCACTACAAATCCCACAATTTCATAAGATGGAGCTATGGTTAAAGTGGTATCAAACTGCTATAACTGCATAGTATAGATATACCCATAGAGGCTCTGTTAGACATCTCACCAATTTCTGAGCTACACTTGGTGGGAATGCGAAAGCAGGAATTGTCTTTAGCTAGTTGCACCAGGAATAAGAATTTCTCTGGCTAAAGTTAGCATACTTGCCTCATTGTTGGCATTTGCAGCTGCTTGAAAACCTTCCTGCAGTTAGACAAACTTTTGCAAAGCATCTATTAAATTTTTCTTTCCCAAATGTTGCACCTCTTGCTACCTATATGGTGTGAATTTTAACTATTTATTGACATTTTTGTGTCTACTTTTGCACTTGCGATTGTTTTTGGCTTCCTCAGGCATGATTCATGGCAAAACAGATAATAAATATTTATAATAAATGCAGCACAAGTAGAGGGAGGCAGGGTGACATGAAGAGGAGGAAGCATTTCTTAGGTTTTCCCAGACAGTTTTTAAAAACTCAAACAGCAGGATTTTATCTTTAGTACTACATTGCGTTTTCCAGCCACTAGCCACTATCTCATCCTCACATAACAGGCATGAAGAAGAGCTGCTTTAGTGAGATATGATTGCTACACTGGGTGACAGCTGTTTTGGCTTCAGTGCTTTTTTTTTTTAAGACAGTGGAGAAGTGTGTGCTTCATTTCTGGAGATGGAAGTTCACATCCTTTAAAGAGTGGAAAGTGCTTGTGTGGGTGGGAGGGGATGGTGGTGGAATGAAAGACAGAATATTGTTTGCCACTTCTTCAGAAATACTACTTGAGCATTCAAGACTTGAATGACACAAGATGGGGATGGTTGGCAACTGTTTAAAATCAGAAATGGGACTCATGCAGCCTCCCCAGATGTTGTTGGACTGCAACTTCCAGCAGCCTGAGCCCACAGGATGAGGAATGCTGGGCATTGCTATTCAACAGCAGTTCTCTAATAAGTAGACATAGAACTGCAGTCAAAAATTTAAAATTAAAATAAAAAGACTGATTGGCACAGTCACATTCCACTAAGAAATAGGAGAAGTGTGCCATCTGGGAAAGTAATTGCATTTGTCCAAAGGCAATATTAGGCATGCCAGCCATGCTGGGTATGTGTGTGATATTCCGGCTGGAAGAAATGCAATCTCTCGAGAATGAATATTCAGATATCCCCTCGTAACAGCTTTTCCCATGGGTTCCTCCAGATATGGGGATTATGGGGATAATGGAAGTTACAATTTAGCACATCTGGAGGACATTAGCTTGGGGAAAACTGCCCTGTGTGCAATAATTAACAGTCTATTGTGTCGTACAATGCTTCTCTGACAGAAAAGGGCTCATTCTTTAGAAAATCTGGATTCTAAAGTGGTTACTCTAAGTGCAGAGTAAATAAATATATATCAGTTCATATAGAATTTATATAGCACGTTAGAAAATTATGTTTATCCATGAGTATTGTTATGTTTTTCCTAATTCCAAGCTGTGAGAAGTCACAGAAGTTGCACTAAAAAGTTTTACTTTATTTGAATGAGAGAGCAATGAAGTCGTACGATGCCAACAAACTCTTTGCTTCCCCTATCTCTTTCACATTACGTATTTATAGCACTTTGATTCCACTTGTAGTGTACATTGTTGCATCCTGTGGAATCCTAGGATACTATGAGTGAGATAGTAATGTTCTCTTGAAAATGGATTTCATAATTCATTTTTTCTATGCTGCAGAACTCAGAGGTATAAGATCAAGTCAAAGCTTTACTAGAACCATGCTTATTTGCATTGATAAGTATACGTGTGGTAGCCTTCCAGTACGGCAAAGGCAGGTATAGACAGTCTCTGCAATAAGGGGCTTAGGTTAAGCGGTGTAACCGGGGGGGGGGTAAAATAATGCCACCACCCCCTTAGAAGAATTTCTCCCCAATCAAATTCTCCTTTAGTCCCCAAATTTCTAGTCTTGCAATAACTTAAAATGTCAGTTGGGCATTTAGAAGTGAAACTTAGGCAGACCCCCCAAAAAGGAACAGACAAAGGCCATTTCCACACTAGACTGTTATAGTGCTATTATTCCACTTTCAACATCCTATGGAATCCTGGGGTTTGCAGTTTAGGGAGGGGCCTTTGAGGCCCCTCCCTAAACAGCAAAACCCAGGAGAGGCCTTTGAGGCCCCTGCTTGAGCTCCAAATCCCAGGATTCCATAGGATGTTGAAAGTGGAATAATAGCACTATAACTATCTAGTGCAGAATGGCCAAAGTTTCCAAGGAATTGTGAACTTAAATTAGGTGTGCTGAGTTTGCAAATGATAGCTTGTGCTCTTGGGAGTCTTTTATTCATAAAATCATCATAAGGCAAAGCTGACTTCATGGAAATTAACAACAACAAAGGTGTAAACAATTTCCATTGTCTTGTTCTCTGAAGTGCTAGCAATCTGGTGACTTAAGAAAAAAAAATCTTTGGGGGCAGATTTCTTATGGCGGAGGGTCATTATTGCTTATGCACACCTCTTACCTCCTTCTCGGTAGTTCCATTCCTCAATTTGATTCAGAAACACCTTCTGACCACTGGTGACAGGTAGCAGGTAGGAGAAGAGGAGAAATGGGAGAGCACCTGTGATGGGTGTCATCAGAACTTTCATCTTTTCCTTGTTGCTGCAAGAAAAGAATGTTTTGAAAAGAAAGTCTGAATGGTTAGCATTTCAGAGCCAGTTCAAGGGTGCTAAAATAACATTTGTTACAGCCTTCACTAAAAACGTAACACTTTTTAGGGCAGGTGAGGAACTGCATATCTGAATGCTCTTTAGGAATGTAATTCTTCACCAATTTTCTTCTTAGAGGAATCAGTGGGTAATTTTAGCAATTTTCTTCTTGAGGCAAGAAAGTCTTTGAAAACTTCGCAGTTTTCAAGGTTATTTGCAGTTGAAGACTTAATTCCATATAAAAAAATTGCATGTGGTTGTTTTATACAGGAAACAGCATTTTTTGTGCAGATAAACCTTTTTCATGTGGAAAAAATACTTTTGCACAGAAGAAAATATTTTTGCACACTGTGTGTGAATTTTGCGTTTAATAAGTTTCACTGTTATAGTGCTCTTATTCCACTTTCAGTATCCTATTCAATCCTGAAATTTGCAGTTCAGGAAGGGGCATTTAGAATTCTCAGCCAGAGAGCTCTTTGGCCTCAGTAAACTACAAACTACTCAGTAAACTCAAAGGCCCCTCCCTAAACTGCAAACCCCAGGACTCCACAGGATGTTGAAAGTGGAATAATAGCATTATAACACTGTAGGGCAGAAAGACCCTAAGGCTACACCATGTGCTATTTTTGCATATTTAAGCCAGTCCTCCTAGAAAATTGACAGTTGATAGTGTGATCAAAGAATTTTACAACAAATGTGAATTTTCAGGAACTCTTACAATCTCTTTTTGAGGTTTAAATAACTATTATTAAAACATTGTCCATTCTAATGAACTTAAAATGACAAAGGCCCTAATTCAACTCTCATTGAGTAACATAGGTGGTAGTACACATGTCTCTATGGCATCCAAGGACATATCCAGCCGATGAATGCCAATGAAGGGCTCTGATATAGGGCCTTAGTTTGCAAGTAGAGTACATACCTTGCATGGCAAAAGTCCCAGGTTCAACCCGTGGCATCTCCAATTAAAAATTACCGGTATACTGAATGACAGGACTATGGAAGACCTTGAGAACCTGAAGATTTGCTGCCAGTCATAACAGCAGACAGTTTGGAGCACAAGTGGTAAGATAGTTTAATGTATATTTGTGTGCTTTGTTTGTGTGCAAGAGGCAGTGGGATATAGCGATTAGAGTGTTGCATTTGGACTTGAAAGATTCAGAATTTAGTCTCCACTGAACTATGAAACAGACTGGTCAGTGCACTACAGTCTCTCCATCAATGGCCCTTTCTGCACCAGGCAATTAGAATGGGGCAGTGCGTCCTCTCATGGAGGTTGTCTGCACCTTGGAGTGGACTAGAAGCGGACTACTTACCGGAGATCCGCACCTCAGTCTGCTCCAAAATGACCCCAAGTGGTCCTTCGGTATGTTTTTGAAAGACTGGAAAAAATAGGTCTTTAGTTTCCTGGAACGCGCCATTGCTTTCCTGCTTCCTTGTGCAGATTTGCAGGATTGCACCAATGCAAGCCTGCAATCTGTGGAGGGCGGGCTTTAGGTGTGGCAAGCTTCAGCGGTTGGTCGGGACGCACGACCAACCTGAAGCCGCCTTGGAAGCTGGAAGCTGCCATTTTAGAAACCAGAGCAGTGTGGATCTACAGACCTTGCACTGCTCCGATTTGCCCTGGACCAAGGAGGAGGCCTGTGGAAGGGCTTCAGGGACAGTCCACGTTGCTTCGGACCCCAGAAGAAGTGGTAGGTAATGGCACGGAGCGATTTCCTCGCTTCGTGCAGAAAGGGCCAATATCACCTGCCTTTTCCTGATTGCAAAATGAATGGGGATGAGGAAAGTCTCATACAGTGACTTGAAGAAAAGCAGGATAAATATGGTAACTAATGATGAATATGGAAATCTACTGATCAGTGAACACCTTAAAGATAAGCAAAGTTATTACTGCATAAGGTTGTGTGGATTATACCCTACTAGCAACAGAATAGAAGCTCACCAGTTCCTAACGAGAATCAAATTTAGAGTTCTTGACCCCTCAGGAAACTTATGTGGGAAGAAAAACAGTGTGTTAAAAATTTCTGTAAGTTTTTTTTCCTAGCACAATATAAACTGCACACTTTTTGAGACTGACACAAGAGTTTGAGAAACTTTGCAGCTTTGTAGTAAAAACCTACACTCTGGAACTTTTCACTATATACAGAAAACTACACAGCTTTCTTGAAAAAACATACCTTATATTGTTTTTCTCTGTGTGCTTGGGAAAAGTAAAACTAAACTGAGTGCTATATCCTTGTACAAAAAAATGTGGGAAAAGTGATAGAAAACCAGAGAGAGGTATAGAGGGAGAGAAAGTTTCAGTGACTTTGAGAGTTTACACTTATATAGCCTTTGATCTGGTGTTGTCAGTGGGAAGGGAAGACAAGCATTGTTACACAGCAAACTGAGTTGAATGAAAGTGCAGCCTTTGACAGTCTCAATGTTGTGCAATTTCCTTTCTGTGTCAAAAATGCACCGTTTTCATGGAACGCTGCACAGTTCACAGGGGAAGCTGCATGGTTTCCAGAAAATTACATGGTTTTCTGGGCAAGCTGTGCAAATTTAGTAGTAAAGCTGTGCATTCTTCCATCACTTTGGAGGAAAAAAACCTGGGGTGTCCTGAAGCTATGGGGCAAAAAGCTAATTCACTGTTCTCAGTGATCTGTTGAACTTGGAAAATCGAGATGTATACCCTATTTCATTCAATGCATAGACTGTTATATTGAGCTGCAACTAACACAAACTCATACACATACAAACACATACACATACGAACGCATTCACAAATGGGATGGGGTGTATATACATGCAGATGTGTGTATGTAGCTGCATGATTCCCTAAACAATTATGGTTGATAACACAAATGTTCTTGCATCAGGAAGGTGATTAACATCTGTAGTGTAAAGAGAAAGGGGAAAAAAAATCTTAGGCCATTTACGCATGAAGGGGCTCCATGAAGTCCTTTCGTTGCAGCCCCGGAGGGGAGGGAGAGTGTGCCAGGATCACTTCCCTCTGCAACTCACCTGGTCGCTACAAAGGAGAGCACACTGGCCCCACTTCTTCCCTTCTGAAGCACAATTGGGCATGTGCCATTGCTGCGCTGGGGAGGGAGGTGTCGCCAATGCACTTCCACACTTCTGTATGGCTGGGAAAGGCAGCAGTGTGGCGCAAAGGTAGGTGTAAAACAGATTTTTTCCATTTTACAAATACCGCACTTTGTGATGCACAGAGACAAGCTGGCGGTGGGACTGTGATAATATCATGCAGAAGCATAACCTTCGGAGTGCTACCATTGTGTCCCGACTGTGGGGCAGCCATGCCATATGGAAAGGGCCTTATTCCCTGGCTGAATTTCATGAGGAATTATAATTCAGTAGTTTTGTGAAAGGTCTGTCTTAATAATATGATGATCATCATGATCTGTATTTCCTACATTTAATTTCCTTGAACCCACTGTTTACCGTTACATGTACACAAACCTCAAAGTAGGCAGTGGTCTGGAAAAACCTGTCATTATACATGTTAGTTTTTAAGGCATCAGAAGATTCTTTTCTTCTTGTTTGTTTGTTTGTTGTTGCTGTTGTTTTTTGATGCAACAGGTGAATACAGCTTCCAATCAGGATTACGTACACACCCTTCCCTTGGCATGTGGAGGCTGTTCATATTAAGCCTACTGAGAACATGCTTTCACCATGAATATGAAGCAGTTAATGGGACATATATATATTACTAATAGGCTAAGATATTCTTGTAGCAATAACATAACAGGAGTCTTTATGTACCATGACAGTTTCTCCCAAACACTTGGCAAAACTAACTTTAAAATTCTGTCTGGGGGCCAGGCACAAATTCCAATTCCCCTTGGGAACGGAAGTCGGCACGGACTTCCTATGTTGGGAGTGGGGCCCATAGTTAGAGCACGTGACCTCTGCTTTGGGTTCCCAGTTCCCAGGGTCTCTCTTCTGGGCCTTGATGGGGGGTCTAAGGGAGCCAGCCTCACGCAGCAGGTCAGCAGCTCTGCGGAGGTTGTTCCCAAATTCCTCCCAGGATGTAGTGGCCAGATCCACCAACCCCAGGGCCATCTTTGTCTCATGGTTCAAGCCTCCGTATAACAGAGTCTTGAACTCCACGGTATCAAAGTTGTGCCCACAGGCGGTCAGGCGACCCTTCTCAGACAGGATCGCCAATAGTTGCTTCCGTGCCACGTAAGCTTCAGGGTTCTCAAGAGGACCCTGCTGCTCCATGACGTAGACCACACTAGCGCTCTGGCCGGGCCAAAGTATCCGAACTACCTCCCTCATCCAGTTGTGTGTCTTGAGCGTAACCAAGCTGCAAGCCGCTACGACTGACTCCAGGGTAGGGAGCTCTGACAGGGACATGCACAAGCGGGCCAATTGGGTCAGGTCCTGGCCATTGGCTGTTGGGTGAGAGTTAATCACCGCATTCAGTCACATGATGCCGGTGGACCAATTTAGGGTGCCCAATTGTTCAGCGATGGCTTTCGCCTCAGTGGCACGCCAAGGGATCCTAGTCTCTGTGACCTGGGTCTCCTCAATTTCTGCTCCCTTGGAGTTGCCTTCTCCTACAGGGGTGGTCCTATGTGTCATGGACCGTGTCTCCACTGGGTGGACTGGGGCCTTAGGGTCACTCCAGTCCGGATTAACGGGAGGGGAGACCAGAGCTTCCTCCGGGAGGGGCTTGGGTCCCCCAGGCAAATTTTGGGCAAATGAGGGGAACAACTCCGGAGAAACGGCTGATATCAGGGCCTTATGGGTCTGGAACTGACTCTCCAATGTGGCAATTTGCTTATGGCAGGCCATATGACTAACAGCCTCATGCTGTTCCTTAACCTGCCCCACCATGTACCTGGCCGCAGCTCAGGCGTGATCCAGCTCAGCCTCTAAGGCACGAGCTTTCTCCTCCCAAGTCTGGGTGACTAATGTGAAGTCACTCAACTTCTGGGTCGAGAACTGCGCGATGGAGGCGAAAGTTACTTTGTCTGCCCGCAATGCCTCGACTTCGGCTTGAAGCTGGGTGTTTTCCCTTTCAACTGTTGCTAGCCTAGCCCGGGTCTCTACTAGACGGAGCTAGCATCTCTGGCCGCAAGCCACAGTCCCCACGCAGCCGGTGAGTCCTTCGCTGGACCGAATGGATTCCTGGACTTGCGCGCCAGGGCGTAAGCTTCTCTAAGGGAAGTAAAGGGATCTGCCGCCTGAAAGATCGAGTCTTTCCAGGGGCATTTGCCTTTACTAAGTACCCATTTCTCTAGTTTCCCATGGACCTCGGCCTCACACATGAGATCCTTCACTACCAATGCACTGGGGCCCTCCTTAGCCATTGCTAAGGCAAGCCAATAACTGGGCTGCACAGAACTGCAGGAGCGGGGTTGTAGTGATGGGCAGGACCACCTAGGTCTCTTGGGGGAATTCGGGGCAACGAACTTTCAGGAACTTACAGTGCTGCTTAGTCTACAGCGGGGGAAGAGGGAAAACGAACTAATCTACAGCCCGCCCAAAGGAGGAAACGGTTGGTGGATGGGGAGGTTGCACCCGACCTGAAGGGGTTTCTACAGGAGTACTCACCTGCCTGCAGAAGGGGGTGAGTGAGCTCAACTCCGAGGAGGAACTCTTAACACCGTCCAGCAGAACAGCAGGGGAAAAGGGGTGAGGTACCAAAAACCTAACCGTCCCTAACTGGTTTTCTGGGTGAGGGGGCCCTCCTACACCACGGGCTAAACTGCTGAACCCACATAAAGACTAAGTCGGGATTCCTACCCAATTCTTAGTTGGCTAGCCAAATGGGATTCCTACCCACAAAGTTTACAAAACCGGGATTCCTACCCGCAAAATCGGAGAAGTTTTGATTCCTACCCGGGTTTTCTCCAGTACTGAACCAAAAGCCACAAACTCACGGGAAAGGGGCACCAACTGAGCCACTCCTTTCCTAAAGTGCTAAAGTATGTGCCTTGCCGCTAGAGTGTTGGGTGCGTGTAGACTGTTCCCTACGTGCTAGGCCTAGAAACACATAAGAGTCCCAGCCCACAACAGACCCAAGATGGGGAGGTGATTCCCAGGACAAGAGAAGAGGGGTACAGATTACCACCCAATATAGCTAACTTACACGGAGACACAAGACACATGCACAGTCCTGCCTGACTGCGATCTAAAACAGCTCTCTGACCGTTCCCTAGGCCAGCACCACCCGATCTGAGGAGGTTCGCGACTCCTTCTCAAACTGGGGGTACCGGGGTTGCCCGCATTCTCCACCACTCTGTTACCCTGTATGTTGGGGGGTCCCAGGAGGGGCGCCCAGATCGCCAAATAAAATACAAGTTGGGGGAATTTAGCTGGAGCACTCTCTTGGCTAAACGAGAGGCAGGGTAACTTTTAGCAAGGATATTTAACCCATTGTATACAGCGGCGGGTCAGAGAGGGGCTAGACAAGGTTTTCAAAGTAACAAACAATATTTTATTAAAGACAAGAAACACGAAAGACAAGACATAATCTAACTAACTGGAAATAGAAATGGGGAGTTGCAAAAGGGTAGGCAATACGACACCTGGTCTCGTAGTCCTGGAGAAGAAAGGGGTTCTGGGGAAGAAAGCTCAGCATGGTTAGCTGAGGGGAGTTCCTTAGACAACCGGCAACAAGGTGGGATGGAAGTCCAAAGTACTTCGAAGACTGGAAATGGGGTTTTTTTATAGTGGAGTTTGTGCCTACTGGCTATGGCAAGTCAGGTGAGAACAAAAAGGGTTTTAGTGCTGGACAAAGGATTTGGCAAAGGTCAGGTTTACATGATTGGATTTGCTCTTGATCACAATAGCGTGGCCGGTACGTTGATGGCTCAACATAAAGGAGTGGCTTGGCTGAGAGCCGTGCTGCTATTCTGAGGTTTGCAGATGGAAGTTCCCTGAAGCTACAAGCGAGGCTTGAGTTGCTGACCTCAATGGGGTCTGGAATGTAAAACCATTAGCAGCTGCACTCTGTCCGTGCTTGTCTGGAGAACCTCGCAAACACATGGAGTGGGGTGGTTGGAAGAAGGTCAAGCTAAGGCCGAATTGTTTGATATCAAAATTATATCTGGGGTCCTCACCCACAGTGCCATAGCGGAAGTAACAGTCCAGTGTTCAAACCACCACACCAAACTGGCTCTCATAACACTTTACATGCCCCTCTTTAAGCTGCAAATCCCAGGATTCTATAAGATGGAAACATGGAAATTAAGTGCTCTAACTATACAGTTTGACCCCCTCCCATCTCTCTCTCTCTCTCTCTCTCTCTCTGTGTGTGTGTGTGTGTGTGTGAGAGAGAGAGAGAGAGTTTTAAACGATTTCTCTCTCTTCCTGTAACAAAAATTGCCACTTGAAAGTTCTGTTTGCATTTCAAAGAAACATCTATTGGCTTGTAGACAGCACTTTCAGAAAGCCAATGTTTTTGTTAGGATGCCAGTAGACAGTAAAAGATTCCACTCCTCTGCTTGTTCAGGCTTTCTTTTTGGCTGCTGCATATCTAACAAAAAATTAGGGTGGTATTAACATAATACTTAGTTTGATCCTATTTTAGACAGTTTTAGTGAAATTAGATCTCCCTGGATCAAGGTCATTAGAACAGTACTCTTAATACTAAAAACATCCTTTGCTCCCTTACTCCTGAAAAATACCATTCTGCAAAGGTCTACTTTGGCAAGAGCAATGGCTGAAAATTGGAGACAGATGGGTTCCCCTTTAAATCAAGCTTAACTAAATAAACACTTGTTCACAATGTAAATGGCAGACACTGATTTTATTTTAACAAATGTAGGAAGGGGAGAAAATATTTGACTTTTTTGAAAAAGAAAGATACAATTCATCTTATCTGGGAACAATTTAAATCCTGACTGTCAAGTAGAAGGTCATGTTTTATTGATATGATGAGTGTTTTCTTTTTAATTAATCTGCCATGGAGGGACTGTTTATCTGTTCACTGGAACTTTATATATTGGATCAATCAATCTGAGTGTCTTTTGGCTGAGAAAAACATACACCACACATTTTGCTTTAACTGCTGATGTTATATATGATTTTTTCCCCTTTAAATGCAAAATAAAGGCGATCTTGGAAGTGCCATCATTTTGGATAACTCTTTCCATCAGAAACCAATCAACTCGAACAGCAGTGGGAATGGTGCAACTCACAAGGGACGTTTCTGTGGTCCCTGTTTCAACCCGCCCCCACCCTATGGCAAAGAGGTTAACAATGGGAAAGATCTCTACAAGATGTGAATTTCCATTTAATTGCGTTTTGGTATTTTATTGCTACTTAGGCTTTTTTCCAAGAAGGTGGACCTCAAAACTGCCAAACAGAGCAATGTCTTTCAAAATTAGCTCATTTCCACACTAGACTCTCTAAAATGCAAACCCCAGGATGTTGAAAGTAGAATAATAGCACTATAACAGTCTACTGCAGAAATCGCCTTAGTTTCTTATTTTGAAGAAATAGCTGCTCACAAGCCAGGGAGGTCAGGGGCATGTGGCCCATGAACTCTCAGAGGCCAGCCAATGTAGCAGTAAAAGAAATCCTAGATATCTGTCCTCTATTTCCAATGTTCCAATGTGAAGGCTTGTGGCACAGCATTATCCATTCTGTAGTACACCCTGAAGTTTGCAATAGGACAGATAAAAAATAAATAGAAAATAAACAGAAAATCTTTAAGGTAAAAAAAAAAGTATTTTGTTCCAATCTATGCCCCCCCCCAGTATCCCTAAAACACAACAGCTATTAGGTGTGTTCAGTAGCTATGAAATGTTGACTGATTTTTAATGACAGGACAGAATACCAGTGGAGAGGAATATGAATGGAATGGAAACCTGAACAGTAAGAATTCCACAATGTAATAGTTTGTCCCCCTGCTCATCCATTTAATGCCTTTCTCCTTCTCTGTGGCCAGCTCAGCTATCTGTGACCCTTGCATTTCACTCTACTGCTGATTAAAAATAATTCTGTGCCACAGCACTGCTGTCCCACACTGTTCAGTTCACATTTGCCCACAAGACACACAAGGACCCACAACTGTCAGGAAGGCAGATTTTTTTCCACTTCTTAGCATGTGCAGTTGCTGTTGGAAAATATGAGAGATAGTAGTGGATCTTTCAAGCCAAGTAGTCAAATCGGCAAGGCAGAAGTTGAACAATAACCAATCCCTCGCTCCCCTTACACTCATACATTGTCATGCACAGGGTCTGGCAGAAAAACAAATTAGGGACACTACACTGTTATAGTGCTATTATTCCACTTTCAACATCCTGTGGAATTCTGGGGATTGTAGTTTTACTAAAGCCAAAAAGCTCTCTGCCTGAGAATTCTAAATGCCCCTTCCTAACTGCAGGATTCCCTGAGATGGTGAAAGTGGAATAATAGCACTATAACAGTGTAGTGTGGAAAGGCCATTAGTCTTCTTGGTAAAACATATAAAAATTGCTTTACTTACTAATGGAGGACGGGGGAGAAGAAGGAGCAGGAGCAGGAGCAGCAACACTGTAGGTTAGACTGATACAGGCACAGAACAGTGTAAAAAAAATCAAACAAACAGGAAGTCATATAAACTAACTGTGAATATGAGAATGCAAGGGCTTCTAATTCTAATAGTGGCTGGACAAGAAAGCAAGGCACCAACCCACTTTATCACTTTCCTTTTTGTCCACCTGTCTAGTTATCTACTCATCTTTCAGTCTCCAGTCTGCCCACTATCTTTGCTTTCTGTTGCACTGTAATGAGACCAAGAGACAAAGCAGAGTCTGGTATTGGAGGGCTGCTTTGTCCTTGATTTCTGTTGTTCATTCTGCTTGTTGCAATGTCTTCAAATAGGAGAGTGAAGCTAGAGAACTGGGTGTGTGGGACACTTCATTCCTTCACTTTCCCTCCCCCCACAAAGCCAAACACTTTTTGTATGCAGGTATTATATTAGGGAGATGCAGCATCATAATAAATTTTTTATTTGGTTTTTAAGATGCCACAAGACTGTTGATTGAGGAGAATAGACTAATATGACTTCTTTTCTGGCAATTGTTACCTGAGTAGCATCAGGCGCAATTTCTCTTCCTTTCTGACTGCAAGGGATGTCAGTGGAGCTTGGAATCCTCTATTTTTAATAATTTATGGAGATTCCTTTGAATGAATCATTCATTTCCCCAAGGAATGCTAAGACAAACTTCATGTCCACAAAGGCTTGCTCCTTTCTCCCTCCCCCCAACAACATTTCTCTTTTTGTTTCTGATATAAGGGCGGCAAGGTATGATTGAAAGAGCTGGGCATGTTTAGCCTGGGGAAGAAAAGATGAAGGGGGAGCATGACAGCAGCCTTCAAATATTGGAAAGCCTGTCAAGGAGAAGCCAGAGCAGAACTGATCCAGAGGGCAAGGCTAAAACCAATGGGTTAAAATGGTAAGGAAGCAGTTATCAGCTGAATACTTGGAGAAACTTCTCAGCAGTAGGAGCTGTTTGGCAGTGGAACAAACTACTTCAGGAGTTAGTAAGTCTCCTTCACTAGAGATGTTTAAGCAGAAGCTGGGCAGACACTGTTAGGAGCTGCATGTGGCTATCAGTGATAGTATGGTTTGGATGGGCACCATATCTAATTGGCATCATATTTAATTGGCAACACACTTTAATTGGCAGTGATATAAAATCAAACCTGAAGGTGGGAGGTCAAACCAACAGAGGGAAAACTCTGACTGTGAACATGAGAAAGAAAGACTGGTCAGCCTAAGACACCCTCCAAGTACGACTGGGCCATTTGTCAGGCAAATAGATGCTTTTCCTGTGGATAATAGGCTTAAGTAGAAGCTGGAGTGTCCCAGAGAATGCAATTGTGAGAAGCCCACTAGGACACTGATTGACAGCCGTCCCCTGTGCACCTGGACTCCTTCCTCTTTCCTCATAGAACCCAGGATAGACAGCTCCATATCCATAATTTTTCCTCCCTTTATCCTTCAGTTAGCTCTTGTGGTGAATGTTTGACTGTTTGTACCTTGTGTACATGCGTTAATGAATTCCCCCACAATAAAACATATTTTTTGTCAATTCTGCATCTCTGGCTGGTTCGTCTTCCGCGTGAGCTCATAAACATTGGTAGAAAAGTCTTGCTAAGTTGTCCCCCTCTTGTTAGCCTCCTGATTTTGAGCTAATTCATTCTCCACTTTTGCAAGCAGGTATTTGCCATTATGGGGTGGCCCTTGTGGCACTTATGTTTTGGGGTAACAACACCTGTGAAGGATGCTTTAACTGCATCCTGAATCACAGAGCCTGTGATGAGCAGGGGAGTCCTTTCAATAAACTTGATGAGCTCAGGCCCCAGTGAATTTAAGGGCACTGTGGTTAGTTGTTACTGCGGTCCAGGTCTACCCGGAGATAGCACTCGATATCACTTTGATATCAAACAATTCGGCTTTCCTCTGCCCCCCCGCTCCATGTGTTTGCGAGGCCTCCAGACAAGCACGTAAACAGGCACAGCCGATAATTGCTGGACATTCCATTCTCCACCCAGGCAGGCCAGATACAGCCGGTTCGTCGCTTCAGGGATCTCTCCGGCAAACACCTCATTGTATATGCGCGATACTAACAAAGGCTCCCTGCCCCAAGCAGGCAACCTAACAAAGCTGTACTAAGCGCTCCACATTTGCATACTGGCTACACTATTGTTAATTCGGCTCTAAGTCAATCATGCTAAATTCTGACCTTTCCAAGGCTTTGTCCCACTCCTAAATTGCATTGTTCTCACCAAGCAAGGTATGGCCTGCAGTCACAATTCACCCTATAAAAACCCCTGATTCTGAGACCTTCCTTGGATCACTCGGATCACTCCAGACTTCCATCCCACCTTGCCGCTTTGTTTGGTGAACCTTCCCCTCAGTCCCATGTACTGAGACTCCATACCAACGAACTCAATTTCCAAACCTCTCAGGACTATGAGACAGCTGTCGTATCACCCATTTCCCTCTAAAAATCCCTATTCCAAGTCAATCTCTGATTCTTTAGTTAGCCGTGTGACTGTGGTGTCTTTTAATGTTTGTCTGTACTTAATAAACATCATTTTTTATTACTTTAAACCGTCTGACTGCTTGACTGACCTGACCCCATAGATGCTGGGTTGCAAGATCCTGCTAAGTTACCCTGCCTCTCGCTAGCTTTAGTGAGTGCTCCAGCTAATTTCCCCCAAAGTTTTGTTGTTTGGTTATTTAGGTGTCCCTCCCGGGACCCCCAGAAATCAGGGTAACAGAGTGGTGTGCAAACTACACATATCAGGCCTGATTCACACGAATTTGGTAAAAGGGTGAAATGAATAAAGGTTATATGAATTGAGGACGGACTGAATCCTAAACAAGCTGGCTGAGTGTGTCATCTTTTGGGGAGAACAGTTGGGTGAAAGTATGCTGGAAGACAGGTTTCTGTTTGAAGGGCTGTTCTGTTGAAAACTAATTTAAAGATATAGATCCATGGGAAGTGAGATCAGAAAGCTTGAAAATGTCCACAATTAGCAATGAGACAGTAGACTCAGCAAGCGCACAGGTCCACTGATCACAGATTTCCCTCCACTCAAGTACACTATACTTTAATAAACATCATCTCAGATTTGCACCTGCAATTTTATGCAAATCAGTGTCCTCTTATTCTCTTTTTCGGGGAGGAGAGGAAGTAGGAATGGCCATAAAAGCTGGTGACCTGAGCTTGGAAAGATTACTTTTTGGACTATAACTTCCAGATTTTTCTAGACAATGGCCATGCAGGCTGTGGGATTCTGAGAGCTGTAGTCCAAAAGGTGAATTTTCCAGGTTCTGCTTGGGATTAATTCACTACTAGGTGCCTTATTTTGCATTGCAAATAGTCATCTGACTAAAACAGAAACAAGAGCTTCTAGAGTTGGTCAGGAGCTGAATTAATTTTGCTTTTTTCTAAACTGTGAAAGAATATATTCTTGCCTTGAGAAGGCTAACTATAATGAATCAGGATTACTGAGAAGCGTTCATAAGATTTATATCATTATTAGTTTGGAACTGCAGGTTTCTCATTGCAGTAATAGAACATTGGAACAATGAGAAACTAAGAATTTCAAATGGTTAGTGAAGCAGAATTCATATGTCAACTGCTTGGCCTTCTGGTAAACCTTGAGAAAACTAAATTACCTTTTTAATGAAGTATGACACTCATCTCCTAATAGCCTGGGAGCAGTTCCAAGCCAGCCACTTTTCACCCTTAAGGATTAATGGGGAGTTGGCTCAAATATGAATGAAGGTGAGAACATTTCAATATTTAATAAAACATAGTCCCCTTCTTGTATTATATTTGATCATAGTGGTCAGGTTAATACTACTAATTTTAAAAGACAAACAGACTGATTTGAGGAGACATGCAGCTGGTATTAATGGAACTTCTCAGTCTGAATTTTTCAAACTGAATGTCAATGGTCTTTTTCTTTATTTTTACATTTTCAAAAGCACAACACCATCCCTACCACACCAGTGTGTTTTAAAGTGGGTCCTGCACCACTGGAAAGAGGAGGGTTAAATTTCCTACCCAATATCAAATTCCCTTTGAATGACTGTGTGTTATAATTAGTACCAAATTAATTTTTTATATATTTAAAAGCAGGTTTGTGGAAGGGGGCAGTGAAAATCTCTTATCTCAACTCATTGGTTGGAGATAAGAGATTTTCACTGAGGAAAAGAGTATAGTCTCTTTAGTATACTCTCTTGAAAGAAAAGGGGAAGGTCTTGGGGAAAGAACTAGTGAGTCAGATGGGAACACCCTGTGGATTGTATCTTGGCCAGTTTCTCCATCCTTTAGTGTATGCTTTGTCCAATACAGACAGTAATTCACATGGGGGTAGAGAGAAGAGGAAGGAAAAATGAGACATTTCTCTAATTCATGAAGCTGATGGAAGTCAAATCACTGGCCCTTTTCACATTAAGGCTTCTAGCGCAAGCGGGGGAGGGTGGCTTGCACAAGAAGCCTTCTCCGGGACGCTGCTCTTTCCCCCCTCCTTCCTTCCGCAGGCGAAGGAACGAGCAGGGAAGCGGCAGCCTCCCGGAGGCGGTGGCAGCTCGCGCATCCACCCCCCCGCGAAGCAGGAGGTTCGCGTATCCGTTCCCCCCCGCGTGTGCGCCAAGCAGGAGGTGTCGCGTCCGTCGCGATAGCTCCCCGCCCCGCCCCTTCCTTCCGCAGGGGCGGAGGGAAGGAAGCGCGACCCGGCCACCTCCCCGATGCTCCGCACAGGAGGTAAGTGCGTGTGGGCGCCGGGAGCGCTGCGCGAGCGCGGGTGATTTTCGCTTTGAGGTGAAAATAAAAAAACCCGCTCTTGCGCAGCGTCAGCCCCGTGAGAGCAGCGGAAGTGGGAGTGCGTCGTGCAGAGCGACGCTCCCACTCCCGCGAGGCTCACGGGGCTGTCGCGCGACAGAAAGCCCGTGTGAAAAGGGCCACTGACTTGTGCTTAAGAAGTATGCAAACTTGAATCCAATCAAAAACCAATTTTGTAGCTAAGCCTAGTTCAGGCAATATACACTACTGCTTGAAAATTTCAGACTGTGATGTTGGGGCAGAATTTTTAGAAGACAATCTCCAGTCTCTCAAGTGACCTGGATTCCTAAATTCTAGCTTGACTAGGGGTGAACATCAAACCAGAAGCAGGAGGAAATTCTCAAATATTTGCACCTTTTCTCCTGAATATATCAAGGTGCATCTAATTATATTTCTACATGACTTCACTGACCATGGACAATGATCGTTTCTGCACTACGCTATTATAGTGCTATTATTCCATTTTCAATATCCTATGGAATCCCGGGGTTTGCCGTTTTGGGAGGGGCACTTAGAATTGTCAGTCAGAGAGTTCTTTGGCTTCAGTAAACTACAAACCTAAGAATTCCACAGGCTGTTGAAAGTGGAATAATACCACTATAACAATATAGTGTGGAAATGGCCAACATCTGGAACAATAATATTGTAGAAGAGGAGAAAAATACACAGTCAGCTGCTCCAAAGCTCAAAATGTATATTAGTCAAAGAAGAACAGACTAAAAGAAACAACTTTTTAAAGAATAGCAACAAATACTATGATTGTAATCCTAAATATACTGATGAGGAAGTAAGCCCCATGGTAAGTTTTTTTTACATAGGATTCCCTATTAATCTGGAAATACACATTACACAATAGCCTCTTTTTTAGCTCTCTGGTACTATTTCACTCATCTGTGGTCATCTCTCTCTCACTCTCTCTCTCTTTCTCTCTCTCTCTCTCACACACACATACAGAAACACTTTTGCTCTCTATGAACCACTAAAGATTTTTTTTGAAGTATCAGTTGTACCATATTTCATGAGTAATAATATCCTTACTGATTTCCTCTATCAGTTCTTATTAATAATTGATCATTCTCTTTTCCAAATAAACAGCTCTTCCTTTTAAAATTAATTCTGCTATGAAAATGTCTGATCGCCTATTTCCAGCAGAGAAAAGACCAAAGTCTGTAATATCAAAAGGCAGAAACTGCAGAGCAAATCTCTTCGGTCAAATATACCAAAGAGGAGGATGCCAGACAGTTCCCTGCTTCATTGCAGTCCTATTCCTATGAGACTAGGTGACTTTGATCTTTCTTCATTCATGATATAAAAGACAGCAATAAATTCTCTCACATCTGGGGCTCAGAAATCTGACCTTCTTGATCACAGGCTCTATAAAACATAAAACTGTAAAAAAAAAAAAAATCAAACACGAATCCCAGATGTTGTATTTTCAAGGCCCTCTGAGACCAATCCCCAGTTTTCGTATTTCTCTATATGATGATACTTTAAATTCCTGTTGACTATGATGTGTAATCTCCTCTGCTCCTGGTTAGGTAACATATTATTTATTAAAAAGTGCTATTCCCCTGTGTCTAACCACTCACAGTTTAATACTGGGATAAACAATTGTTTCATTTGTGTTTTCCCTTCAAATACTTTGCTGATTTATGTATTTATGTATTAATGAATATTTATAAATCACTTACAACAAAGATTTCAGAGCAGTGTACAACTACCATAAAACATGCAATACCAAACAATACGTAAAATCAATATACAATAGCTACACTATTCATAAAATATATGGTGGACCACACTGGGAAAGCCTCAGAAATAGGTCAGTCTCCAACAGGTGCCTAAAAATAAGAATTGCTGTTGCATGTATAATAAACAAGAAGAAGCGTTTTCCATAAGGTAGGTGCCATTCAGGGGCACCCAGGGATGTAGCTATGGGAAGTAGGCAAAGGTAGGGCATTGCCACCCCAAATAAGAATTCTATAACCCCAAATTAAAATTGCTTTGCATGTGCTAACCTCGAAAAGCTTTCATCATTGTTATTTGTGTAATCTGGTGCTAGGGAAGTTCTTCCAATGTAAAAAGCTGGTGCAGTGAAGGTCACGTAGTACATCTTGGTATGCTAGGATGCTCAGAGCTCAGGGCTCACATTTTCCTAAGGCCGTTTCTGCACGGAGTGAGGAAATCACCCTGTGCTGGTACTTACTGGACTTCTTGGCTCCACGCTTGGGTCCAGGCTGGTCCAGAGCAGCGCGTGGCTGCCGCTCTGCACTGCTCTGGGGATGAAAATGGTGGCTTCTGGTTGGTCAAGGCTCTTCACCAACCACTGAAGCTCGCCAGCCTAAAGCCCGCCCCCGCAGATTGCAGGCTCACACTGGTGCGAGCCTGCAAATCTGCACCGGAGCGTGGGCACAGAGTGGCGCGCTCTGTGTTTTTGAAAGACCTGTTTCAAGCAGTCTTTCAAAAGCATGCTGGATGACCACTTTGGGTTGTTCCGGAGCAGGCTGAGGTGCGGAACTACGCTAAGTAAGTCTGACCCAGTCCGCTCCCAGGTGCAGACGCCCTCCTTGGAGGACGCTCTGCACTGTTTCTTTAAGCCCGTGCGGAAATGGCCTAAGATTCTGTTCTGTGAAAGTGGGAAACAGAAATGCATTCCTTTTCCTAAATAAAGTTGAATCCTTGATTCACCAAGCCTGGTCTTCTAATTTCTCCTAGAGTCAGAGGGAAGGAAAAGTTCCCTTCAGTGAACATTTGCTAAGAATTAAGAAACAAGGTGGCTCTGAGCTCATGCTCAGCCCAGGAGTTTGTAATGAGTAGGAGAGCCAAACTCAAAAGTCCTTTCATACGAAAAGCCACTCTTGACTTTTCTCCAAGGGTTCTTTTTAAACCACCTAAATTAGGGAAAGGTAGTGTTGCTATTGTTAGGCAATTTGGAGCCTGGATTCTTTGCTGACTGATCCTGTATCGATCTCTAAGGAGATCCAAATCATTCTCGTGCCAAGTATTGTGTGATATGAGGAATTCCCTCACCAACAACCACCCTGCAGAGATTAAAGAGTTTATAGCTGACCTGTAGCTACAGAGGCCCAGCTCTGGAACTAGTGTGCTCCCTCTTCCTCTTCCTTTCCCCCAACCCCACCATAGTAAGGGAGGGAAAGACTGCTTGAATTGCTAAGTGTCATGTTGCACTTGTGTCATGTTTTAAGTTTTGATATGACACCTTGTTGCCCCTGCATCTATTATTTTAGGAGCAATAGTGTTGTTTTAGGAATGATGGTCTAGAGACAGAGGTGGGTGCTGGGATATTCAGTGTCACAGCCTTCTCAGGACAGGTAACCAAGGGGTCCATAAATGAACTTCAGGGGGTCCATGAACTGGATGCAAAAAGTTTTTTTTTTAAACTCCTTTGATTTCTGTTACACTGAAAATTGACTTTGTGGAAAAAGTCAGATTGTGTTATTAAGGTACTGTTTAACTCCAGACAAAGATAGCATGGAGTCCTGCTGTACATGGTCAAATAACATACAGACATATTTGTTCCCATGTGACATTTCCAATGCAATAAAATAACTTGCATATAAAATTATGTGTATATTTATTTCAGTGTCTTGTTTTGGGAGAAGTGGTATATGTCTTTCTTAAGATTCTCCAAGGCACTGTTGGGGTAATAGGACTCAAGAAAGTCAAGCAAGAGACCAAAATTTTGGAAAACCATCTTCCGCAGCAGGACCTAGGCCATTTCCCCACTACATTGTTATAGGCCGTTTCTGCACTACACTATTATAGCGCTATTATCCCACTTTCAACATCCTATGGAATCCTGGGGTTTGCAGTTTAGGGAGGGGCTGGCCAGCCTTTCCTGAAACTGCAAACCCCAGGATTCCATAGAATGTTGAAAATGGGATAATAGCGCTATAACAGTCAAGTGCAGAAATGGCCGTAGTGTTATTATTCCACTTGCAACATCCTATGGAATCCCGGGCTTTGCAATTTAGGGAGGGGCCTCTGCAAAGCCCAGGATTCCATAGGATGTTGAAAGTAGAATAATAGCACTATAACAGTGTAGTGCGGAAATGGCCCTACTTACCTCCTCCACCATTTTCCTTGATCCTCACCTATTTTTGCCTTATCTGCAAGCATCTCTTTAGTGGTGTGGGTCTTGTTATAAAATGCAGGGTGTTTTGAGACTTGCTGTGACTTAAGTAATCAATATATTTCTTCTGGCTTAGACTATTCTGTGGAAACCAGTGCATCCAGGTGATCCAATGTAAAAGGTGTCAGGACAAGCAAGTCTATGTGAGACTGATCGTATTCTCTAGGTAACCTTCTGAGTGAAGTCTTTCTTGGCAAGGTTCTGATTAGCTTTGCCAAGGTTTGAAATCAGGCCATATATTTTCTTTCAGAGAAAACAACAGCAATAACATCTAAACCAAAATAAAATGACTGCAGCAGCATTGTGGCAGAAGAATAAGTGCTTACCAGGTTGCTTTGCTTCCACAGACAGGAATAAGAATTCAGCACAAGACTCAAGGGGCCCATGCTCTCCTAAAATGAAATGGGGGTTACACAACTGCAAGCCAAACTACATGTGAGGCCAGTAAAACTATGAGCTTTAAATATGGATCTGCTTAGGTCCGTGTTGGCATATGGAAAAAATGTGCTACAATTTCCAGCATCCCCAGCTGTCCAGAATGACTGGGGATTCTGGAAATTACAGGCCAAAAAGTAACTCTGGATCTCATGTTTATCATGTTCAAAAGGCTGGGTCTTCTTCATTTTTTTTTAAGAACAAAAGAGACCACATGGGTGAAGAACCTCTGTTCTTCCTCCTTATGGTGTATACTTGAGCTTCTTTTCCCATCTGCTATGTTTAACTGGCAGAAAGGGGGTAAAAAAACCTGTAGGACCACTGGGAAGTAAGAGACAGGCTGTGGAAAATTCCATTCCCTTTTGTCAGAGGTCACATTTGCTCAAGATACCAGGCTTTTATGGTGATTGGGACAGAATTAATTTTTAAGTGCTTTTGATACCATTGTCTAGTTTTGGTCCTCTGAGAGATAGTTCAGTTGTGTCCTTGATCCATAAGTTTTAAATTACTGACAATGGCATAACCCTAATTGTTCATAAAACTAAAACAGACCTATTCTATCAGTGGACCCTTGGAAAGTCAACACTTATGGGAGCTCCATGGATTCAATGGTTCTACTCTGGTTGGGACTAATAATTGGATTTTGTTAATAGTTTTTTGTGTTCTTTGCAAATAAGAATGTCCACCGGCCATTATATTACTAGTCCAGTCAGTAAAATGGACAAGTAACCATACTGACCAACTGTCCTGATTTGGCTAGGACAGTCTGGATTAATCCTCTGTTGTTGCACTTTTCAATCTGCTTCCTAAGTGTCCCAGTTTCTCTCTCCTCCTCCTGTTCTCCTCCACCCTTGTCCTCAGCTTTCTTCAGTTACTGTGAACAAAATTCGAAGGGCAAAGGTAGTTTGTATCCAATAAACTCAGCAGGGAGGAGAAGACAGGAAGAATCTTGCCCTTCCCAAGAGGCTTAAGCAAAAGCAAGCTGCTACAGTCTCTCTTAAGTTATGGATTCTTCTTCATTAATAATTTTTGCCATCTTGATCACACTCTGAGGTTGCTTGGCCACACATGCCCTAGTTTTCATCTGTGAAATGTTGGGGATTATGAGCGACTGGTGCTGGGAACTAAAAAAAAACCCCAATAAAATTCAAAAGCCAGTCTGAGAAATGTTTTATTTTGCCTGTAACTGTGTGCTTTCTTGCTCACATTTACAGTTCATCCTTATATTACATTTGTTACTTGTAAGCTTAATAAAAGAGTTTTTAAAAAAAATCCACGTCTGGCACCATCAGGCTCCATCTGTGATCCAGAAGATTTCCTTAGGCATTTTCCTTCACAGATTGCACCTGTTTGCCCTTGGTCCACCAAATGCCTATCATTTTCTGTCAGGCTTACCTTATGTTCTATTTGATATGGCCCTGCTCATTCATTCTCTACCCTTCTTGTTCTGCCTTTAGTACTAAGCTCTTTCCTGAGGCTGGTATTATTTAAATCAGAAGCTGACAAACCCAGTTATTGAACACTAGGAGTCAGAACTTATTAACACTCATAAATTCCTCAATGTTTACTCTGTCACAGTCCAATCTTGTGGTATTGCTGAGAGGTCAGGAAATTGAACAAGTTGTATAGGATGGGCGAACACATGGCATTTGGATGAGGAACTTGAAAACCAGGAGTAAGATATGGGCCAAAAGAGAGTCACTTCCCCTTTAAAACAGAAAACCATGATGTACCCTCGAGCCTTGTGCATAAGTGTGTATACTTGCATGAGGTTCACAGATGCCATGGTAAGTACTGTGTGCTGTCTCTTTTCATCCCAGAATTCAGACCTAAGCATGGTCATTTATGTCCCAGTTAAACACTTCCAGATTAAATCATTTTAGTGTATTGCATTTGGAGCTTATCTGCAAAAGTTCCCAGAAATTTCAGTCAGTTTAGGATGGTGTAACCAGACTGTTTGGGGGTATGAGGTTTGGACCATATTACTCCAATATATAGTTTTACTGCCTGTCTGTTTCTGGTTCCAATTCGAGATACTGATTTAAAGTTGTTAGATTCTTAACAATTTAGAGTAAAACTATTGAATCAATGGACTGTATTTCTGTGTTGACTTATTATTCAGCAGTTGATTCAGTAGGTGAACTAAGAACTGAATTTAAACATTTGGGCCAGGATGTTTTAAGGACTGCCTGCTCCCCACTTTTCCTACAAAGCTTTGTTGGCTTGCTTGAAATATGAAGGATAGAAAACATGGGACAGGACTTTCTCAACTGCAGCACAAAAAGTTTTAAAAATCCTCCCTTCAGACCTTCTTTGACAGCTTTGCTGCTTACGTTTTGTCAAACAGCTGAAAAGAAAGAAAGGTTTGGTGTAAAACTAACCTTATCTGCTCCTGTTGAATTGTTGACTGTTTTTCATATTGTCTTGCTGGCTGTATTATTTCTATTTCCTATCTTCCTTTGGATGGTAGTTTTAACTAATCATGTTAGTTGCTGAGGACTGTCTGATACAGCCTGACCCAACTGAATAACCTCCAGATACGCTATTCTACAATCTCTATCAATCCTGGTAATGCTGGCTGGGGATGATGGTATAGGTAGTTCAACCTTTCTGGAAGGAGCATGGAAAAGGCTGAACTAGTAGAAGGATGGAATATAAATGTTTCAAGTTCCTATTTGGAAACAAAAAGTGAAATCCATGCTTACACACACTTACCAGTCTGTGAGCAATGGTTGCAGCATCTGATGAAGTACATTGGAGTTCATGAAACCTTAGGCTAGAAATTTCTTTTTCTCAGTTAGTCTTAAAAGTGCAACAAGATACTTGAAACAGACTAACATGGCTATTGTTCTGTGTGCCAGAGGTTTGATCTCCACTAGTGTGTACACACCTACCACCCACACACCAGTGAAGTCAGATATGACCACCATGACTTGATCTTCCACTTTTTCCAGCAAACTTCCAGTGAATGTCAACTCTCTAAAAATATTCCTAGGGAATCAGAAGTTATTCTGGTCCTGCTCCCTCACTAGTAACCTCTTTGCTCAAACACTTCAGCTTTTCTCTCTCCCACATAACGAAACAGCACCTTTACGTGATGCTTTCAAATCACTAGGATTTTATATTCCTCAACAAATGAGTGTGCCAAGAGGTCAGCTTCCAACCTCACATTCCTCCCCGGTCCACTCTTTCCTGTTTGGTTCAACATTTTCTCCCCAAGGTACCCTTCATCCAATAAATTTTAATCTTACCTATGACAGATAAGCAAAGACACAGCTAGAGAGATTTTATGTGCATCAGTAAAGGCAATGGGGAAATGTTCACACCCTCAGTTTCTGTACTTACTGTACAATGGAACATTTATATTTTCCTAATACAGCTGCAAATATTCAAGGTTATTCTGTCCTGTTGCCAAAAATGGCCATTTCCAAGAGAGCTCTACTTTCTGTAGCCTGATGAGAACATGCTGCACTTCATACAAGAATACGAGGAAGTGAGTTTGATTTTTATTTGCTTTTGATTGTGTTTATCAGGAAAGAGAAAACATTGCTAGATCAGCATACTATGGCCATTTCCGCACTACAATGTTAAACTGCTGCTATTCCACTTTCAATGCCCTGTGGAATTCTGGGGTTTGTAGCTGACTGAGACCAAAGAGCTCTTTGGCTGAGAATTCGAAGTGCCCTTCCCTAAACTACAAACCCCAGAATGGAATAGCAGCACTTTAACACTGTAGTGCGGAACTGGACTATGATGTGTGTATGTATGTGCCTTCAAGTTGCCTGTTGACTTATGCAGATACAATACATTTCATAGGATTTTCTCAGGCAAGGAATATTCAGAGGTGGTTCTACCAGTACCTGCCTCTGAAATATAGCCTACAACACCTGGTATTCTTTGGTCATCTCCCGCTGAAGTACCAACCAAGGCTGACCCTGTTTAGCTTCCAAGATCAGCTGGAATCTAGTGTCTTTAGGGTATTTAGGCCTAGGAAATAATTTTGAAAATGCGTTTAGCAGTGGTGAGAGTTACAAAACTTGAAGGTATTTCCTTAATGCTATAGTTACAATTTTTAAGAAATAACTCTTTACTTTCATCTTTAACCTATACTTTTCTTTCTGAAACCCCATCTGAATTGTACAAGCCACTGGCACAACACACATTCTTTTCTCATGCACAGCATTTTCCCCTCAAAGGTGACAACAGAATATGAGGCTTGGAAGAAGACAGGGCTTAGAGCTGAAAGAGGCCTCAAGCGCCATTTAGTTCAGTTCCCTGCCGCTATTGTTCTTCCTCCATCATTCAGTGACAGTACAGTGCCATCAGTATAAAAGCAATTAGAAAGCTATAGCTCTATCACAAATGAATTCTTTGTTAAGTTACAGTCACAATACAATGTAGCTATAACTTTATTAGAATTTACTTAAAAGTTAACTAATTATTTGCAAGTAGTTACCGTACTTCCAAACTCTAGCATTGCTAAAGAGAACTATAGATCTTTGACCAGCTCTTGCCTTGTTCAGATTTCTTCAGCCACCATTTATGGACTAAATAGAAGAACTTCCTGTTCTGTTTCAGTATAGCTCAGTAAGTCAATAAAAGTCCTCTATTGACTCAAAAAAGGTTGGGATTAAGGGTGTTGTGATCAGGATGTCAGCAATGCCAGGAAGCATTTGCAGCTGCTTCTGCTATTCAACCACTAGCCATTTTCACCTCCCCTGTATCTGATACAACAAGGTAATTCAAGCTCCTGTTCTGTACAACTACACAAATTACAGTGCAACACAGAACTGAACCTTTGATTTCTACAGGAAAATTATTCTCCCTCTCAGATATGTTGTGCCTTGGATCTATATGTAGTGCTCTGGAATAATATACTCTGACTTAGGCTAACAATACCCTGATCATAAATATGGATATAAAGATATGTACAATGGATGTATTACTTCGGTTATACTGAGCTTCCAATGTTTCACAGTGTTAGTAGACTCTATTGCACCAAACATTTGGAATATATCATCCTGAAAACATACATGCTTGTTTAGGGAGTCTTAGGCTTAGGCAATCAGTCTTGTTGAAATGTTCTCCACAAAGTGTTCTGACTGGTGCTAGAAGAAGTAATTTCATTCTCTCTGGCAATTTAGTCATTCAGATAGCAGTCTTATGGACCCTGAAAGAGGGATATTAACTCTTCTATCTCTCTTGCTGCTCCGTAGATCTTTCCATGACCATCACCTCTTCATAGCTGGGGTATATCCACACTACAGAATTACAGTACTTCAATATCACTTTAACTGCCAGAGCTCTATCCTATTGTACCCTGGGATTTGTAGTTTCATGAGATATTTAGCCATCTGTTGTTAAGAGATCTAATACTGAAATTCAAGGGAGTGCTTTAAATAATTTTAAATATCTCCACAAACTACAGACTCCAGGTTTCCATAGCATGCAGTTCTGCCAGCTGAACTGGTATCAAACTGTCATAACAGTGCAATATGGGTACACTCCTGGGGTTCTAGTGTCAGATGAGAGATAATGTGAATGGAGATGCTATGATAGAGCAGGGA
The DNA here is from genome assembly GCA_948474755.1 of Ctenosaura bakeri. Lineage (NCBI taxonomy): Eukaryota > Metazoa > Chordata > Lepidosauria > Squamata > Iguanidae > Ctenosaura > Ctenosaura bakeri. The sequence goes on from CAOLHI010001581.1 coordinate 84,965, forward strand.
GTCTCTATGCAGTATTCAAAACCTCCTAGCTCTCCTTGTGTCTCCAACAGGACTGGTCTACATCATTTCCCTACCATTGTTTGCAGTGGGAGGGGACTTGGTGGCAAATGGCTCTCCTCTCTCACTTTGGCCCAAGCTCACCTGACTCATGTCAGCCCTGTCTTTTCTCTACCAAGTTGAATATGCTCAGCTTTTTAACTTTTCCTCATATGTTTTGTTCTCTATACCTCTTATCCCCATTGCCCTTCTCTGAACTCACTTTGTCTACATCTTTTTTAAAATGAAGTGCCTATATTCCAATGTCTTAGCTACTTCTCACAGTTTTGTATCATTCACAAATTTGATAAGGAGTCCCTCCACCCTGTTATCTTAATCATTGATAAAGATATTGAAGAGTATTGGCCCCAAGACAGAATCCTGAGGCATTCTACTTGAGACCTCCTTCCAACCTGAAGCACAGCCATTGATGATGATTCTTTGAGCATGATTTTCCAGACAATTATGGATCTAACTGGTGGTGTTTCCATCTAATTCATATTTACTTAGTTTGCTAATTAAAATTATCATGGGGGACTTCATCAAATGCTTGCTGAAATCCAGACAAATGACATCGACATTATTCCCACCACCTATTAAATTAGTGACCTGTCAAAAAAAAAAAAATCTCAGGTTAGTTTGACAGAGTTTGTTCTTGACAAACCCATGCTGACTGCCACTGATCACTGCATTGTTATCAAGATACTTGACAATTTCTAGTATTTTTTCTGATAGTGAGGTCAGGTTGACTGGCCTATAGTTTTCTCGTTCTTCTTTTTCACCTTTTTGAAGAGAGGGACAATGTTTGCTCATCTTTAGTCCTCTGGCACCTCACCTGTTCTCCAAGATTTCTCAGAAGTGATGCAAGCAGTTTTGTGAGCATGTCAGCAATCTTCTTCAATACTCTGGACTGTAGTTCATCTGCCCTGCAGATTTGAACCCATTTAGGTTGATTTCTGGCTAACTCTTTAATCATCTTGATTTGCAACCCAGATTCCTTACCAAGGTCTCTTGGAGGAACATAGTCCTCTTTTTGGGGAAAAAAACCTGAAGTAAAATAGATATTGAGCGATTCTGCCTTTTCATTAGGATCTGTTAGATTTTACCATCATTGCTAAACTGTAGTCTTGCCATTTCCTTCATCCCCCTATTGCTTTGAACATACTTGGAAAAAACTCTTATTGTTGCTCCTTGCTTGCCTTGCCAGTCTAAGCTTATTTTGAAATTTAGCGTTCCTCACACTATTCTTGCAAGCCTAGGCTAGACATCTATATTCTTCTTGACAATTTGTCCTTCCTTCCATTCTCTATACATGTTCTTTTTTCTTTTCACCTCTGTTTCGAGTTTACTGTGTCATATTGGCTTTTCCAGATGTTTTCCCTTTTTCTTCTTCCATGGAATTGTTTCTTATTGTGCTTTTGGCAGTTCCTGCTTCATGAAATTCCATCCATGCTGGGTGTCTTTCCTTTAGCATCTCTAGCCATGGGATTCTGCCCAGCATTTCCCCAAGATTAATAAAGTCACCTTTTGTGAAATCATAGGTTCATGTTTGACTATACTCTTCTGTGACCTGTCTCCCACTCATGAATTCTAACATTACATAGTCACTCCCCCCTAAAGTGCCAACTGCTTTGATTCCAGTGACCAATTCCTCTCTATCGGTTAGGATCAAGTCCAATATTGCTGATCCCCTTGTCCTTCCTCCACCTTTTGAAAGAGGAAATTATGTGCAAGGTATACCAGGAATCTGTTGAAGATCCCATGCTTAGCAGAACTAGTCTCCCAGAACGTATGAGGGTAACTGAAGTCCTTCATAATTACCAGTTCTTGCTTCATGAAGATTTCTGAGATTTGTTTCAGAAATGCATCATCTACCACCTTGTCTTGCTTTGGTGGCCTATAGTAAACTCTTACTGCAATGTTGTTTTTATTTCTTCCTTCATTTATTTTCACCCAAATGGTCTCTACTGATCCAGCTTGATCATTCATGAGGATTTCTGTACAAGTGAATTTGTCTTTGATATATAATGCCATTCCCCCTCCTCTTCTTCTCCATCTATTTTTAATGAACAGATTTGAACCCTCAATTGTTACATTCAAATCATGGGAGTAATTCCACCAAGTTTCTGTTAAACCTATAAAGCAGTGGTTCTCAACCTGGGGGTCGGGACCCCTTTGGGGGTCGAACTACCATTTCACAGGGGTCACCGCTCCTCAATCCTGCCCCCCTTTTAAAAGAAGGTGGCCTCACAGCCAATGGGAGCAGTGCTTCTGAGACCCCTGCGCTGGGGTTCAAACTGCAAACCCCAGGATTCCATAGGTTGGTGAAAGTGGAATAATAGTGCTATAACAGTCTAGTGCAGAAATAGCCAGGATGACTTTCTCCTCTCGCTTTTGTTGTGCGTGGACCCTTGGCGCTTGCCACACGCACGTTTTGTGTTCTTTGCCCTGACTGTCTTGCATTTCTCGCTTTTTGTATGTTCAGTGTCCGCACTCCCTTTAAGGGAGGGAGGAAGGGAGGGAGTGAAACAAAATGCGTCTGCTTATGCCGCCGCCATCTTTCCTCTCTCCCTGTCCTTTCCTCCCTGCACCTCGTGGAAAATGTGGGCTGTTTCGGCATTGCCTTTGGGAGTGACTGGCTTTTTGAACTGTGGAAACCCAACATTCAGAACTAGAACTACTGCCTTAATTCTGGCATTGATGGACGCTTTCTGTGCTTAAAAAGGGGGGAGGGTTACCAGTTTTTAGGCATTAGAAGTCTATCCAGAGCAGTGATTTAGGGCAGTGTTTCCAATCTATTTGATGTTGGAAATAACTAACTAACTAACTAACTAACAAATAAATAAATAAATAAATAAATAAAATAACGAAAATGATTTTATGGTTGGGGGTCACCACAACATGAGGAACTGTATTAAGGGGTCGCGGCATTAGGAAGGTTGAGAACCACTGCTATAAAGTCATATTTATCTTCCTGCACTAGGACTTCAAACCTGTCTTATTTTTTTCCTGAACTCTGTGCATTGCTGTATAGACATCTAGAGCATTGCTTATTGTCATCTACTGTGAATTTTACTGTAGCTCTCATTTTCTCCCTCAGCTTCTCCTGTAGAATTAATGTCCTTGTGTTTAGAGCTGCTTTTAGACAAATGTGAAACTGTCAGCTCCAATCTCCTAAGGAGTTTAAACTAACTCCTTAGGGGGTTGGAGCTTACAGTTTGATCAGATTTGCCATGCTTTTGCCAAAGACATTCTTCCTGGTCTTCATGAGGTGTAGCTCTTCTGTAGCCAGTAGTTGTTCATCTAAGAAGTGAAGACAACGGTTTGAGAAGCCAAGCTTCTCCCATCAACACCATTTGCATAGCCAGTTATTCACCTGCAGTATCTTCCTGCCCCTGTGAGGTCCTTTATCTTTCACCGGTGGAACTGGCAAGAATACCAGATGTGTGCCTTTAAACTCTTCACTTTTCCACCCAGGGAGGTAGTAGTCCAAGGTGATCTGCTAAAAGTGTTCTTTGCAGTGTCATTGGTGCCCATCTGAATCAGAAGAAAAGGGTACTGCTCTGTGTTCTTGATGAGTACAGCAACTTCTCAGTGACATCTTGGATACATGTGCTAGGAAGACAGCACATTTCCCAATTCATCTAGTGTGGCTGGCACTCAGTTCCCTATATAACCCTGAGCAATGAATCCCTTACCACCAGCTTTTCTTTTTCTTTCTTTTCTTTTCTTCTTGCTGCAATTGATTTTCTTGGGGCCCAATCATATTCCATAGTGATATGGCACTTTAACTGCCATGGCAACATATTATTGACTCTTGGGACTTGTAGTTTAGGAAGGAACGTTTAGAATTTTCAGCCAGAGGTCTAGTGCCTTGCCACACTATAAACCCTAGTATTCTATAGGATGGAATCATAGCAGTTAAAGTGGAATCATAGTGCTATGACTATGTCATGTGAAAGCATCCTTGGGGTTTTTTTTAGTTCAGTTTTATTCTGTTGGTGTTTGAATCTTTCAGGTGTTATCATATTTTTATATTTTATCCTTTAAAGCTTCGTTTCATGAACCACCCAGACAGCTTTGGCTCTTGGGCCGTAGAGAAATGTAATAATTAAACAGCTAAAAAAAGAAATGGTTGACGTCTGCTCATTTAGTTAACTAACAGCCCCTACGTAAGTACTTTAAGCACACATTTATTTGAAGAGTGAAAGGAAAAATGCATTCTTGTCATGCAGCTTGCTCTACAATGCTGCATGAAGGTAATTGAGATCTGATGGCAAATGCATTAGAATTAGCTCAGTTGCTAGATTTAATGAAGGCTTATATGCTTGCACTCAAAATAGGAAGTTAAGTGTGCACACAGTTTGCTTGGGAAATTGTAGCTTTTGGGCTTTTCAACAAAGCTAGAGGCAACTCTTTGTATCTTTCAACTTTTAAACATTTCCACAGTTTTGTCCACAGAATTTGATGCAATAAAATTATACACTAGGCCCCCTGTTTTCTGATTACATAGCAATGCATATAATTAGTTTACATTCAATCATCATGGAACATAAAATGCATTTCAGTTTTTGAGTTGCAGTTCTAACATACCCAAGAATGCCTCTGAATTCTAGGAGGGTTTCTTCTTAGAAGACATACATAAGATTGCTGAACTCTATAGGACTTACTTACTAAAAGACATTATAGGACTGTTGAGCTCAATGGGACTAATTTCTTAGAAGATACCCATAGGACTATTAATTGCCCTTAAAGATGAAAGGTTATTTTGTACTTGGAAAATGGGTTATGTTTTATGAAAGAACATACAGGGTGTCCTAGTCAATAGAACAAGCAACAAGATGTAGACAAAGTGACCTCAAAATGGGACTGCTGCAACTTATTGTCTATAGAAAAGTAGGGCCCACTCCATACTCAATGCAACAAGTCATCTTAGAACAAAAACAAGTGTTGCAGCAGAGAGAAAAATATCATGTTGCCTCATAGCACAGATAGACAGTTTGTATCTGTCTTGGAACTGTACTTTTACAGTCAGTACATCCACTCAGAGACAGAGTCTTTCTCTCAGGGGGAAAAAAACCCCTTTTCTAGCCAGAAGTGCTACACATATATTCATGTTCAAAAGACTCTTTCACATACCTTCTCTGTCTTCTGTCCAGATTTTTCTTGCTGGTCTGTTCATTTTCCATAAGCCACCCACCAGAACTTTAAAGAACCTTAGATGTATCCTGTAATGTCCATCATATAGGGAAGACACTAACTATCCTTTGACAAAGAAGGTATGACAAATGTTACCTGAACTCCACAGGTCAATCTTCCTGAAGTGAGTCTTCCAGCAAGTCTCTGTTGCATCTCCTTCCTTCTCATGGTCACCCTTCTGGACCTCAGCTTGTCATGAGTGACGTATCTTAGTTCTTCTCCCTGTGCCATATGTTTCCCCAAACTTTGCTTGCTCTTCCAGCTGCTCCTCTCTCACCCTCCCACCCCATCCATTCAAGCTGAACATCCCTACCCCCACACACACCCAAAACAACACATGGGAGCCGTATGGAACTGCAAATGTCAGTCACTGACCCCAGAGTGCCTGTTCAAAGTTGATTTTCCTGTTCAGCAGCACCTTCTGGTCCATGGCTCCTTGCCTGTCTATCCTTACAGTTTTTTGGCAGTTACTGTCATCATTCAGTAGAGCCCCTCTCTTACTTTCCATCAATTTCCACTATACAGTTTTTCCTTTGTGGAAGACAGAATCACCAACTAGCTTGCTGTAGATTTGTTCCCCACATTGCTTCCACTGATTGCCAATTAATTCTCTGCTGGTTACTTCATCTCAGATACATTATGCCAAAACTATTTCTGTTGCAATAAACAAGGAGAATGAAAATTTTTGGCCCTGCTTTCTCCTTCTTTCGAAGTTTCTGGACTGTCAGATAAAACACAAGTAGACTTAATCAGTTGCTGCATAGCCACACACAGTTCTGTGTATGCCTTCTCAGAAGCAAGTCCCACTGAATTCTACAGGGTTTTCTCCTAGATCAATGAATATAAAATAGCAGCCAAAGAGATTGCCAAAGAAACACAAGATGTAGCAATAAGCCATTGTAGTGATCTGAATCTTTGAAAATCTGTCCCCTGATTCAGTAGCAGATGGTGGGGCATGTGTGAATCTACCCCAGACTTTAGTACAAACTTTAAAGCGAAACCCTTTGTTAGCTGGTCATTTCAAAAGGTCTTTTAACAGACTGTGCTGTCAACATTATGTTTTGACTGCTGTTTAAATGGTTTTAAACTAACATGCTTCTTTATTTCAGTTTTATCATGCATTGTTTTAACCCTATTCTGCTTTAACTCATAAGCTGACCAGGGTTCCATTATTGAAGAAATGTGGGACAAAAATAATAAAGGAGATACCCAAGGTGTTGAACCTATTTGGGGGTAAGACCTTAGATAGTCCCAGTTAAAGTTCAGAGTAAAATCTAGAGTGGATTTGCCACCCTCCTGGCATGGAAGCCATGTGCCATCATAGAGCAGATTAAGACACCTGCTAATTGTATAGGCCAGCTGGAGAATAATATTGAAGGGGCCCTCCTCTGTGTCCTGCTGGTGGGAGTAATACACTATGAGAGAACACAAGAGAGACCCAGGGCCGCCAAATCTCAGAGTCTGGCCCTCCGTCTCCAGTTTTCATGGGTCATCTCCAGACAGAAGACAAGGGGGAAAATTCTCCAGTTTTGGTGGGCTTCAGCTCCAGGCAAGAGGAAAAGACTGTGTGTAAATCTCCAGATCAGCAAATCTCCAGATCAGCTAGTAGAGCAGCAGCTTGCAACAATCTCCAAGGCTCGATTTGTTGCAGCCACTTGCAAAAACTCTCCAGGGAACCTATGTATTTCCTTAGCTACCTTCCTGCTTCACTTCCAGGTGTTGTGATGCCAGGACTCACCCTCTGCTCTGCTCTGCTCTGCATCTTCCTTCTGACCAGAAGCAAACCAGCCAGATTAAAATTTCCTTATTCTCTTCCTAAGAAGGAGAAAAATAATGTCTTTTCTTTTTCTCCAACTCTGCTACTTGTCTCTGGCCAGGTATTTTTACTTCATCTCTGCCATTCACAGGATCTCTGCCATTATATTGACTTTTTCACTTGCAATACTATCACAGAAGAATATAGCATGATGTATTTTGATGAAATCTAGGCATATATACTCTGTTGCATAATGCAGAATAGTGTGGACTAAAAAGAAAAAAAAAACATAGGATCAAAATCACATCAAAACAGCTTCAAAAGCTATTATTATTAAGATGCATTCCTCCTATCCCTGGATATGTTAGCAATTCAGGTTGCCAAGGCAAAGACTGAAGAAAAGCAAACAAATAAATTTAAAGGAAACTCAAATAATAATCTGGATCAAATGGATTTCTCACAGCTGTTTTCATTTCAAAGGGGCAAACACAGTGCTGTTGTCTTCATCATTATTCTGTGGAAAGAAGAGGAGGACATAAATTCCTGGAAGCATCTTCAACTTCAGAAAACAGGATGAAGGCACTTAATGAAACAGCAATGATGCAAAGCTCTGATCAACAACTCTTATGCTTTTAAGACTCATCTGTGTGGTACCAGAAAGTGTGAATTTTGAAGGCACATCTGCTAAGAAGTATGTGCTAAGAACTTGTCCAAATAATCATCTGGTAATGTAGTAGTAGTATTAAGGATAATGTGCCATTATCCTGTGTAGAGTATATATCTCAATGAACTGATGTACTTACCCTTACAGAGCCTGCAATATCAATGTGATTGTTCTGATGTGAGCTAATGTGTCATGGCCAATGAGCTAAATGCACAAAGCTCACCACAACATATACGTGAGGATAGACTCTCAGGATAATCCCCATATTATTAATTTGATAGCAAAATTCTCATTGATTTCAGTGGCACAAAACTCTTAATTGCCACTGTTCCAGATGGGCTAAATCTATCTGAAATATTCTTTATTTAATGTAGACTAAAAGTCTTTGGGATAAGGGATGATACTATTTTATAACTATGGCAATTGTATTTAAAATGTCTGTTCTATGAAATACTTAGAACTCAGTACTTAAAGGAAATGTAGTATCTGAAATACATGAACTCTGACTACAGCTGTGGGTACTTCTAGAATCTAGAACCTAGACAGTCGGTTGTTAAGATTACTTGTCAATAAAATGACAATGGTGCAGCTATGCTACCCCACCCGTGTCTACACAGATTTATTCATTTTTTAAAAAGCGATATATCCTGAAAACCAACATAGTATAATGGTTGAAGACAAGACAAGGACTCTGGGAACTTAGGACTTAGCCAGAGAAACTCACTGGGTGACCATGGGCAGGCTGCACTCTCTTAACCTCAGAAAAAGGCAAACCTCTTCTGAATGAATCTTGGCAAGAAAACTCCATGATAAGTTGACCTTAAGGTTGAGATAAATTGGGGAAGACATGAAGAAGACTTGAAGGCAAGCAACAAAATAATAATAATAACAATAACAACAACAACAACCTTTATTACCCACCTCTCCCCAAGGCTTGAGGCAGGGTACAACATAGATTAACATACAACTAAAAACATGTAAAACCATTTTAAATACGCCAACTTAAAAGTCATAGTTAAAAATTGACTGAGTAGGGCTGCCAGAAGAGATAGGTCTTTAGTATTTTTTAAAATTCAGACAGTGTGTTTAGCTGCTGAATCTCTTCCAGCAGGAAATTCCACAGTCCAGGGGTGGCTGACAAAAGAGTCCTCTGTGTGGTCATCGCCAGTCTAATCCTGGCTGGTTTAAGTAAATGGAGGACTTGAGTGTACAGGGTGGTTTGTACGGGAAGAGGCAAGCCTGCAGGTAACTTGGACCCAAACCATACAGGGCTTTAAAGGTAATAACCAGCACTTTGTACTTTGCCCAGAAACTAATTGGCAGCCTGTGGAGTGATTTTACTAATTGTTTTATGGAGGCATTTGATGACTTCCTCCACCTTAAACTAAGTAACATAGTCACCTCACCCACACCCTTGTGGTCTCGCTCAGCAATGATGCCTTATCTGCACCAATAAGCCTCTTACCTAAGCACCAAACAAAAACATTTTGTTTTCCAAAGAATTTCAACAAATTTTACTGATGAGCATGTTTAAAGATCTGTGTCTATGGTGTTCTTGATTTTTGTCTATGGTTCTTTCATTTTTGGATTTTCATTTTATGCTGTACATGACCCTATAGTGAAGGAGGTCATGAAACAAGTTTCAAATAAAGGCAACAGAAAGTTGTTGAGTATACCTGTTGCCATTTGTTGGCTGCACTCCTCTGACTGTAGATCAAAATCTGAATTTATACTCACATCTGAACTGCTTATGTTGAGTGGATCTAAACTGAGTTAGTCATACATTCAGTCCCCACTGTGATCAGTGGCAGTTAAATCCCTAACTTGTTGTATTTGTTTGAATAGGATTAAAGCATGACCAACATATGACTGGATCTAGGCCCTTGAGTTTACAGCTCTGTCAGGGAAGGCATTGGTGTGACCTTGGTAGATCAGTGTGATTCTGCATGTCTTGATAAAAGTAAACAAAACCTGCAGGAACTCTGACTTCAGTCTTCTGCTCTCCTTTCTTTGTGTTTGTATCACATCAACTGCAGTGCCTCCTTATCTGTAATCCCTTGATTACTATGATCAACACTAACTATGCATGTCTACTAAGAAGTAAGTCTCACTGAATTCAGTCAAGCCAGTGCTAGGAATCATATGACCCTCCAGATGTTGTTGGACTGTCACTTTGAGCAATCCTAGCCAACATACCCAACAGTTCTGGGAGTTGTAGTCAAATATTTGCAAGGCTGCATGATTCCCATTTCCATTACAGATGTGTAGGACTGCAGTCTTTTGTGTTACTGTGAAGTAATGTAATGTATTGTCTGCAAGGAATATGAACTGGGAAATCTCCAGTCCACATGTTACCTCTTAGAAGTGAGCTCAGCAGTGGTCTTCCAAGGCCAGAAGAGGTAGAGCAGTGGCAACTGGTGGCTCCTACATCATTTCGTAGTTGAATCCACTCTGGGGTTTGAGACAGCTTTAAAGAAACTAAGGCCATTTCTGCACTAGCCTGTTATAGTGCTATTATTCCACTTTCAACATCCTATGGAATCCTGGGGTTTGCAGTTTAGGGAAGGGGCTAAACTGCAAACCCCAGAATTCCATAGGATGTTGAAAGTGGAATAAAAACACTATAACAGACTGGTGTGGAAATGGCCTAAATCTGTTTTGGAGATAATACCTTGGATAACTCTGTAAAGTCTGGGCTACAACTTGGAATGGATTCATAGCCTCCTCAACTGGGAGCCACAAGCTGGTACTAAGACAGGATGAGGAGGCAGCTGCCTCAGATGTTAAGTGTTAGGGCCCTGGGAGCAGCAGCAAGGTGTTTAATGGCAAAGCTGTGCGAGCAGCATATTGTTGTTCTATTTATGGCAATTCTATGAATTAAAAAACCTCCAAGAACCCCTGTTATCAACTGCCCTGCTCAGGTCTTGAATACTTAGGGCAGCCATGCTTCCTTGATTGAATGAGTCCACCTGTAGTGTGGTCTCCCTCTTTTCCTACTGCCTTCCAAGCATCATTGTCTTTTCCAATGAGTCACAATTGTCTCACAATGTGCCCAAAGTAAACATCCTCAATTTAGTTTGTATATCTTGCTAATCAAGTGTTCATAATCTAAGCACAACTGTTTCTCAAATTCTGATTTACTCAACCCAAAATCATAAAGTTTTTTAAAATCCATTTTGAATCTTTCTATTATTTGTCTGTAAGAGAATAATTGAAAATGGCAATATTCTGACACCAGTTCTTCATTTGACTTATAGTCATCCCTCCATATTTGCTAGGGTTAGGGGCACAAGACTCCAATGAAAGTGGAAAAACCGTGAATAACTCTAGGCCCTCCCAAACCATATTTAACACACACACACACACACAAAGTATGACCATATTCAACCTACCATGAATTCCTCTGAGGTATCAGGGTCCCTTCACAAGGCAAAAGTGGGTAGTTGGTGGGGCTTACTGCCACCTCCACTGCTGCCCCACATCATTTTTAATAGGGACTTACAAGTCTCATTTGCAGTTTCTCAGTCTCACGAGGCCTGCAGTCCTTATTAAAAATAGCACAAGGAGGCAGCAGAGGTGACAGCAAATAATCTGTGAATAATCAGTTCCCCAAAGTGAAACCTGCAAATGTGGAGGGCTGACTGTACTTCTGGTATTGTTCTTGGTCAAGTTCCAAGAGATCTTGATAAGTTGCCCACTTTTCTTTTGCTATTGTCTCCTTCCTGTAAAAAGCCTCTTGAGATGAAACCCACAAAAAAAAATTAGGGCATAACCTTGGTTTCTTTCTTTTCCATATTCTTAATAAAGCATAACTCACATAGTGGTTATTAAAGTCTGCATTCCCTTTGGCTTTATCATACCACAATATATGTTCTACTCAATCCTCAGTTCACTTCCAAATTCAACAATCTCATATTTGTCAAGATAATCCAGTCTTTCAGCCAAACCAAATAGCATGCAGAAAGACACAGTTCCAAATCCAGTAATCCCAGTCCCCCCTCCCTTTGTTTTGTATCTTGTAAAATTTTATATTTAACTTTTGGGTTCCTCCCTCCCATATGAATGTTGATAAGTCACTCTGCCATTGCTCAAATAAGACATTGTTAGTCAAAATCATTATGGTCTGAAATGAAATCAACATTCTCAGTAAAACATAAATTTTTATCACAGAAATTCACCTCAGCAATGATAATTTTTGCCCAGCTTTGCAGATCCATCTTAATATCATTCCATGTTCTGAGATAATTATTCTTCAATAATATACAGTTCATACTTTATTAATTCATTTGCTGTGGGTTAAGGAGGATTACATAGTAGTAATTTTTTTGGGAGGGACTTGATTCTTCCGTCACTATAGCAAATTAGCTAGAAAAAAAAACTTACAACAAACAGTGAAAATTATTGCACTGTGATCTACAAAGGGCTCAGGGAAGCCCATCACAAAGCAGAGGAATCAAGATTTCTATGACAATCAATTCCAAGAGAACATTAACTATGAACTGTGAACTCAACCCTATGCATGTTGATTTGCAAATATATTCCATTTTCAGTAGGCTTTATCATAACTTTATAAAAGTTACTGTAAAAGTGTGTGTGTCTTGTGAGGACCTTGGAAGACCTTGGTTTTTGGCCAAGTGTTCCATGCTTCCCTTAGCAAATTCTTGTTCAAACTCCTTTAATCATCAGGAGTCCTTTCACACGGCACAATTATAGAGCTCAGCACCTTGGATAGCTACTTTAAAGTTCAGACTAAAACCTGGAGTACATTCATCTCCCCCATTGACATAGCACTGTAATCCAATTTTAACTGCCATGACAGAATTCCTACACAATGCTGGGGTTTGAAATTTAGAGAGGTATTGGAGCTCTCTGGTCGAGAATTCTAAGAACCCTCCCTAAACAGCAAATCCCAGGATTCTATAGGATGCTACCATTGCAGGTAAGGCGGAGTGCTATATTGTCAGTGTGCGCGAGTGGGTAATAAGTACACTACAGGTTATAGTCTGCACTTTAAAGGAGCTGTCCAAGGTGCTGAGCAATATCCTGAAAACAATTTAATGCCTTATGTAGGTCTTCTAAAGTTTGGAATAAAACCTAGAGTAATTCACTGCTTCACCAACATTGGTCAAATAGCTGCTACTGGACCTGCCCTGCCATTAGACAGTATATCTTGCTTCTGTTGAAGGGGAGCAAATTATCCAGATATTCATTTTGTTTTAATTGTTCTTTTATATGTCACTATATTAGTATTGTATTTTTAGTGTCAGGGAAGGGGAAGATGTTTGTGGGTCTTTCAGGTATAATTGTACAGTATGAAATGCTGCTGGAAAAGTGAGACAACACCAGAATTTTACTTATTAAATATGATAGGTCAAAATAGGGAGGTTAGAAGACACCAGAAGATACTATTGTATTTGATTAAGCCAGTGAGACTAACATATGCTCAACACTGGAAAGAAAAGAGAGAAATCAATCTAGAAGAATGGAAATTAAAAGTAATAGATATGGTAGAGGATGAAAAGTTAGCAAACTCTTTGAAAAACAAACCTATCCAGAACTTTGAAAGGGAATGGAAAGGGGTAATGGAATGGTTAAAATGGTTAAAAATATAAACTTATGAGAGGATGAAATAGCGATTTTTTTTTCTCTTTATAAAAAGTAGAAGATAAGATATAACTTAACCAGGGAAGAAAAACATGGAAGTGGAGGGTGGGGGATATATCCACAACAGTGGTATATATCTTGTTATTTTATATGTATAAAACTTTAATAAAATTCTTTCTAAAAAAATGAAAAGAAAAGAAAAGTGAGAACAGTGATTTGTATGATAGGCCATAAACAAAGGGGGGGGGAGAAAAGGAAGGGGAGGGAGAATCTGCAACCCTAAACAATGTATAGGGTTACACCTGTTTTGAGTCTACAATATAGTTCAATGTTTCCCCTTCTTCAGAAGGAGGAAGAATTGTGAACAAGAATTTGTCAAGGTTAGCCAGTAACTTCCAGTAAGTTCTGAACACACAGAACTCAAACAATGCAAGATATATCACATTATCTTTTATTTTTATCTTGGTGTGAGTGATGCTATTCTTTTTGAAAAGGCACATCTGGTTCAGACCAAAGGCCTGCCACCATACACATGTGGACACAGGCCTTTTCAAGTGGAGTTAGCTTTGTTCTGCAGACTGAAAGACACTGTGGAGTTGCAGCCAAGTCAGCCTTTGGCTGCAAATCAAAAGTGTATCCATTAATGAAGGATTTATGTTTGACATGTCCGGGACAACAAATACTGATGGTAATATTTGCAGCACAAAACAAGCAAAAGAAGATGAGGATGACAAGGAAGGTGGTACACTTGCCAAGAAGAGGGGAGGAAGCAACAGGTTAAGGAGCCACAGCAAAACATCCTGTGCCTGGATGTTAGGGAAATACAGTATTTTTTGTCACCCTAGGAAAGCACTCCAGTTTCAGAGAGCTTGCTCCCTTTTCCCCTTCTATGGATGTGAGAGGACTGGGACAATGAACCTTGATGGAAGAGAAACTGAGGTAGGCCTTGGAAAAACTGCTTTGTCTGAGCTACAACCCTTAGAATCCTCTAGCCAGTATGGCTATGATGCCGTGATGGCTAGGGGATTCTGGGAATTATAGTTGAAAAAGAACTTTCCCAGGGTAATACAGTTGGCCTCCACTCCGCTACTGGTTCCAGGATTTTCCGCTGACCCTCAGTTGATTATCGATTCACCGCTTTCCACTCTTTGGGAAGTTTGGCAGTAACTCTTTGGAGTCTTTGCCTCTTGCGCCAGGATTCCTTGCAACGCTGCAAAGAACACTAAGGCCATTTCCACACTAGCCTGTTATAGTGCAGTGAGTCCACTTTCAACATCCTCTGGCCCCTCCTGAAACTGCAAACCCCAGGATTCCAGAGGATGTTGAAAGTGGAATCATTGCACTATAACAGGCTAGTGCGGAAATGGCCTAAGGCTGTTTACGCACTAGACTGTTATAGTGCTATTATTCCACTTTCAACATCCTCTAGGCAAGGATGTTGAAAGTGGAATAACAGCACTATAACAGTCTAGTGGGTGGGGAGGATGGGGTACATTTTAATGTTTTAATGTATTTATATATTTTTGTAATGCCGCCTCGATCCACTGGGAGAGGCAGGATAAAAATTATTATTATTATTATTAGTGTGGAAAGGACCTAAAACACAAGCTGCTGCAACGGACTGTTACCATCTCTGTCCTGTGGCCCTGTAAGGGAGTTTTCAGGATGTTTTCCTCTGTCTCTCTCTCTCTCTCTTCCTACTTCGCCCAGGTTGCACTAGGAGGTCCAGCCCTTGGAGGCAGCAAAATATCTCCCTCTACTGCATAGTGATCCTATGTAGACAGAGAGCAGCAAAATTAACAATTCCCATCGTTGCAACGAGAGCATACTGAAGTCATGTCAAAACCAAGTTTTCAAACAACGACACGCCCCATAAGGGCGACGATAATGAAAAGAAAGAGCCACGTCCACCAACTCTCTTCCTATTAGTCATTCCATTCCCGCTCAAGATCCACTCCTGGTTTTATCCGCAGCTTGTATTAATTCCCCATTTCCCACTCGCTCCCCATTGTTTCCAACCGGCGTTCTTGTCTTTCGTTGCCACACAGACCTGCGGACAGAAATTGAG
Source organism: Ctenosaura bakeri (assembly GCA_948474755.1). Classification (NCBI taxonomy): domain Eukaryota; kingdom Metazoa; phylum Chordata; class Lepidosauria; order Squamata; family Iguanidae; genus Ctenosaura; species Ctenosaura bakeri. The sequence goes on from CAOLHI010001581.1 coordinate 100,292, forward strand.
AGAACCGCCTTTGCTTCCAGCGGTTCTGCTGGTCCACCTAAGCGCTTAAGGGAAATACAGAAAGTGTGGGGTCCGTCTGGATAGCACTGTATCTCGACGTATCCAGCTATATAGCCTTCCCCTCCGTTATAGGACCAGGACTTTGACTCGGTCTCTCTGCAGAACTACACTTCCCAGGAGGCAAAAGAGCGGAGCGCACGCGCGCTGCGCATCTCCAGCATGGCTACGGTGCTGTCCCGGGCGCTGAAGCTGCCAGGTAGGGGTCTGGGGGCGCCGAGGGCGGGTGTGAGGCGAGGGGGGAGCAGGGCCCGCGTTCTCACCGCACGGAGGGCCGGGGCCTTGCCGCCTGGCCTTCCCGTGTTGAGGTGGCCGGGAAGCAGCCGGGTCCCAACTGGGGGAAAGCCCAGCCGGCTCCCCTCCCTCTGCTAGCCTGGCTCGCATCCGGGCCCCAGCAGGTGCTCTTCGGCTCCGACCGCGAAGACGCAGAAGGAGGGAGTGAGGGAGGGGGGGTTGCACCCTGGGGGCGAGATGTTGGTTGTCAGGACACGGAGGGGATGCAGATAGAGGCTGGGGAGGGAGAATTGGGGGTTGTCATGGTAATGGAGGTCTGCCCTGCAAGGAGGGCAGAAGGGGCGTTATCGGGCCAGAGGGGAGAACCTCGGAGACTGGGGCCATTTCCTCACTAGACTGTTATAGTGCTATTATTCCACTTTCAACATCTTACGGAATCCTGGGGTTTGCAGTTTAGGGAGGGGCCTCAAAGGCCCTCCCTAAACTGCAAAACCCAGGGTTCCATAGGATGTCGAAAATGGAATAATAACACTATAACAGTCTGCTGAGGAAATGGCCTATTTTGCAAGTTGTGACCCTGCCCTGCTGGCCCCAAGGCAGAGGGAAAGGAATTGGCTGGAATAGGGTCTTGTGTCTCTCTCTGTGTGAGGCGTGCATGGTTTTGTTCCTCTGGGCCACGGTTGAGGCAAGCCTTCAGTTACGATAGAATCATAGAGTTGGAAGAGACCCCAGGAGCCATCAAGACCAACCCCAGCTATGCAGGAACATCCATCAAAGCACTCCTGACAGATGGCCATCCAGCTTTTGCTTAAAAACCTCCAAAGGAGGAGAGTCCACTGCACTCCAAGGCAGCATATTCCACTGCTGGACATCTCTGACCATCAGGAAGTTCTTTCTGAGGTTCAGGTGGAATCTGCTTTCCTGCAGCTTGAATCCATTGCTCCTTGGCCTAGTCTCTAGGGCAGTGGAAAACCAGCCCGCTCCCTCCTCGGTATGACATCCCTTCAAATATCTAAATATGGCTTTCATGTCCCCTCTTAACTTTCTCTTCTGCAGACTAAACATACCCAACTCCCTGAGCCACTCTTCATGGGGCATGGCTTCCAGACCCTTCACCATTTTGGCCGCCCTCCTCTGGATACGCTCTAGCTTGTTGATATCCTTCTGGAATTGAGGTGCCCAGAAGTGGACACGGTATTCCAGATGAAGTCTAGCCAATGCAAAATAGAGTGGATCAAAGTCCTGCTTATTTTTGGCAGACATTGACATTTGGGAGATGAGACATCCACCCAAGGAACTGATCTCTGCCAATGGTTGCACAAATCATCCTCAGCCATAGTGTCAGTAATGGTGTCGGATGGGTTGTAGCTAGCTGCCTTGGTCATGAGCTTCTTTCTCCTTTTCTTCAACTCCAGCAGCTTTCCCTGTAATTAAGTAATTGTTATTTTAAGCCTTTCATGGTTGAGTCAAATAGCTTATCATGCTGTGTGGCAAGGTTAATTAATAATACATTCTGTCTTACACCCGGGCATATGTTGCCCAGTATTTTCTGGTGCTTCTAGTCACACCACTTAACCTGTTTGTCATCTTCTGCATTTTAATTGGTGTAAAGGCTGAAACCCTGCATACAGATGTGGAAACAATGGTTTGAAATTAATTGAATGGTGCATTTATGTTCTCTTTTTCAAGTAAAGGAGAAACAAGGAATTCTCACGGTGTTCCAGAAATACAGGATTATGTGTCATTGAAACCATTTGAAAATGTGGGTTTAGCAAAGAACTTGGGTGTGCCTCAAGTTTTACATGTGTATGTTTCTACCGAGATATACAAAAATCCTACTGTATATATAGATGTACAATTTACCTTCCACTCTAACTACAGTGCCTTACAAGATGAAATCTCTCCATGTATGAAATGTGTCTTTTCTCTTGTTTTATGTTTGTTTTTTGCTATATATCCACTTACAGTGACTTTTGAAGAAGCAAGTATTGCATAAGCACAGGACAGTAATACTGAACAGTTGGATTTTGGGGTGCAACTTGATTTGAGGTTCTTGTCACACCCAGAAGGGGAAAAAACCCCAATAAAACGGACAGATAGTAATTACCAACTGATAAAATGAAGCTGCACCTAAGAACCTGACATTGTGTGTGTGTGGGGGGAGGGGGTTTGTTTCTTTTTTGAACTGTTAAGTCTTATATTTGGTGATGGTTGGACATGTAAAATATGGTTCCAGTTCTGGGATATCCCGTTTGTAAGACAAGTAGGAGAACTGAGTTTAGAAGTGAACATATGACAAAATTAAGCAAGGAGGAGAACACTCTGTTATCTTGCTTGTGCTGGAACTGGGCTAACAACTCTACTGGCTCCAAGTCCTGCCCTTCCCACTTTCTATTCAACTGTCACAGTCCTTCCTCAAAGAGGAGCACCTAAGAGAAGGGGCAGTGTGACATTATTCCATTGGTTTGTACAAGCTATAAAATCCTGCTCAAGGCAGCTGTTTTGCCATCCACCATGCAGCCTTACTAATTAGTGAAACAATCATGTGATCTTTTTGGGAGGGTTTAAAGGATAAAGTGTTCTCCCCCCCCATATCTAACTTCAGTTGAGACAGTATGTATTGGACATAGAAGGCCTTTCTATCTGGGACACTTACTTTGGAACAATTTTTTTTTTTACTATAACTTAAGTGGGAGGATTGTGGCTGAGAATTCTAAATGCCTCACCTTAAACTGCAGATGTCAGGATTCTGTAAGGTGCGGCCATGCCATTTATAGTAGAATCAAAGCATTATAATTAGCAAGTGTGAAAGGACCCCAGAATTATTTGGATTACTTGGATTTCAGTGCTGGGGTGAGAAGCTTAGATCTAATTCTCATTCTCAACTGAATCAACATTTAAGTGTTGACTGACCAAGTTTCCATTGATTCAGTGCATTTATTCTGATTGGTACTAACAGTTGGATTTAATATGGAATTTGCGTGGCTTTCAAACAACAATAAAAATAAAAAGCAAGGAGAGCATTTCCTCCGATGGAGATGCTTCATTGGCTGAAGAGTTCCTTTAGATGGAGGATGACTGTCCTTCAGGGGAAGGGAACCGTTTGCTTCAACACTTTGCTTCTTTTTTCCCCTTCCGTCTGCTTAATTCCTGACTTTTTAGAGTTAGGTATTCACCGGAAGATTGAAAACTGTAATCACTAGTTGCTTATCAAACAGACAGGTTAGCAGACTCATAGAATCAAAGAGTTGGAAGAGACCATAAGGGCCTTCGAATCCAGACTCCTGCCATGCAGGAATACACAATCAAAGCATTCCCGACAGATGGCCATCCAGCCTCTGTTTGAAAACTTCCAAAGAAGGAGATTCTACCATACTCTGAGGCAGCATATTCCATTGTCAAATGGCTCTTACCATCAGGAATTTCTTCCTAATGTTTAGGTGGAATCTCTTTTCCTGAAGTTGGAAGCCATTGCCCTATCTTCAAGCCTCTGGAGCAGCAGAGAAAAACTTACTCTGTCCTCCATGACATCCTTTCAAATATTTCAACTAGGCTCTTAACCTTCTCTTCTCCAGGTTAAATGTACCCAGCTCCCAAAGCTACTTCTCATAGGGCATGGTTTCCAGGCCTTTACCATTTTGGTCACCTTTCTCTGAACATATTCCAGCTTATCAATATCCTTCTTGAGTTGTGGTGCCCACAACTGGACACAGTATTCCAGGTAAGGTCTGACCAAAGCAAAATAGAGTGGCACTATTATTTTTCTTGACCTAGACACTATCCTCCTATTGATGCAGCCTAGAATTGCTTTGACTTTTTTTTAGCTGCTACATCACACTACTGACACATATTCAGCTCATGATCTACTAAGACTCCTAGATCTCTTTCATGTGTACTGTGGTCAAGCTAGATGTCACCCATCCCATATTCATTCATTTTTTCTGCCTAACTGTAGTACTTTATATATCTTCCTATTGAAATTTATTTTTTTAGTTTTGGTCAAGGTCTCTAATCTATTAAGGTAGTTTTGAATTTTTATCCTGTCCTTTTGGGTATTAGCTACTCCTCCTAATTTGGTGTCATCTGAAAAATGGATAAGCATGCCATCTATACCATCATCCAAGTCATTTATAACGATATTGAATAGCACCGGGACAAGGGCAAAACTCACTAGTCATTTCTCTCCAGGATGAAGAGGAACCATTGGTGAATACCCTTTGGATTTGGTTGGTCAGCCAGTTACAAATCCCCCTAGCAGTAATTGTTTGGGTCCTCTTCTTTCCCTTTTTGAAGACGGGGACAATATTTGCCCTTTTCCAGCCTTCTGGAACTTGACCTGTTCTTTAGGAATTCTCAAACATTATTGCTATTGGTTCTGAGATTTCTTCTGAGTTCTTTTAGTACTTTCGGATGTAGTTCATCTGGCCCTGGAGAACTGAATTCATTTAGCGTAGCCAGGTATTCCTGTACTACCTCTTGTTTGTGCTTCTTTTCCCCTACTGCATCATCTGCTGCATTTTCCCCAGGTGGAACACAGTTTTCCTTTTGGGAGAAGATGGAAGTGGAGGAGGTGTTGAATAATAACTATTGATTCAGTTCATTTAATAACCTCCACATACTTGATCATTCAATGAAATGTACTGCAAGCACAGGTTTTGACCACAAGAAAGGTGTTAGGTTTTAGTGTATTTCAGGAAGCTAACATTTTTTTCAACAAGAGAATGACAGCCCCTTTCTGGAAATTGTTTTATCCTGTAGACTCTGAAGTTTACCATTTCCTCCCATTTGCCTGCTTCTTCCCCCTTAAAATTCTTCCTATGTTCACATCTTTCTTTTAAAATAATGGGAGCAAATTTCCAGCCAAATTGGCTCCCTCCCCTTCCTTTGTACATAGACTAAAGCACACACATCTACTTGCATGTAAGCCATTCTTTTTTTTCTTTAAATAGAAGCGGTCTCAACTATGTAGGCAAAGAAATGCTTTTAATTCATTCTGTCTTTTGAACATTACTCTTCCTCAAGGGGAAAAAATGCTTCATAAGTGAATACAGCAGGGAATCAGTTCCCCATTTTATGGAAATTAATCACTGAGTGTAGTGTGGTCTATGCATGCAGTAGGATGAGACTGTAAACTTTTGAAGTGGTAGAATAGCTTTTAGTGCTTCAAATGCAAGATTAAATTTTTAAAAATTATCCCTATGTGAAAACCTTTCTGGGAATGAAAACTACAACAGAGAGTAGACTGGTTTAGAACCTTTTCCTGATGTGGCTTGTTTGGAATTTTTCTACTTGCAGGGGGGGGGTTAAAAAAAAAGGGGTAGGAGAATTGAAAAATGTTCTCTTTGACCTGTGAAGGAAGTCATTGCTCCTCCTCAGAATTCTGCCACCTCACTTCTGTTGCATGTGTAAGACCAAGCCAGAGACAGACCATTAAACAAAGCCATACTCTAATTTGGATGAAGAAGAACTGCTGGGGAGACATGATGAGAATGCAGTTAGATTGGTACTTGGAAAAATGGCTTTGGTAAAAAAACAGCTCTCAGAATTTCCTTGAGCTGAAAGTCGGTGGATTCTGGGAAGTGTCATTCAAAAAAGGAAGTTTCTCATGCCCTAAATGAAAGCAAGAGTACCATAATGATAATTCAGGATTTGGGAACCTGTGATGTAGCCTTTCTGGCTTGTCCAGTCTGCTGGCTACACTCCCACTGTCCTCTTTTTCAGCAGTCTGGTCAGCAGCATCTTCTTTCTCTGCTACTCAGTCAGTCCACAAGAAGCAGCTTAGATGTGGGGAAACCATGGCTGTGGAAGGGAAACACTGGCAATTCAAGAAAAGATTGCTCTTCCCACATCTCCAGCTTGCTGTGTTTCTTTCATGATGCTGACAAAAAGGGGCTCCCTTCTCTCTGTGTGCCATGAAACCAGTGATGCAGGAAAAGAGATAGCTGCATTGCTAGCTCAGTATACTTCCCAATCACACCTTATTTTACCCATTTGTTAGGTGTTTCCCTAGGATCAGCTGAGCAGCTAGGCTCAGGCGGAGGGATAGGGAGAGACAGTGAATGGAGGGATGAGGAGTAAGATTGGACAGTGAGGTGACAAGGACAGTGGGCAGACAAAGATACAGTGTGGTGATGGGCATTGGGAAGACAGTGACAAGTATGTCCAAATGGGGACTGAGTGCACAGGTGTACTGTATGGATAAGTGTGAGCATATTATCGGGGGGCGGGGGTGGATTTCTCAGCTTCATTGTACTTGTTCTTACCAGAGCTCAGAAAACTTACTTTTTTGGATTACAACTCCCAGAATTCCCCAGCCAAGTTGGCCAGTAGGTCATCCAGCCTCCGGCTACTAGTAGTGGGAGCTGGGTCCTTTCTTCCTCGGCGTAAGGGATGATGTGAATGAATAATTCATTGGTGCTAATGTCTAGAATAAATGTTCAGATATGTGCAGCAAGTGATCCTTCCCTACAAGCTGTCTGCGTGGCCCTCTGATATATATTGTTAGGACAGTTGGCTGTTGTATGTCGAGGACTAAGGTGGACAGAATTTGGACATGTGTGGGTTTCAGCATGAAGTAACTGTGCAGTAGTTTTATGGAGGACAAAAAGGGATCTCTCTTTTTGTTTTTGGGAGCCTTGAGACTGCAAAGTAGTGACTGGTTATTTATTTTTCCTCATCTCTTTTCTCAGGCAAAAAGAGCCCAGATCTTGGAGAATATGATCCTCTCACCCAGGCTGATAGTGATGAAAGTGAAGATGACTTGGTGCTCAACTTGCAGAAGAACGGCGGAGTCAAAAATGGAAAAAGTCCCCTGGGAGAAGCTCAAGACGTGGACTCAGATGTGGAAGTTGGGATAACGAAGCAGCACCTGTCAGCGGGTGTGGTGGAGGAATATCCCAGTGAGGCCACCAATAGCCTGGAGCAGAAGACAGCTAACTCCTTGATGCCTTACTTCCGCACGGCTGTCTTTTTGCTCACAGTGGTGGTCTCCATGATCCTTGTGCTAGTGTGTGCTTTTCTCATTCCTTGTCCTGCAAGAGATTTGCATAACACTTGGGTTCGCAACTTAGGTCAGGAGGCAGGTAAGACATTCCTGACAGGGCAACCATTGCTTTGGCTTATGGTATGGGTGTTGCAAAGAATTAGAAAGATTTCATAAAAATAAAGTGTGGGGAATTCATTTTTTGAACTACAGCTCTCAGTTTACCATAGTGAGTGTGGTTGTTAACAATGCTGATTGAGGCATTCTGGGAGTTGTAGTCCAAAAGTAACTTTTCTAATCTCTGGAATAAAGGGAACTTTCAGTTGATTGTTCTATACCAGCTATACAAGTAAGCTAAAGCCTACTGATTGATTCAAGGGTCAGAGAAAATGGATGGTGATAATATTTGTTTATGTTCCATTTTTTTCCAACCTTGGGACTCAAAACAGCTTGCAAAAATTAAAATAGATACAGATAAAAGTTCACAACTCTAAAGCATACAAATGTTAAAATATAATTAAACTATAAATTAAGTTAAAAGCCATTAAAATGGTTTCCATTAAAAAGCAACAAATGTGGATTGTTCTTGTTGTTCTGTGCTTTCAAGTCATCTCAAAGTTATGGTAACACTAAGGCAAACTTATCAAGAGGTTTTCTTAGGTGTATTTGTTTGGGGAGAGGGGGTGCCTTTGCCTTCCTCTGAGGCTGAGAGAATGTGACTTGCCCAAGATCACCTAGTAGGTTTCTGTGGCTGAGTGGGGATTTGAATCCTGATCTCCAGTGTTGTAATCCAACGCTCAAATTACTGCACCAATACAAGTCATAATTAATAGCCTTTTGCTCAACATCAGTCTGTTCCCAAAGGCTTGTTGAAATAATAATAACACCACCACCAACAACAACAACAACAACAATCTGCTGTCAGAAGGACACTATGTGAAAGGTGCCAACCTAGCCTATCTAGGAAGAGAGTAAAAGAAACCTTTTGTTGTTCTTGTATGCCTCCAACTCATGGCAACCCTAAGGTGAGCCCATCATGGGGTTTTTTCTTGGCATAAGGGGTTTGCTGTTGCCTTCCTCAGAGGCTCAGAGAATGTGACTTGCCCAGTATTAGCTGGTAGGTTTCCATGAACAGGGTGAGTGAATTGAACTCTGGTCTCCAAAAGAACTAAAGCCACTGCATCCTAGTTGTTATGTCTGAGTTTAATGTCTCTCATGGGGGAAATGATGTATATTGGCTTAAACAGTATACATTTTGCTTGTGTGGATGTACTTTGAAATCTGAGAATTTGCTGTGATGGAAAAATACTTCCATGGGAGTCATGGTTAATCACAAAATTATTGTTGTGAGCCCAGCTAGGCACAAAAAGCAAGACATTAAGAGGATAGACTGATAATGTATTTGATAACATACAGCTCAACAAAATTTGTTTCCAGAAGATGCCGAAAGCTACCCCCTCTCCTAATCCAGACTTACCCCCCAAATAAACACAAAATTAAGACACACCATGCCCAAAACATGTTTGAGGAAAACATACTCTCAAGGCACAACACATGCAAAACAGCTGACACCCACTAGAACCAAGCACACACAATTAGAGTCTAGGCAACTCTCCCAAATCCTTTTAACATCAGAGAGAGTAACTACCTCCCAGCAGATAGCAAGCACATCTCTGTCAATACATGTTGAAGCATAAAACTTGGTGTGGCAACCCCTCTCACCTTGACATAGCATTATTTCTGAAGGAGATATTTAAGGGTGCTGCATTGGGAAACTCGGATGTAGTTAAATAAATAGCCAGAGCTGTATCAGGTTGTAAGATATGAGGCCTAAGTAATGGTTTCCCTACTTTTCTCCACCCTTTTTTTTCTTTCATACAACCCATTCCCAAAGCTACTTTGCTTCTAATCTTAAAACACTTCAGATTATTTTATTTGGGAAATGTTAACTGTTATCTATTTAACAGCATCATCTCGGTTTAGTGCAAGTCAACTAAAGCCAAACCCAGCTGAAGCCCAATCAACAGCAGAGCATGTTGTGGTACAGTCCAGAATCCTACAAACACTGTATTCAGAGTTTTGAAGTACAGTAGAATTTGAAATATATACACAAGATGCAATATGCACAGTTTTCTTCTTTTGGTAGGATTTTGAGTAAGGTAGGGTGTACTAAGCTGAATAACAAAAACATGGACTAGATCAAGGGCTAAAGTTTCTATTCAGATGGAGATCAACGTGTTTTAATAGTTAGATAACTAATGAGAAAGTGCTTATCTTTTGAAAGTGATTGACCCACACGTGGGAAGGACCTGCACGTGGAAAAGTTGATTAAATCTGATGAACTGAATAGAGAAATTACAGCTGATGAGTTAAACTGCTGATTTAAGTTTCTTTAAGTCAATCTACCCTACTAGGAGATTAAACCATTATCCAGCTTTATGTCTTACGTTCTTTCACTACCAAAAGAAAAAGCTGATTTCTTTGGTTTCTCTGTAGTTTGTGATCCCATTTTGATATGCTGCTTTTAAGATGCAGGCAGATGCTTTCTGGTTCAGTACCCAGCATCTCCAGGTAGGCTGGGAAGATATCCTGCCTGAAACCTGAGAAAGCTGTTCCCAGTCAGTGTCGACAATACTGGGTTAGTTGGATCAATCATAAGGTATTTAGATGAAGCAGGTACCTAAGCAGCAGCAGTTCTGTAAAGCAGTATTGTTTTATAATTGATAGCGAAGGAATGAAATCAAGGATATCTTGAAACCATACAATCCTTGAAATGCCTTTGCTTCAGTGACTGAATTCCACTTGCTTTTCCGTAGGCTTCTATTTTAAGATACTTTGTTCAGCTAGGATATCATGTCTTCTACTAGCTTTCTTTTAGCTTCATTGGGTTAATGGAAATCTAAACACACTCTAAACATTTCTGCTAAATTTATATTGGAGATGGCATAGTTTCAGCCATTTGTTGGAAAAAATGGATGAGCTGCAGCCAGCCACTTATTCTTAGTTGTGTTAGGTGGACATCTGATTTTCAAACTACAAAAGACCTTTGGGGAGTGGAGCTATGTGCAGTCTGCTCAGGTCACTTGATCACTAAGAAAATATGTCTGATACCAGGGGAGGAAAGTAGTGACAGGATGCTGGAGAGACGGAGTTGTGTGTGCCATAAACCTGCTTTGTCTTCATTATGCTGATTTAGTGTTCTCACATGCAGTAAAGGATGCTGTCCCACTATTGGGTGAAACTCAGCTGCCAGTCTAATTAGCTTCTGCATATAGAATGTGGGACATTGCTTAATCCTTTGACTCAGGAAAATGTCTCGGGTCAGGCCTGAAGGGCAATACTGGAAGAGAGTATAACTAGTAAAGGATTCTGATGATGGCTAGCAGAGCTTAGAAGTATCGTTGTTGTTAGCTACAGTTCTGAGAGTTGAGCACTGGCTATGCTGGCTGAGAGTTTTAGCCGAAAAGAATGTTTCCATGTTCAGATCTTTAGATTGTTTGAGAGCCATTTTGGATGGATGGGAAGTAATTTTCAAAACAGTAAACAGTCTTATTTTGTTTTTCAGGTGGGGTGCTGTTTCCACCAGAACTTTTTGATGTAAACGCTGATGGCCTTCCTGACATCCTGCTCTCCTTTACAGCTCTGAAAAATGCCAGTGTGTTGGGTAAGCACGCAGATCCTTATAGCTAACTATTATGTGCCTTCAAGTTGACTCTGACTTATGGTGACCCTGTTAGAAGATTTATTCAGAGCATGTTTTCCATTGCCTCCCTCTTAGGCTGAAGGAGTGTGACCTGTGCAAGGTTCATCAGTGGGTTTCCATGTCTGAAGAGGGGTTTGAACCCTGTTCTCCTGAAGCCCTAATCCAGTTTTCAAACTACTGTGCTGTGCTGGCTCTCTTTGTCTGTATATAGTCACCCATTTCCTCTGTCCACAGTTATATGCCATCATACCACAATATCCCTTTTTTCCATGGGCTGATACTGACATAGGTAGAGATATTTGGTAGCCTGAATATTGTTGTGTGCCTTTAAGTCATTTCTGAGTTATGGTGATGGCAAAGCAAAATGCTCATGGTGTTTTATTGGCAGGATTTATTTAGAAGAGGTTTGCCATTGCCTTTCTCTGGATACTATTATTCAATTTTTAAATAAGAGTTACTCTGATTTGGAGTCTTCTCTTGGTTCTTTTCCATACAACCAGTTGTTTGAAAATTGAAAAAGAAATCAATGCAAACTTGTTTGTTACTGGTAGAACACAGTCCCCATGGGCACTGTCTAGGCAAGGTTTTTATTTCATATATATCAGGAATGGGAGACACATCGCCCTTCAGATGTTGTTTGGGTGCTTCCCCTATGAGCTGTAGCCGGCCTTGCCAGTAATGAGGGACCCTGACATTTGCAAACCAAAAATCTTTTGAGGCATGTAAATTCCCCACTTTTGTGCTATATAAATATTTTTCAAGCCGTCTAAATGCCCTCTTTATATGTGAGAAATGAACAGATAATGCATGGATAGATAATGTGTCTATAACATGTACACGTGACTCTCTCTGTCTGTCTGTCTGTCTTTCTTTCTCTCTCTCTCTCTCCCCCCCCCATCTTCCCTTCCAAGGTGTTCATAGTCTTTGCAGTAGTGAGCTGTGGGAGAAATTTGTGACACTGTAATGGAGGGAGAGAACCTCTCCTTGCTGTGTCACCTTTTTGTTACTTGTTAAAATTCTTCCATTGTGTATGTGGGGAGGGTTTAAATAGTTTGGAACTTGTTTGTCTTTGCCTGTTGCTCTAACTCTAACACTCAAGCTCCTTAATGTGAGATCAGAAATGTATGGCAAGACCCTCAGATACGGATGTTCCTATCCTTCATGAGTGTTTTGAGCACTCAGACTCTCTGCCTTCCTCACTAGACCAGCATGACTTGGCTCTGTTTCTGCTCTCTCCTCAAATTCGAGCTTTTGGGTGTTACTTCTAACCTGATTCTGAGTATACCAAGCACACATCCCATGGAGTTTGAGGAATAGGTGGTGAGTCATCACGTAGGCAATCATGCTAAAATGGACAACCCTTCTATTATCTCTACTTTATGGTAGTTTAGAAACAGTAACTGTCCATTTTAATTCAGGAGTCACTTTTTTGTGGGCTGTGGAGCACTGACATTTAAAAACAGAAGATTGGATCAAGTGTGATAGAGAAAGGTTAGGATAGTCATAGAAACCCACTTCAGACATTTGCTTTACCTGTTCAGAAAACACATAGATAGGGAAACAGGGTTGTGCACACTGACTCTCCCCACAGTGTTACCTTCCCCACTGACTTCACCTCACATATGGTATGAAAAGGAAGCCTACATATATACAGCTGTATACACATGCACTGTCACTTCAGACCTTATTCCCAGTGTTTGGAGGTCAAGTGTAGAGAGCTGTATTGGGACAGAGCAGATGGTGGATTGAGGGTAGTACCTGCTGTCCCACTCCATGCAGCCTCTAAATGTGGAGAAAATATCTGAGAGCAGACAAACTGGAGAGCAACTCTGGTGTTTTTCAGATGTTGGGCTAGAGATCCCATAATCCCCAGACAGCACAGATTTTGTTTGTGGAGCTGGGACTGATATGAGCTGTATCCCAAGGTATCAAGAGCATGTCAGGTTGCAAAAGTTTGGTATAAAGCATCGCCATATCTGAAGAGAAGAGATTGCTATTTCTGAGGTAGTATTCACAAAAAACTTGAACCACTAGGTTGGATTTGGGTAGTTATGGTGAATTTTTAGGAAGGATAGGCCAGGGGAGATCCAGGACACTCATTCAGGGCAAAGAGCTCTGCTGGCTGGAGTATTCTGGAAGCTGTAGTCTGAAAAAGTAACTTTTTATAGCCCTGGAGGAGACATTTGTGCTTTCCTTTAGAATTTGTCATGCCCTCTTTGGTAAGAAAACTTCAACCTCTGTCAGAGACTGTTAAACTCTATTTTATTTATGTGATTAGCCCATATAATAAATATTTAAACATTCATAAACCATACTTCCTTCGTCTAAGGCAAACTCAGCGAAGCAGCAGAGAGGAAAGAGAAGGAATAAATCTCTTCAATTGATGTGGTACAAGAGCTTTTCAGGAGGGCCTGTTCCGTTGAGCCTTTCCTGCCAGCCCGAAGATGAATAAGCTTGTTTTCTTAATTATCCCATCAGTGACACAGTAGTTACCAGCTGTGAAGAAAACAAAACCAAAGCTTATAACTAGTTGTATTTTGGAAGACCTGAAAATACTTAACTGTTTGAAAGGAAGTCTTTTCTTTCCTTCTTTTTTCCTTTCTTGTTTTCATTGCTGCTCTTCTTTCCTAGTCAGTGAGACCCTTTTCATATTATTTAAGGTTATTTAAGATTTTCCCAGTTTCATATCAGGCTTTTGGCCACTCCCAGGCTTTGAAAATCATCAGTGAGGGGGGCTAGCATGTCTGCCTCCCAGTTATATTTCTGTTGAGAGTGAAAAACTTAAAAAATGCAGGTAAGCCTTTGGCAACTCACCTCATTTTTCTAGAAGGAACGTGTAAATGGCCAAAGTGTTACCCTGCTTTCTGGGGGTCCCTTAGGGGGATTCCTGACGCTTGTCAAAAACACTTGTGGAGAAAATTAGCTAACAATACTGCTTTAGCAACATAAAAGGACCGGGTACACACAGAATCTTGAGCCCAGCGTTTATGGAGTTAGATCACAGAGAATCAGGCTGACACTTTAAATTTCAGTATTTTATTGGAAAAGATGTCAAAATCCATATAGGCACTCTGTTGCACTCACTCACACAAGCATACAAGGGCTATAGAAATTTAGAAAGAGGTGAAAATTAAGAGAGGCATAGGGGTTTTGGGTAATACTGTACCAATCCAGAAGTCTTTGGCTGGGAAAAGACAAACGGAGAGCAAAACTCAGCATAGAGGAGGGCTGAAGGGAGCCACTACTGACAGAGTGACAGCCTGCCAATCAAGTCTGGGAGAACTCTGAAAAAATGGAGTTGAAAAGGGGTTTCTTATAGGGAAAAGTATGTGGGGGGGGCCTGACAGACCCTTTCCTGGGAAAGACCAGATGGCTAAATTTTTGTGAAGATGGATCTCAGCTTTGTAATTCAAAGAAAATACAGTCAGGCATCCTTGTAGTTCCCTGCGAGATGGCAATGTCATATGGGGGATGCACGCCTCCAAGGTGTAACATTCCTGGCTGTTGGAAATGTTAATTTGATCCCAGAGACTTCTTGTGTCCTGTTGGCGCTATTAGTGCTGAAAGTTCATCTAGATGGTCTGTGAACCATTTCCCAATATTTACCTAGAATGCATGACAGAAACCAGTGCTACCCTTTGATCTGTTTCCCATACTTCTACTGCCTATATGTCCTTCCACTAAAATTTCTATGGCTAACTATGTTTGATATAAAAGAATTATGCTCCTCAGGACATAGTGAGGTAATAAGAGTATGTGTGTTCTGTCTTTTTTTTAATGGTGTATTTTTAGATTGTGTGTATGTATGTGTGTTGTATGTTCTTACCCATTTCTGCTTTAGTTGTATTTGTACAGTTTAATTCTAGCCTACCTCAAGTCCCATTTATTGGGAAAGGCAGGATATAAATTGAATTAATAAATAAATGTAGCTAATGACCTACTTGGTATATTAATCCTTTGCACACATGTAGGAAAGAGCGAGTCTTACTTGAAGTGTGAACTGTTTTTGAGGAAGCTTCCACAGGAATGGCTTTACGGATGTGAAAGTGAATCAATTCATGCCATAATGTACATTTGAGATTCTTTGATAACCTTTTAAAAATGTGAAGATGATAGCAACATTCAGTGGTATGTTCCTGTCACACTGCAAAGAGATTTGACTGCCTCGTGTGTGCACATGTGCTTATGTGTCTTCAGGTGTCTCTAAGCCATGGGTAACTGTGATGGCACTTTCGGGTATGAATGGCAGCACCCTGTGGTCCAGTCATGTTAAGGAGGAGATTCGGAATGTACAATGTAAGGGTTTGAATCTTATGTCCTCAACAGAGCCTGTCTGCCTCATTACTGGGACCTCTAAATTACTCAGCCTTCTGAGTGCCTCCTCAGGTGAGTACACAGTACATGTAGGTGGAGAATTGGCTGGGTAATAAGTTGGTCAACAAAGCTGTCAAAATTGCAGCACTTGTTCAGAGTAGCTGGGTCATGATTCCTTCTTGACTTCAAATTCATTAGGCTACAGACATCGGGATGAACAATGTATAGGCCACTGCTTCTCAAGGTTGTATTTTTTGCCGTCAGACTTTCCAAACTCACTGAATTCTCTTTTTCTCCTGGAAGGCTCTATGAATGGCAGTTTGCATTTTAAATTGATTGCAGTCCCTTGCAACCAAAAAAATTACTTTTCAAAGCAGAAGCAGACTTCTTGGTCACTCCCTTTTTGTTGTTGTTTTGATCTTGTTGGAAATCCATGAGATGCTTGGAGGGTCCCAGAGGTAGAAATTGGCCCCTGCACCTGCTGCAGCTGTCTATCCCTGCTATAGATACTCAGATCTTGGAAAAGTTCCTTTTTTGGACTACAACTCTCAGAATTCCCCCTCCCACCTCCAGCCATGCCCATGCCAGCTTGGGGAGGTCTAGGAGTTGCATTCCAAAAAAGAGGAACTCATACAGGATCTTCACCTATTTATCTGGAAGAAGTCCCACTGAACTCAATGGGATGAACTTCTATGTGGATGCACAAAGAGTTACCCTTTTAATGGTATGTCAGATGTGGCTGAGATTATCTAAATAGCCATGACAGAAACAATAGAGAATGTTAGAATTTTGTTGTGTGTTAATACTTGATGGCAGCTTTCTCTAGCCCAGTACCCTCTAGATGTGTTGGATGGCAACTCCTACATTCTAGGTGGCAGTTGGCTGCACTGGCTGGGGATGGTGAGAGAAAGATGGATGGATTTAGTGCATTCTAACACATATCTTGAAGGAACCAGTTGGGAAAGGTTATGCTAAACTGTGAAAATATTAGAAGGAACTCTAAAATGCCAAAACAGAGGATCCAGAACAACAAAAAAGGCAGTAAACTTATTTGTATCTCAGGAATGTATGTAAAACTGAAAAGAAGCTTTTAGTGCTGCAAGTGTACAATAATTTCTTTTTCTTTTTCTAACCTAAATCCAGTTGCTAGTCCCGATGAGAGCAAGACCCTTGCCGAATCATACATCAGCAGTTATTCAATTGGTTTATTTTGTTGCATCTAGCAATGGGATTTAGTCCTACAGACTGATGTCTGTTTCTATCATACCAGTAAGTTCAGCCCCAATATATCATTCAGAAAAGCATGCCACAGCTTGGTACCTGAAATGAAAGGTGGTTGTCCCACTTCCATTTTGGGCAGCTGTTTGTGGTGTGTTTTATTTGCCAGTTGGGGGAGGAAGAGAGATGACAGCAATAGGAGCTGGTAAGGTGCATAAGCACAATGGGGCATGTCAGTGTTGATTGAGTGGCATGTTGGAGACCCACATTAATGCAGAACAGCAATAACAAATCCAAGCCATTTACAGAGTGATGAAGATCCTTTCTGTACTGTATCTGATTCCAATCTAAGTCCTGATAAATCTGACCTACTCTTCACGAAGGATCTTGATGCATAGTGACTTTCTTCTGTCTTCCCTGTGCCATCCACTGAACTTCATAAGTTTCTCATTAACCACTTTTGTATTCTCACTGCTTCTATCTTCTGCTTATGTTGAGATCTTTGTATGTCATCCCTGTAGGAAAACCAGTTTGGACCCTTGACTCATCCCACCTGCCTACTGGAACCTTGGCAGCTCCAGCTGTTATTGTACCTGATGTAGATGGAGACAGGGTCAGTGATTTGGTGGTCCTGGCTATTGGGGAAACACAGGTATGACCTCCAATCCCATATATAAGGTGGCAAAAAGAGAATCTGATCTGAACAGAGCAGCCTTCCTCAACCTGGTGCTTTCCAGATATGCTGGACTACAACTCCTGTCATTCTCAGGCACCACTTTGGGGAAGGTTGGTGTAATGTTTGATGGATGCATAGACAATTGTCTGCCGCATGTTTGTAGACTTCAGGAAATTTTGAACCAGGACCTCTCAAGCTATTTGCTGGACAAGTGAAATTAGTTTTCTGATTCTGAAATGTCTGATGTTTGATTCTAAATATCTCGCTGAAAAAGGCCTTAAGAGTACACACAGACCAAAACATGTTGGGATTTTCTACTAATAAAATAGCCACCTTTTAAGTATTATAGACATGTCTCTTGTTTCTTCTGTAGATTCCACTGGGTGCTCCCCAGTTTCTGCTTCCTTTGTCTAGTGGAAGAGCAGTGTTTGGTGTTAGGATTGTGGAACAAAGATGCTTCCTGAATACACAATCCCATCCCCACAATGCTATATGTTTTCTATCCCTTCTGTAGCCAGACTTATGCTTCATCTTGGTGTCTGGTAAAAGTGGAAGCCCCATGGGAGGGCCAGTGAAGTACAGTATCAATGGAAATGGAAAACTGATTGGCCCTCAGGCTCACATCACTAGCCATGGAGCAATCTATATCCTGTTTGGCTTTGGTAAGATACCCCATCATTTCTAATTGATCTCTTCAACATTAGAGTTTCTTCAACATTAGAAAAAGAATTGAGTTTGTCATAGGATGAATTCCAGTGGTAAGGGGATTAGTAAGCCAGCATCAGGATGTCTGCTTTAGGAGTGGTGAAAAGGAAAGACTAAAAGATTCAGTGAGCCATCTGAAAAGGGAAGAATAGCTAGGGTGAAACTGGTTCAAGGAGAAGACACTAAGACATAGGCTTAAATATTGAAAAAAGAGAAGGCAAAAATCACTGTAAACAGTGAGATGAGGTGCTGTTAGTTGCAAGTTGCATGCCCATGATGGAGGTGTTGAGTTAGTAGATAATGCTTATTGCAATATAGAATGTTGCCAGAATTGGAATCCAAAGAAGTGAATTTCACCTATGCTGGAAGGCTGTTGTAAAATTCACATAGAAGGCACTTGAAAATATGCCCAGCACAGTTTTCTATACAATGTCTGTCTTGGGACCTTTCTACACAATCTGTTTTTGTACAAAATGCATTTTTTCCCTGAGAGCTCAAAAGGCTGTAGTTCATATTTCCCATCCATTATTTTTGTGCTTAGGGCATTGTTGCAGTATGAGGCTAGTCACATTTACTGAATTTTTGTGTAATGTGATTAGTGACATTGATCTCTGCAGCACTTTATGATCCTGTTTATAGGCAGAGTTTTTATTCCGTCTCTCTCTTCTGGCCTCCTTTTCTTTAAAAGCAGTAGTTGTCCAATGTAAGGTACTTTTCCAGTCATATTTCTTCTTCATTTTTTTCTTTTTTTCATTGCTGGCCAGCCAGCTGGGCAGCTCCCCCTTCCATACTAACAGCACTAAAGAAATAAAACATTTATTTAGCTTCCTTTTATTTTTATTACAAGATCTTTTGTGTACTTGCTGCAGTGTGACTTGCTTTCAAGTCATTTCTGACTTAATGGTGACTCTAAGGTGACCCTATCACAATGTTTTCTTGGCAAGGTTTGTTCAGAGGGGTTTCCCTTTACCTTTATCTGAGGCTGAAAGAGTGTGACTGGCCAAGGTTGCCCAGTGGGTTTCCATTGCCGAGCAGGGATTTGAACTCTCAATGCTCAAACCATTACATCATGCTGGCTCTGTAGGAGGGCTGGGGTTTTTAAGGGAGAGAGCAGCAATACAGAGAATCCTTTCACAAAAAAGTAATCTCTCTGCACCTGACAGTACTTCATTGCTTACATGAGGATAATATATAACATTCTTATAACCTAAAAGGAACTTACAGTCCTGGAATGCATTTGGACCCTGCTTTGACTTCTGGTGCAGAAAGAGTATATATGCTGTGCTGAGCAGTTCAGCTTTTTCACTGTCCTTTGTGGGGAGTTCAAAGATCACTATGACAGGGGCTTTATGGCAGGTGTGGAGTCCACTGAAAAAAAGCCTGCAGGACTATCATAGAACAGTAAGAGGAAAAAAAAAGTGGGGATACATTTTCACTTATTTATGCAGAAAGGCCCAGATAGAAGCAGAGAGTAGCTGGGATGAATGTATAACAGCGCTTGTGTTTTGTTTGTTTCTTACTCTCTTCCTATGCCACATCTGTTTCATAGATATGCAAGATATTGTTAGTCTTTGTTCCTTCTTGTCATCTAGGTAATGTCCAAGCAGTTGCCCTACGTGATATCTTTGCTCAAGCTAGAAACCGTGACAGCTTCCCACCAGTGCTGCAACGAGAAGAGCCTGAATGGGAAAAGCGTCGCTCAGTCAATTTGTCAGAGCTTATTGACATTTACAGGTAGGTTACTGTCTCCCTTCCATAGTGAAATATATTGACTTTCTGAGTCTTAAGCTCAGTGGCCAATGAAATACGTTGAATATCAAGGTGATGACAGGTTCTTTAATTGGCCATATACCTGTCAGGAGTGTTTTCCATAAACATATAATATCTTGCCTGAAGATTAAGTGGTTGAGTTTGATGGACTATTGCTATAGCGTTTCTAATGGTTATAATTCTAATGGTTGTAGTTCAAAGTTAAAGAGTATTTTCTTGTGTTACCTCATGGCCCCTTGAATTTGTCTGTTTCTGTAATTCAGTGCAGAATGTCTAATTGTAGGAGCCTTCAGGCCTCTCTTGTTTCACTCCTTGGCAAATACTTTCTAAAATGGGACTGGTACTCATTTCTTTGTTTTTTGTTTCTACTGTTGTTTTATTATACATCAGTACTGCAGGCAAACTTACTGAGGTCTACATTGTTTGGCTTAGATACCTGACAAAGAACTGAACTGTTTGTGTATTACATAAATAGCAGTTGCTATCTCTTAAGTTTATTTTGTTCACAAATAATTATTTTTTCCTAAACATGAAAGCTCCTGCATACTGACTGGTGCATGCAGCCTAAGCAAGACTGTGGAATCTGTGATGCACTGACTGTGTGAATATAACAGCCCCATATGAGAACTACTGTTTGAACAGCAACTGTTAGGAAAGAATGCATGAATGCAGAATCCATGCAAGCAATTATAAATCTAGGAAATAAGTCGGGACAATAGAAGCATTTGAAATCTAGCAAGCAGATAGATTTTCTAGAGTTCTCTGAGGCAATGGAGTATGAGGACAGAATTCAAGGAGAAATTCCTTCTCAAGAAGGAATATCCTCTGTGAAACAGTTTCAGTCTCACTGTAATTATTTTAGCATTCCAAATGTTCAGAATAAGGATTCCTACCCCTAAATTTGCATTGAATGTTGCTTAAGGCACACTTTGATCGCAACTCTGTTCCTAGAGATCATTTATCCAAACCAAATATTCAGTGTGTCATTTTCTATTAATCTTCAGCTGAGGCTGATGTGAATTCTGTTTAGTCGGCCACCTTGAGATCCTAAAAAAGTGAAATTTTTAATAAATAAAATAAAGTTTTAATAAATAAAATAAAGTTTCATGTAAGAACAGGCATGGGAAACGTCATAGAGAAAGTTGTATGTTGCATTTGTTGCATCTGGTGTCATCTTGGCTGGGAAGTGCTCTAAAATGAGGTTATTGCAAAGCCTGTAAAAGTTACTGGCTTTGTGGGAGCTGTATTCCCTTAACTTTTCCAAGCAGTGAGTAATTGGGGCAAGCACTATTGGCTCACTTTTGGTCTCTGCCTTCTTCAGTGGTGGTGTTCAGTTTCTGCAGGCAGTAAAGTCTCCAGAGGGCAACTGCAGTGACCTCCTCATCACTACTGATCGTGGTTTGACCTTACTAAAAGGAGAGGACTTGGAGCCTCGCTGGACCCTGAATCAGCAGGACATCGACAGGTGATGAGCTCTTGTTTTTGTTTCTGACTCTGCCTGCTTCTTCTGTATGCTCATGTGTACTTGAGAAATACAACCAGGGATTTTCTTTTTCCTGCTCCTTGCCATATTCTCCCTGGTGCCAATACAGCTGGCCTACATCTGTTGGAACACTTGCTCCCTAAATCAGGGCTAGTCATCCTGGTGCCCTGAGGCTTCAACAACAGCTCTCAGAATTCTTTACAGTTGCTCATGCTGGCTGGGAACAGAGCTTTAAGTAACATGTTAGAAGTAACAGTGTTACTGATAAGGCGTTGCTTTTTGGGGTAATGAGAGCACAATAATTTTATTTTTATTACATAATGCTGGAGTGTGGAACCATACAGCCCTTGAGGTGTTGTTGGACTAGAATTCCCAGCATTTCTCATCATTGGCTGTGCTGGCTAGGTCTGCTAGGACTTGTAATTCACCACATCTGTGATTCCCACCTGAAGTAATGTAATGTCCTGTAACTTCATTACCTCCCCACTCCTTTGGTATAATAAGTACAGTTCAGGTGTCACCTCTAAAACATCATTTGGGAGAAAGATCATATGAGAGGATTTTTGGTCATTTTCTATTTTTAAAATAATTTTGTAAAAAGAAAAAGAATAAAAATTGAAATAGAAATGTTCGGTCACAAGTAAGTAGCTGCCATCCTTCCTTTTAAAGTGGCAAGTAAAGTCAACACATTATTTTTTTTTAAAAAAACTGATAGTATAAGTTGTTGGAGATGTAATGCAAGATCAGAGATGTAATCTAAGAAACCTGGAAGGTATCGGGTTGATAACTCATGCCCTAAATCCCACAGCAGCTCACCTTAGAGCAACTTAAGACATTTTTAGCTGGTAGACATTTGATGGCAGATTTTTCTTTTTTTTTAGGTTAGTGTTTGACAATTGTGTTTACATTTGCCATCTCTTTGAAATTGACTCCTTGAGCCCAAAATAAGTTAAATTAAACCATATAAAGAAAAGACAAGCTGAATAAAAGTATTAAAAAAAAAATATGGCCAGTGTTGGGTAGATGTGCTTGAACTTTGTCTCATATTGATCTTGCTTTGCTTATACCTTCCCACTTACCTATATATAACATCTACCTGCAGTCTTCTTGGTAGTTGTGTTGGAGTTAGAGAATGTTTGCCTTTGGGAGGCCTGGCTGGTTCCTTCTTCTTGGTCTTCTGGTAAGCAGGGAAGATGCTCACATTTTGCCAGACAATTAGCTTGTGTTTGGACATTATTTTGAATCTGGTGTGCATTGCCTATGTTTTAAAGTATGATAGCTGTAACTGTCTTGGGGAGTTTGATGAAAGATAGGACATTGCAATAACAGAAAGAAGCCAATATATGTTAATAGGACCATGATAGCCATAAAGCCTGACTAGCAGGGTTCACAGTACTGGTGAGACTTCTCTGAGTTTCACTAGGTCAAATCCTCAATGCTTATGTGTGCCCTCATCTCCTCTGGAGAATCTCCCACTACCTTCAGAGCATTTTAAAGGAATGCTGGCTCGAGGGAGGGAGGGCAAACCAGTCCCACTGGTGGAGGCTATTGCATTCCTAGGAAGAGTGCTGTTTGCTATAACTCAAAGAATTTAGTTAGAGCTAGGAGAAGTTTTTGTGGGGATAAAAAGTCTCAGAATCCCCCAGCCAGCATGGAAGATCCAGAACCTTTTCAGCCATGGTTCCAGTGCACACCGAAACAAAGGAAGGAGGGATTGAAAGATGGAGGTTGTCTGGGATAGCCCCATCTGAGCTTTGAATACACTCAGAGACCAAAGTCCAGTAGTCCATGACTTCAGTTGCTGTGTGAAGGGTCTCTCTGAGCATACCAGATAGAATTTTTGCACTTGTGATGGCAGTGATATAAAAGTTCTGTTTTTATTTTGTCTGTTTCAAGCCTATTGAATCATCAAGCCATGAATATTTGCTCAATTAATCATAGGTTGGGCACTAGGTTTCTCTTTTAGGTTTAACTGGGTTAGATCCTACACTTGGCCATCGCAGACCTGCTCTGGAGGAGCTCCCCAACACACATACACACACACACATGCACAAGGGATGGGGGTGGGGTAGAGACAGGTGGATAGAGAGAAAGAAAGAGAGAAAACATGTTAGGTTGCCTCAGAGCCACCTGCCCCACAGGCTAGCCTTGCCTTCTGCTGCTGATACATGTCAGCGACACAGCTGCCCCAAACATATACTTATTTTCCAAATGTATGAAGGGACTCTGTCGTATCAATGAATAGGTACAACACTCATCCACAAAAGAGGGGACCCTGTCAAGGTCAGGTAGACAACCTTTTCATTGGAATGCAGCTCACTGAACTACAGGTATGAGTCCTACATTTCATCATGAACACTGACATAGAGTGGTTGTTTGGGCTAGGACTGGGGTGGATCCAGGGTCAAATTCTCACTCAGTCAAAGAGCTCACTGTTTGATCTTGGACCACCCATTTCCCTCAGTCTAATCATAAACTTTTTTGTGAGGATAAAGCCAGGAGGATGATCAAAAATATGAGTTTTACAGCTAGCAGTATGTATGTGCACAAATCACATGGTTGTGTGAAATTTATATTGGATCATCAGGGATACTGGTGCATTTCTGAAGGTGTAGAGAATGTGATGATAGCTAATAAAACAGAAGCATGCTAAAAATGACAGCAATAAAACATCATGCTTCATGTTGAGGAACCAATTACATCCATATAGATTCCTCTCATTGTATGGGCTGTGGAATAATTGGTTTTGGAGTTCTGTGCTCCATTTTTTCTTTCGCTTCCTTGGATGCATCAACAGATGATCTTGGCCATGCCAGGTTGGCAGACTTGATGGATGAGCAGCCTGATTTCTTTTGGCAAACCGTGCCTTGCAGGAATGCAGATGAACTTCAGTGAAAGGAAGGTTACTGCTGAGGGTGTGAATGTGTTCATTTAAGATGCCTTCCTTGTTTCTCCTTCATTCTCATAGTTGCTTTATCCATTTTTTTCCTTTTTTTTTTTTTTCACAGCCAGCCTTCCTCAGGCTACTTCAGCAATGACCAAACCCTGGACTTCATGATTCAGGCACAGAGTGCAGGCAACATCACCAAAAAGGTACATTCATTAGCCTGTGAACAGAGCAATCCACTGGGTATTGATTTTAAAGCAATTGCAATTAGATACAGTGGGTCTTATTGCCAGGTAAATATGTATAGCATGGTAGGGAATCTTTTGCCTCTTCAGTGTGTTAGCCCACATCTCCCATCAGCCTCATCCACCATGGCAAATGGTTAAAGATTGCGGAAGATGTAATTCTAAATTTTTAGAGGGCCAGTGGTTCCCTACCCTGTGGTACAATGGTGAAGATCACATTTTATCTGCTGGCTCCGATATCAGCTGTAGCAACCACCTATACTTCTTCTCCAAGCCATGACTGGGAGAAATTGATATAAGGTGTCTTTTGTGTCGTGAAGACTGGGGGCCATATTGGATATGATGCTAAATGCTTCTTTGCATTTAATGTGCACATTTCAAAAATGCAAATAAACCACAGATGTGTAGAGGCAGGGCTGGTAATTATTGAGATCATGCAGCAGATATGAAGGAAGGGGATTTAACCCTTGCCTCCTTGGCTGCTTGAAGCTGCTGTTTGCGTTGAGAGGATACCTCATATTGGCACCAATAAGAGATTTTCACTCATCTCAGATAGCAATCTCAGAGAAGAGATTTTCCTTGGACTATGGAATGGTCACTTCTCACCCCAACACAATTATCAGTCCCTCTGCCAGCCTTGTAGCTGCAATTTTCATTTTTTTTAAAAAAATGTACATGTTTAAAGGTATCTTTGCATTTTACACCTCATCCAGTGTGGTTCTTAGTTATTACACTTTAGACTACAGGTATGGAGGAGCACACCTTGTATTTTTGAATGCATCTCTTTGTAAATAGTAAACAAATATATCCAGGAGTGAAACAGACAGGAACTTAGTATAGCCCACACCAAGCTGGTTTATTGAATACAGGGGACATATGTGAAGCATTAAAAATATGTCATTTTTCCTGCATTCTGAAGCAGTACAGTTCTATACTTAATCACCTTACTCTACCTAATATGTAAAATGGATCATTAAGTGAAAATGAGTATCTCTCTTTGAGAAATTGGGGAGTGAAAAGGGTAACTATCTCCTGAAATTTGCCCAACCACCAGCATCTACTAATCAAAGCTATAATGCCCCTAAGCTTGGAAAAGTTACTTTCTGGCACTACAGTTTCCGGAACTCTTCATCGGCCATACTGGCTGAGGGATTCTGAGAGTTTTAGTCTAAAAATGTAACTTCCCAGGCTCTGACTGCCTTGGAATATAGTGCTGTTTTAGCTGTACTGGTTCAAGATCTTCTACCCTCCCCTTGCTTCCTGCCCCCGGCTTTCTTCATAACACCTCATTGTTATTCTCACTCTGGCATTTTCTTCTTTTAGCTGCTGGTAGTGGATGGTAAATCAGGCCTCCCGCTTTGGAGCTATGAGATGCCCTGTCACATGAAAAAATCAGATGCCCTCTCAGTGATGACTTTGGACAAGAAATCTGTCTTTCTCTTTTGGGCAAATGAGAAGCAGTCCATCTTGAAAAGCTTGGTAAGTAAGAGTCTGGCTCTAAAGATGAGAAGGAATTGCTGTATGGCATTACACTTCAAGAAGGCAAAGGAAGTGACTCAGCCCTCAGAGGATGCCATGATATTTTCCCTGAAAGACATGTTTTGTGAATGAAACAGAAATGGTAGTCCTAACTAAAAGGACCCATTGAATCAATGGAACTTGTGTAAATGTGGATTTAACAAAGTCAATGGGTCTAGTCTAGGTGGAAGTGACAACTGGATTTTATCCTATACAAGCCAGAAAATGCTGTAATAAAAAGAGAGGAAAACCATTGGTACATGCTCAGAGCTTCCCCCTTTTTAACTTTCTACAGTTCCAGGATCTAAAGAAGGCATTTCTGGTTTGAGCCCTGGCACAGATGCAACTCTGGTTGTGTGTGTTTCTTTTTTCCTCCTCCTCTTATGCTGTCCTATGCTGCCTTTCAGTGCAAAAACTGCCCAGTTTCCTTATAGCAAAAGGGCAGTATGCAATACATCAGATACCAATAACAGGGTTAACATGAAATTATTAAAATATTATAATATTAAAATGCACAATACACAAACCTAAATGTTAAAAAAACCCACTCCAAAATAAAATAAAAATGTTTTTCAGGATCCACTGGAATGCCAGTAAAGGAGGGGATATAGGTATCTTTCTGAGGGGATTGAGACAGGCTGGTGTAGTGGTTTGAGCGTTGGACTGTGACCCTTGAGACCTGGGTTCAATTCCCTGCTCAGCCATAAAAACACACTGGGTGACCTTGGGTGCATTGCACACACAGCCCCAGAAAATCCCATGGTAGGTTCACATTAGGGTCAAAGACTTTAAGGAACACAACAACAATAAGAGGAAATTCAATAAACATTGGGCTGCTATACAAAAAAACACAAAACAATCTGTTTCTTGTACCTACCAGTTTGTTCTTAAACCTTTCTGAGTTTTACCTGTTACCAACAGCACCTGTGATAGCTGCAGTGCCTATTATGAGAACACAAGAGAAGATAAAAGATGGAAGAAATGTTAGAAAGTAGAGGACTCTCCAGACTCTGCTTTTTGTTTTCAGTTTCTAGCTTGAAAATTCGTCACATTCCAAGTGTAGAACTAGTTCTTATTTAAAAAAATAAGCATCCTGTGCCAGCTGTGGACTTTGACTAGTCTTTGCTTCTCAACTTCTCCAGTTGGTAGGGCACATTCAGGTGATTCTGCTGGTTTTCAGCAAAGAATCTGTGCAATGGATTTTATTGAAGCTCAGCACTGAACTTCTGATTTCCTGGCCAGATGGCTAGGACTGTGATCCTGAAAGCTTATACCATGAGAAAACTGAAAGATGCTACAAGACTTAGGTTTCGGGGGGGGGGGCTTTTTTTTTTTTTTTAGCTACAACAAACTGACACAGCTGCCCCTCTGGTGGCTAAAAGTAGTTTGATTGAACACCATAATTGTTAGTGGTTGAAACAATTGATAATGAGCTCATTTTATTAAAAGTTAACATTTTACCTTTCAGAGATCCCCCATGGGTTATAGGATTTGATTCAGATAAAGTTGGTCACGTTTTAGTCCCACTAAAATCAAATTAGACACGTGCTTGGAAGTTAAATTGGTCATGGTGCCTGGGAGACTTTCGGAAACTGTCCAAAGAAAGAACTTTTCCAAGTTCTTGAATGACTAACACAAGCAATTATTTCAGTGGGACTGTAAGTCTAACATAGATTGGATTCAGATCTTTTGTAAATGCTAGAAATATGTGTAGGAAATGGATAAAATTCTTCCTTCTTGTTGTTGCTGTTGTTGCAGGAGCCTAGCCCAAGAGTCCACCATCTTTATCTTCTCCATCCCACTTTCCCTACACTCTTCTTGGACCTGAGTAACACAACAGGCACAGTGACAGCTTCTTCTAGTGAGTATGAGGTGGTGTGGAGAGGAAAAAAAGTAAAAAAATCAAGCAAGTCCAAAGATATGACTAAAGCTTTCCCACTATATGCTGAACAGTATTGGATTTATTGGTGCTGGGTTGCTTTCTAGGTTGTTCTCAATGTTTATGCCTCTTAGTTAACTCTTTGTCTTTCCTGTTGTAAATAAAGGATGGTCAAATAAATAGTGGTTCTCAGTCTCTGGCCATCAAGATATTTTGGACTTCAACTCTCAGAAGCTTCAGCCAGCATAGTTAAAGATCAAGGATTCTGGAAGCTGAAGCCCAAAATGTCTGGAGGGATTATAGTAGAGAATGACAGATATAAGAGAGTCCACAGAGAAAGATGAGTTACAGAACCCATCCTGCTGGTGTGGTGCAATACAACAGAACTGAGAACACATCTGGTGCCAGCAGTTGCCTTGTGCTAGCGGTGAGAAGCAGGGGTGAACTTTAACAATTCATGGCAAAAGGCACCTAATGCTGAGCAGCCTGCATTGTATGATGGGGAGGAGGTGTGATCATGTAGTGTAAGATCTTCAATGTGAGGTGCTCTAGGTCGTGGATGGATGAAAGCCCCTCTTGATCCATGGGCGTGGAGGTGGCAAGATCTAGTGGAAGTGAGACAACAGGCAGGAAGACAGAGCAACAGCTGGGAAGATCTGGGAATTGCGTACTAGTCTTCCTCTGCAGCATATTTCTAGACAAGGGGAGTAGGACAAATCTTGGAGCTAAATCACAGACAGTGTCTCAGAACTAGCAATTTGTGATTATTTGAGTCTTTGAATCAGAAAAGTTTCTGTCCATGGTGCTTTATTACTGCCCAACTTGAAATGTTTGCATTTGCATTGAGTTTGTTTTGAGCCAAGAGCTGCAGTGGCATGGAAAGTAAAGCAATTGTGCGGGATATGTAGTGCTCCTGGTTTGAACCCATCACAAAATACCTTTTAGTCTTATAGGATGTGCAGAAGATGGGCCTAAGTTAGGTTCCTGGCATTTTCAGGAGAACTTAGAAAACCTACTTTTTTTTTTTTATCTAATTAGAGTAGACCCATTGAGCCACTTGCTTCTGTAGATCCTGCTGCTTTAGTGGCTCTAATCTAAGAGGAACTAGCAGATTGACCTAAGTTTTGGACTATAGCTCCCAGAATCTCCTGGCTACTGGCCATATTGGAAAGGGAATTCTGGGAGTTGTCCAAAGATAAGTTTTCCTAGCTTCACTTTCGAATAGGAAGTGCTAGTGAAAGTGGAATGACCTGCAGCTGCTTTTGAACTTTTTGTCCTCACAACACGGGATTAGAGACTGAGAAGAGTCTCAGGGTGTTCCAGGTTGTGTTTTTCTATGCAGCTTGTATGATTCTTAGGAAACCTCTTTTTCTTTTTTTGTGGGTACACATTTAATGTTTTGTATGTGAATCCTGCTTGTAATTCATTGGGTTATTGTTATGAAGCGTGCCAGGGTTTCAGAATACAAGTTCTTCATTGTAGTATTGTTTGTAGCTGCATTTGCCAAAGTTAGAAACACCAGCTGTGACTGCAGTTCTGCAGAGGCATTTGTATTCATTGCAGAGTTCCAGGCCGCTAAGCACTGTGCCTAAGATTTTATCTGTAACTAGAAGCCAAGCCCTTGCACAGTTAGAAACAGCCAATGGGAGTTAGCCTGACTGCCAGATCTGAATGCGGCAAATTACTTAGTGCTCACTCGTATTTTCTTTCCTCCTTTGCGCCTGCTAGTTGGAATCAATGATCTTCAAAAAGATGCATTTTATATCACCGTGACAACAAGCATCACCTCAGAACACCAGCCAGGCTTTCTGTCAGTCAGCAAACTCCGCCTAAGGTGGGCCTTGATGACTCAAAGCCGAGAGGTACCCCTCAAGGAGACAGATCCCAAAGTCAGCCGTGGGGAATTGAGGCGGTTTCTTTCTAGGATCAAATTCACTGATTTTGCTCACAAGGTGAGTTTTCAGGACAATGATATATGTAGAGACAAGACAAAGGAGAGCTGACAGGGCTGGCCCCTTTGTGGAGAGAAAGCCAGTAGGAGTGTGTCTGTTTTTAAAGGTCAGGTAAATTCCAGAAGAGGGTTGAGAGAAGTGGCAGAAATATGTGGGAACAACAAGGAAGATGTGTCTTAAGCTGAGGCCCTGGGTAAGAGGGCAAGTAGGTAGTCCTGCTGCTCTTTCTTTGGTTGCATTGTGGTTCATTTGCACTCTGGGGAGACATTCAGGATAAGGGCTCATTCAGACCACTGCAGCCTTGAGCTAGCTGGCATATTCCTTTTCCCCCCAGTATGAGATAACTCCTTCAACTGATTCCTTTTCCATGATTTTTTTATGTGGGTTTCTGTGGACAAATTCATGCCATGAAGTACAGACCTAATTCCAGAGAGATACAAGCTACTGGCTTGTTAAGGAAACACATAAACCATCTGTTGAGATCATACATTTATTGAAAGAGAGGCCGTGTATAAATCAACTCCAAGTGGAGTTATTTCTTTTTTCCCTTTAATTCATATAAATTACAGGTAGACTGAAGGTTCCAAATGTGGCTAATGTTGGTTGACATGGTCAGGCTAGGGATAGAAAGAATATTAAGAATGATTCATTCTCAGTCTGAGAAATGGGCTTGCTGCCATTGGGAGACCATGTTGGTAAGAATACTTGTCCAGCAAGAATTTTGTGCCATTTTCTCCTGGTATTTGACTGACCCAAAGTGTTACAGAATAATTGCAGAGAAAAACATAGTGTTTTTTTCTTTTTGTACAAACTCTCATTTTCTGCACAGAAAATGGATTCAGTGTGCAGAAAATATTGTTTCCTATGCAGCAAACCTGAGTTTTTCTCCACAAAATAATTCATCTTCAACATTTTAGAATGTGAGCCTACAAGGAGAATAATGTGGACAAATGCCCATTTTTTTTCTTACAGCAAGCAGAAAACTGTTGCAATTATTTATCCCTGCATGCAGGGACTAGATGCTCAAGGATTTTTATCTCTAGCTTCGGCACATGCTGGATCCCAGCTTGCTTTAGGAACCCAGTGAATTCCTGATGCAAGGAGACTCTGGATTCTACTCTGACTTTAGAAGGGCCCGCCCAGGTTCATTTGTATAAGCATTATTTCTGGTTAACTTTATCTGATTGTCACTGCATGTCTTTTCTAATGTGAGTTGGTCCTGGCACAAAGTGAGAGCATGCCCATCCCATCCTCCTTCCAGACACACTGTTGATGTTGTTACTCACTTGAGTGAGCCTCGCTTCTTGTCTGAGGCCTGCAAAAGCCTCTTGTCAGCCTTCATGTACCTGACTTTCTTTCCATTTCTCTCTTTCTCCCCTTCCCCCAAGTTCTAGTCATGGAACTCCTCAGGTTTTTGGAGCAATGGGACAAAATTGTGGTTCTCAATATCAGCAAGCCAAGCTGCTCAGGCAGACTTCCTGACACATCCAGCCAATGAATAATGGGGACTGAAAACCCAGCTGCCAATAGCTGAGTAATGCTGGAGAAGTTGTACCATGATTCTCAGGCATAGAGACTTGGAAGGAAAGCTGCTTGACCCTTTTGTTGCTACTCCCTGCCAGTGTAATTCCTTCCAAATAGATTGAAGATGTAAATTTATGCAGAGATGATGGCATATGTGTATATATATTGTATTTTTAAGTTATGAAATCATTCAGGAAGCTCTTATTTGTTTCTTAGAAACATTTCTGTGCACTTTGCTTATTTTCCTATTGTATTCTTAGCTTTTTGGTTCATATGTCTCTTTGACCTTCTCTGTTTTAGAGTCACCATTGTGTCCCACTGAGTTCTTTCCCTCACCCCGCTTTTTTCAGTCTTAGATCAAGGCCAAGTGGGATTATATGGTTTATCACTGAATGCATTATATATGATCCCCCATGTATTCAGATCTACAGGATTTGGTGCTGTAGTCTCTCAGATCTGTCCCTCTCCCTGATCATGTTGGAACCGGCTGCCCAGCAGTTTGCTATACTTTTGGATATTCAATATATAACAAAATATTCATTGTAATGCTTTTGTGGATTGCCAGGGAGTGTCTGCAAAATGCCTTGCCATATTTTGGTGCAACACAACTGGGAGTGGTGTTGTCTCTTCAGAAGAAGACTTCTGTTATCATCACAAAGATGCCCAACTAGCATCTAACTCTGCCTCTGACAAAAGCAAGCAATAGATAGAAAGCAGGGTACTGGTGCATTTTCTGTGGTGATGATTCCCAGTTACAGTTCTTGACTGGACTGTATAGGGTAATTTTCTCCAAACTGGTGGCCCCTAAATATGTTGGTGACAACTCCCATGATTCTCAGCTAGGAGGGGAAATTCCTTATCTACAACAGAGATTTTGTGGTTTTTGCATTCTAAGCCTGTTAGTTGAATTCAGACTGTTTTTCTTTACTGTGTCAACTGTATTGGGTCCACCCTTTCCCTGAGAAGACGGAGCACATCTTATCTCCTGATTTCAGTAGAATCTCAGGTTATGTTAGAGGCAGAACCAAGATTGTCAGAGAGAGGCAGCAAGTCAGAAAGGAAAGTGTTGCCCTTCTTTCCCCATCACAGTTCCCAGTTCCCTGCCTCAGTTACCATTGTCTCTTCATCTCAATGCCTTCTTCTGAGGGATCTTTCCTCAGAAAAGGATATTGTGGGAGGAGTGGCTTCTGTATCAGAAGCTAAAATCCATGGCTGTCCGCGCAGTGCTGTGTCCTGAGGAAGGGACACTCAGAGCAAGGCATTTGGGGCCTGTGGGCCTTTGGGTAGGGCTGTACCAGTCTTTAGCCTGCTGTGGTATTTGTAGCAACAAGGAAGCACTGAGGCACTTGTGAGTTCTCTAGAAGGATTACCCAGCCACAACAGTTATTTCAGAGGGCTCTGGTGCCCATATCCCAGCTGCAGCATTTGCCACAGGTAGAGAGTAGCTGCTGAGGCTTTTCAGTGTGGGAGTGGGGGATTTTTTTTTTAGAGGGTGGGGAATTTGCCACCTCTCCCACTCTGTAGCTTCAGATGGGAGAATCACTGTACCTCATAGGAGAGCCACCACTGTTTGTTTTATGTGAAATAAGTCCAGTTGTGACATTGGGGGAATGTACAAAGAATCAGCTCCCTCAGGAAACCTCTCCCTGTTATAAAGTTTCCATTTTTTTTAGTAGTTCCTGACAACTGGTACTTAAAGCCATACTGTCTGTCATCTATATTGGAGGCTATTGGCACACTTTGAGGTAGTTAATTTCATAATTTCATTATGTGCTGTGTTGAAGTTCTTCCTTTAGTCTGTGGTTAGTTTCCCACCATTGGATGACTCTGGTTATTATAACAGTGGAAGAGGAACTTCTACCTATGCCTAACTTTATATACTTCTATCATGTCCCCTTGCATCTTCTCTAAAGTCTGAAATGTAACCTTTTCTCATAGGACAGCTTGCTCCAGCTCTTTCACCATGTTGGTTGCTTTTTTCTCTTGTACTTTCTGTAGCTGTATGGTACTCACTTGGAGGTGTGGTTACCCAAACTATATTCCTGTTCTGGTGACACTGTAGCTTTATATTGGAACATTCCATCCTCGGAAGTATATTTGTGATCCCTTTACTAACCATCCCTTGCATGGATTTCCAACTTTTTCATGCCTGCTACACTTTCGTTCAATTTCTCCATTGGGGTACAACTAAGATCCTGTTTTGTACTTCAGACCCATCTATAAATAGGTGCAGTTAGGACTTTTTTTTTTTTGCCTGCCTGTGTATCACTTTGCAGTTCTTCACATTCTAATTTGTACCTAATTTATACTTTATATTGTAATGTTTACATTAAGGTACTTTTGCTGTTTTAATGCTGACACACCTTTTTCTGTGAAATCTTGTTGATGTTCATTTTTTAAAAACTCCCGTGAGTATTTTGGTGTTACCTGCAAACTGGGCTATCATCCTGCTCATCCCTAATGACAAATCATTTATGAATAAATCTATTTCCAATCTCATATCCTTGAGGGTATTCCACTTTTCATAACTCTCCATTGTGATAACTGTCCATTGATTCCATTCCATTTACAGGGCCATGGTAAGAGGAATGTTAGTCCACAGAAATAATCACCTGTATATATATTTGACCCTTGTAAATGTCTCTTCATCATACACATTGATCCTCTAACTAATCCCCGAGGCAGGACCTCCTCAGTTTTATTCTTGAACCTTTGGAGAGTTTGTATACCTGAGAGGAAAGATTGGGTAAGTAGTTCTGTAAATACTAGCAAAACAAACAGCACTTGTCTTCCCCCAACATGTCCTAGGCATGCATTTATAAAGATAATAGGTAAAGGAATATTAATTTGTTCCATGCTTCCTCAGTAGGGAGAGACTCCAGTGTTACACTACTCTAGCTCGCAGTTCTTCTGTAAGTTACCTAAAATGAAAGGAGATGCCGGGCGTTTCTGCAACTGATATACTTGATTTATATTGTTTGGTGACAGTGAGCCCTCCATAATGTGAATCCTTTTTCCACATCCTGTGTGCACTTTAAGAGCTTGTCTGTATATTGTTTGAATGTGAACCATAAAGGCGCAAATAAATATCATGAATATTACAGCTCTCTGGTGTGTGATTCGTTTTGCTTAGCTCCTCCAAGTAAATTAATTGGGACTTTGGAAAAGAAGAGAGAGCAAATTTGATAACCTCATGCAGGGTCCTAAGACTGTAAACACTAAAAGAGCTATGTAAGGCACTAAACCTGTTTTGAGGATAGAGCTCAGCACCTTGGACAGCTCCTTTAAAATTCAAACTAAAACCTGAGGAACATTCATCTCCCTCACTGACATTATAGCACCATGACTTTGTTTTAACTGCCATGGTAAAATTCCTATGCAATCTTTGGGTTTGTAGTTTAGAGAGGTATTGGGATTCTCCCCAAATTGTAAATCCCAGGATTTCCATAGGGTATTGCCATGGCAGTTAAAAGTGGAATCATAGTGTTATAACTGCACAATGTGAAAGGGCCTTGTGATAGGTATGAGGTTGCTTTACATTTCTTTCCTTGATGTAAATCTCAGAAAACTTATAATGGTTAGAAACTATGAAATAAATAAGGAGCCATTCAGCAAAGTATACAAACTCATTCAGAAGTCTCAGGCTTTTATTAAACATGTGTACAGTTTATTCTGATCCCAGTGATGTTTGAACAAATCAAACTAGTTAAGGTGGACCTTTCCAAATCTAAGGCAGAAATGCCTATTTGAATTCCTTTTTGGCATCGAGATGTAAACTCTCTTCATCTCTCCCATCCAGACATATTCTCTAAAGAAGAAAAATGAAGTGCAACTCTGATCAGTTCATGTCCTGTGCACATTATAGACTTTGCATCAACTTGGAGTGACTTCGTCCTCTTGTTTTAATATCTACCAGTTTCTTCTATGCAGCAGGGATGGGTTGGAGCTATCTTGTAGGGTCAAATCAAACACCTTTAGCCCTTGTCTGGTATATATTTAAATTAAATAGCGAGCACTGGATGGGGTTGTGGGAGGTATATGGGATTGTGACCAGGGCACATGTTGTGGTGGTAGGTTAAACCTTTGTTCTTGTCACAGTACCAAATTGAATTGGGAATTATCCCACCTGCAGTTTGTGATGGGAGGAATGCTCCCTTTGGAAAGATGTTACTGATCTATATAGACATTATTGAACTAGACAGACCAGTGCTCTGACTCAGTGGCTGCATTTGCAGATAACAATAAACCAGAATGATTGTCTTGTCCTGGTTTACAGGTGCTTACAGCTTATTTACTCCTACTTCACACAACCTGACTAAACAAATACCATGGAGAAAGAGTTGTGTGATAGTTGAACCTGGGCTCCTGTTTTGTTGCCCCCTAACATGCCAGGTTTATAAATGAGGAATAAATCAAAACTGCTTGTTGGTTTAGAAATTCTGGCTTTTTTGGGAACAACAGATAAGGAGTCCAAGTTTGGATGTTTCTTGAAACTTTTTTTGTTTTGTATTGCTGAATCCACTTGAATGAAGCAAAAATGAACCTGGAGTAAAACATTCCTCATTCACAGTAAATTAGGATAAGTCAGGAATCCTGGCTTCTTGTTATTTGCAAAGTATAAGGCAGTGTCCTATGTTCTCATAGCCAGATATATCAATGGCAGTGACTACAGCCTTCCCCCAATTCCTCTCTCTGGCTGAATGAACAGAAGAAGCCAGAATCTCACAGGTGGCTAATGTTTTGGTTTAGAAGTCTCTTTCTTTTCTGCTGTTTTGTTGAAATTTCCTTGTCAGTTCTAACATGGATCTTCTCCGACTGACTTTCCTAGGACCTCGTTCAGCTCCAGATCAGGCTCCCTCTGTAGCACCTTCTTTTGCAGCTCAGAGTAAAAATCAACACCTTCAGAGACAGAGTGGAGAAGTTTTTCTCTGTGCTGGTAGAAGCCACTGGTTTGTTCTTTGTGGTGATGGTACTGAGGTGGCAGGAAACACTGGCGGTGTTGGGACTCTATTGTGAAACTCCCATCGCAGGCTTTCTCATGGTTGCGCTTGAATGCCAGCACTGTCTTGGTGTATGTGTTCAGGGTTGTGACTGCAGAGGCCATGCAACAAGTAAAGGAAGCCCAGGCCATACTGAAAAAGAGAGACATGGAGAGTAAGAGTGAGAGAGGTCACTCTTCATATTTAGGCATGGTGGGGATCTAGCAATGGAGATGGAACTTCTCACTGCTTGGCCAAGTAGGAAATATTTCCTACTTTTTCAATGCACTTTGGAAGGATGGAAGGGGCAGTGTGACATAAGGGTTGGAGCAGGGACAGGCCAGGTACAGCACCAAGATTGCATGTAGCCCCCTTATCAACTATTTTTATGGTCTCAACTACTCTATTTTTGCTGGATTGCCCTTTAATGACAAAAAATAAAAGTGAATTACCTCTCCCAAAAGTCTGCAGGAGAGGGAATTCACATTTTAGAACCACCCTACACTGTAACATAATACCCATTTTTTCACAACTGTCTGCTTCCATTTTTTAGCTTTTTCTTTTCTTTCTTGGCAGCTCATTCGATCTGGCAAGGGGTCCCAGTGTTGAAACTGGATCCTGAGCCCATCTCCTATTGACCTGGGACTATATTCAAATCCATACTCAACTGTGAAGCTCACTGGATGCTCTTGGGCCAGTCACTATCCCTTAATGCAGCCTACCAGACAAGGCTGTTGTGTGGGGGAATAAAGGGTGAGTGAGAGAGAACCACTGTGCAGCTTTCAATCTTTAGGAGTGAAAATGGGTAGGTAAGTGCAGTGAAATCAATAAAGTTACAGAGCAAAGCTGTGAACAGAGCTTGGAGGATGGACTTCATAGGGTTCCTGCATTATCAGCTTTCACCGGCATCATTCTAATAGAGTAAAGCTCAGGGAAGGGATCAAGCAGAAACATCCCACCAGCCCTGCTTTTTTTTTTTTTTTTTAAGGCTTGCTTTTTTCTCATTCCTCATCATCCCTTTTTTCCTTTTGTGCCATTCAGACTGTTGGCAGGCAGGAACCATTTTTCATTAATTATATGGAAGCCACTTCTGGAGTCTTTGCGGATAAGAAAAGAGACAAAAATATTTTAAATATTTACATGTGTGCCTACATAAGAAGAAACGTGGAGCTTGATTAATGTTAAATGCTGGCAGCAAAGTGGAGAAGGAGAAGGCAGTGGTATAAATGAAACTTGTAGAAACCCAAAGAATCAGATTTTCCATGGAATTTTCTAACTTTGTAACCATCATAACAAATTCTACCTCAGTGTAGAGTTTGGCACATACCTATTTTTCATTTATTTTGCCATCTTCCAAGTTTGTGAAAATAATGTGAAACAAGGCATGCAAGTAAACCCACAAATTAACTATGGCCCTAAGGCATTAAGCAAATTGCCAGCCCTAGCTGCTAGCCCTGAAGTGCATAGAAATAGAACCAAATGCAAAGCCTCAGGGTCTTTGTCCCTAACAGCACAGAAAAGGACAAGGGATGACTCATCGGTAGAATGACAGTAAACAGAAGTACTGCAAAAGGGCCAGCATCTTGGAACTGAAGTCTTCTCAGCAAGAAAAGGTTTTCTAGAGGGGATTGAAGTCATACAACAACTGTTGTAGAGGATGGCCCTTGAATATATGTGACCAAAGGGAGATTTGCAACGTAAACATTGCCCCTGACTATGAGACAAGTTCAATATGGAAGAATTTGTCAATTTTAGAAAAGTTACTTTTTGGGTTTACAGATCCCCAAATCCTATAGCCATCACTCTGTGAGGGATTCTGGGAGCTGCAGTTAAAAAAAGACTCCCCCCCCAAGCCCTGGGACTTTGTAGAAAATATATAGGGGGATGTTCTGAAGGGATGGTTTAATTGCTTTGTCACAGAGATCAGTTCTGAGAAAGAAATTCAGGGTGATAGATTATATGTACAAGGTCTCATGTTTTATCCTAGTCAAGCCTGGCCTTAACATTAGGCACAATGAGGCTAATGGATGTTGTTTGAGGTAGGAGAGGACTGTGTGTCAGTGCTGAAGTAAGACTCAGCTGCTAGTCTAATCAGCTTTTGTGCATGGAAACTGAGGAGGCCCCATCCTGTTCTTTGCCTCATAAAACCAAATGACTTGAGTCTGTGATACACCCTGCCATCTCCAGCTGAAGGATGACTCAGGTACGGGGCCTGGGAAGGGTCTCAGCCCAAGACCCTGGAAGGCCATCTCCAGTAGTAATTTACAGAGAGACTAACAGACAAGAGAGGGACTAACAACTTCACATGTCCAGAGCAAATCGTGGAGAGGTTACTTTTTTATAGATCACAAAGCACAGAATGCACTAGTAAGCAAAGGCCTGAGCTTTTGGGAGTTGTACTCTAAAAAAGTAACTTTTTCCAAGCTCTGGTTTAGTATTTTAAGAACAATGATATATTTTAATAAAGAAAGATTGCACATACTAGAACGCCCAGCCATAGTCCCATGAGTGTGGCCTCCAGTCTTCTGGTCCCAGGTTAACAGTTGCCTGGAAAACTTGACTATACATCATGTGAGCCACCATCCCAAGGAGGCCTATAGTGAAAGCAAAGGAAAAGAAAAAAAATCATCCACCCCAAGTCAGAGTTCAGATGGGAGAGACAACACTGCCTCTCTCTCCCTCTCCCTTTGCCCTTCATTATGGAAGTCTTTTCTAGATTTGAAGATTTAGGAAATGCTTCTATGACTTCATGCTCGCTAGGTCATTCTAGCTTCCCCTTTGTACACCTGGCATCTTTCCTATTACCTCTCTTTTATTTTCTTTATATTTCAGTACATATCCCGTACCACAGCTGCATACTTCATTTGCCTTCTGATCCTCAGCTGCAGTTCTGTTCTGCCTTTGCTATCTTTTATCACTGCTTCCAGTTTCCATCATACAACACTTTCCTCCTCCACATAAGATGGGGCTGGACATACTTGCACATCATTTCAAAAAGAAAAGAAAAGTGCTTTAGGTCTGAGACAACACTTATTTGCAAAAAAAGGTGCACACATCAATTTGCAAACTTACCAATTAATTGTGGGTGGGTATGCCTTCAAGTTGCCTGTTGACTCATGGTGACCTTACAAATTTTGTAGGGATTTTTTTTTAGGCAAGGAATATTCAGAGGTGGGTTTGCCAGTTCGTTCTTCTCAAATATAGTCTACAGTACTTGGTATTTGTTGGCAGTCTTTCATCCAAATACTAACCATGGCTGATTCTGCTCAGCTTCCAAAAGCAGACAGGATCTGGTGTCTTTAAGATACTTAGGCACCAGAAATTGATTATCAGAATTGAAATCTACAATATCTCTGTCACTTCTTATGTATCTTTTATATGGACTGGAAAACCCTTTAAGTAAAAGAAACCTTCAAACATAGATTTGTCCTCAGACAGCCCTTGAAGTAAAGGTCTGTTAAGTAAGACAGGACCCACAGCTACTCTTTTCTCCATCAAAAGATCTCACCTGACAATACAGAGGAGACGGCAGCAAACGCATTGAGTTTCAGGCCACAAACTGGGTTTCCTGTGTACAACATGTCCAGCAGCAGGAGGATGAAGCTAATCACCAATAAGCATATGTACACTATCTCTGATCCAAGGGACAACCAGAGGATGCCTGTTGTGTGCAAGCAGAAGACACAAAACAGTCAAGGTTACAACCACACAGAACAGAAATCTCTTCTCTTCTTCCTATCCTCACTAAACAAGAGGTGAGAGATTAAATTACTGTAGACCTGCTGAAATTGCACACAGCTGCCTGACAGATGCTTGGCAATATCCCCGATCTGGCGGCCCAGCAGGCAGCAAAACCAGAATGCTTACTACTGAGGCTCCAGGTTGTCTGCCACACATGGATGATATGCTGTATTTGCCTTCATGACACACACATTTGATACCCTCCAACTGTCCCAGTTTGGCAGGGACAGTCCCAATTAATCCTCTGTTGTCCCACTTGGCCACATGTATCCTGCTTTTCAGCTGTGAAATGTTGGATTGTATGAAAGAGCAGGGCTGTTCCTGCTCATAGTGAACATTTTCACATTCCTCTCAGCTATGACAAGTGACTGACAGTGAGGAGCTTTCAAACTCAGTTAACTGGCCTTTTGGCATCCCAGTGACCCTGAGGATTTCATCAGACTCTCATAAGAGATGACACTGTGTCCTGCTAACTAGAGATGGCACAGTATTTGCCTGGCCTTAGAAACTGCTCTGGGAATTTTAACAGCCTCAATTTGTGATTAACAATTGTTGCTACTGTTGGCATGGTGGTGGTTGTGGGAAAGGAAATTTGAATCTTTTTTTTTTTTCCAGATGAAATCAAACAACAAACCAATAACAATACAAAAATGTACCATGAGACAGAACAGGACAACACAGGAATAGCTCACCACAGGCAGAGTGAGGAGGTTGCCTCTGGTGGCAAATGTTGAGAGGACATGTTCTCTGCTAAGTGGCCTATATCGTCCCCTGCCTAATCCTGTACTTCCTACAGGTATGGTTGAAGATGCTGTCTTATCACCAGTTTTGAAGAAAGAGTCAGTTTCCAGTTCATTCATTTCTTGACATAGGCCATTTCTGCACTAGTCTGTTATAGTGCTATTATTCCACTTTCAACATCCTATGGAATCCTGGGGTTTGCAGTTTAGGGAGGGGCCAAGTGGCCCCTCCTGAACCTGCAAACCCCAGGATCCATAGGATGTTGAAAGTGGAATAATAGTGCTATAACAGTCTAGTGCGGAAATGGCCATAGATTGGAAGGGGTACCATTTTGTTCCTCATCCCCATGCCCTGCTACAGCAGACCACTGAACTTTGGTTAAAGACCAGGAACACCAAAAGCCCAACTGATACAAGATGTGGGTTTTGCTGCAGAGTTGTGCCTATTCTTAAAGCTTGCATTGGCCCATGCCTGTCCAACATAAGCTCTCATTCTTACCTCTTTCTGCTGGAGGGGAAAGTTCAATGAAGCTGCGACACTTCTCATCTGAAAGAAAAAAAAGACGGTGCAAGGCAGAAACAAAAATGTCTGAATCTAGTATTCCAGAAATTATTCTAGGCTCTTGGTTCTACTAGACCATAAATGAGAAGCTTTACATGCAAGGCAGGTAGGATAAAAGTCATTCTTCTGCACTGCAACTTCCATAATCCCCCAACAGATATGAACAGTGACCATGCTAAGAATTCCAATCCAAAGAATTTCAAAATTCTGAAAGGCAATGGTGGCATGTTTTTCCATTTCCTTCCTCTCTTGTTTTCAGTGTCCTCAGTGTGTGAAAGGCAAGTGGTTCTCTAGCATTCTAGACTCCTGGAGAGACCCACAGTGGATAGAGGAGGCCCCCCTAGAGCCAATATCCTCTGTGTGCAGAAGGCAGTGAAAACAGGGAGGAAGAATGGGTCTAGCAAGTTTGTGGCTGTTCCCCTCGGAATGTGCAAGATAGCTGCCAACTGCAACAGGATTGGTCATACTATGACATAAGCAAATTAACCTCTGAACAGTATCTTCCTCTGCTTAAGACCATGAAAGCTGTTTCTAGACTAGAGTTGGGTAAAGTACACCCCATGGCCTGCATTAAGTCCAAGCTTTTTTTTAAAAAAAATGCTGCTCCTGTGCTCAGATTTATTTATTTTTTTAAAAAAATTGACATTGCAAACTGTTAAATGCACTATAATCAATGGGAAAAGGAATTACTTGCAATATAGTCAGCATCATATTCTCTTTCACTCCTTCCAGTTCAGTATCAATGGTGAAAATCATAGTAATTAAAATCCATTTAGGGTCAATTTAAATACAAATATAAATGTAACAATAATTAACTAGGCATGAGTAGTGGAATTTATTTGTTAATAATGAATGGGATAAATTTCAGTGAAATTAATCATATTCAATGATTTTTCAACTCAGTTTCAGCTCATTTTAAATTATTTTACATCTATGTAGCTTTTTAAAGCATTTTTCAATAAAAACGCCTTTTTAAAAAACCCAAAAACCAAAACAAAGAAAAGAAAAAGTGCAGCTCTCAGGCACTTACTTGGCCAATCTTAAAAATGGCCCCCAGCTTTGCATCAGTAGTCCAACCCAGTTCTAGACATGTGCCCCCTAATGCTCCTATTCCAAACACTTTCTGTAACTCTACCATCCTTCCCACCTTGATGGACTTTCTTCAGTCAGCAAAAAGGCAGAAGAAACAGTGTGAAAATACCAGAATTTGAAAAGTTACTTTGAAAAAGTACTTTGTTCCATTACTCATAACAGTGTTTTAAAAGTAATCTGTTGCTATTACTCATTGCAATCATGAAAACAACAACTAGTTACATTATTTGTTGTGCTACCAACTATCTTTCCCATTACTTTCTGTTGCTATATTGAAGGGAGGGGGAATCCTTTGGACTGATATTAGAATGGAAAACAACTGGAAAAATTAATATGAACATCTCTATAAAATGCCCCACAAAAGTAATGTTTGAACATAACTAGAAACTGTTGCTCATTACACCAATAAAGTAACTTTGCTCTTGATCATTACATTGTTTTTGAAATAGGCTTCTTGACCATGACCCAACAAAGTAACTAGTTACAGACAACTCCATCACTCAATGCTACTTGCAAGCTCTCAATAAAATGGGTGGGCTGGAAATGAAATATGTTGTTCTCTGGACTTTTCGCACCCCTTATAATTCTGTGAATGAGGCAAGATAACCCTAAAACCATGATTTTGAAGAATATTAAAGCTGTATACAAAAACATGCAATGAGGTCCACCCCATCTGTTGTTCTGGGTGATATTATTCATTATTTATTTAATGCATTTGTTTATCACCTCTTAACATACCCAGGCTCCTGAGGTGATATACAGTGAATAAAAACATTTAAAGTACAAGTAAAAGCACAAAATTATGACCAAAAACAAACTAAAATTCCTCTTAAAAATTATTATAGAACCTTAAAGAATTAACAGCAGTTAAAAAACAGCCAGAACAGGCACTCCTAATTTTAAGAACCCAAAGGCAAGCAGAATAGCACAATTTTTGTGGCCTGCTGAAAACTCGGAAGGGATGGAGTCAGTGTAGCCCTTTTTGGGGAGGGTGTTCAATAATCAGAGTGCTGCTATAGAGAAAGTCTTGTCATATGTACCCATCAATCTAGCCTTACAGAGACTTCAAAAGCTCATATGGCAAGATGTCCTCTTTGACATACTTTGGCCCCAAGCCATATAGTGTTTTGTATGTTAAGACCAATCTTCAATTGATGGCGGTGGGGGAGTGAGGAGGAAACCAGCACAGTTCTTGTGAGACTGGTGTTATGTGGTCTCTAAAATACAGTCTGGCTGTCACGTTTTGTGCTAGCTGCAGCTGCTGAACACACTGCAAGTGCAGCCCTATGTGGAGTGTATTACAGTATCTAACTATCCTAGGTTTAATACTTATATACCATGTTGGTACTTTTTAAAGTTTCTGAAATGGCCTGCAATTTTAAAGGAAAAAAAGAGAGAGTCTGATACTATTATAATCTCTGGTTTTCTTTTTCTTTTTTTCTTTAGGCTTGTTGCTTTGTTTAAAAAACATTTTCAATGAAAATGATGAAACAGGAAATAAAATATTTTCTCATAACAAAAATGTAACAAAAACTGTTTTTGTTCAAAGATTATCACAGACCTCTAAAAATGTAATGAGTTAGATTCACATTAGTTGCTCTTACATCTCACAGAACTTGAGATAAAAGTTATAACGTAAATCCTAATTCCAGGGCTGGCAAAGTTTTCCCCTTGTAATGGCCTAAATATTCTAAAGGCACAAGATTCCATCTGATTTTTACTTCTTTCATTTCCCTGCCCACAGCCTTGTAATCCCTTGAGATCTCCTGAAGGTTGTGGGTCTTTCAGTGTCATTGGTTCCTGTGTTGACCAAAAGGAAGGAGTAACAGTCAATGAACTTGACAAGTTTTGTCAGCCATTCTGTTACATCATGGTTTTTTGTCCCAGGGAGACAGCACACCTCTCCGGACATCCTATCAGGCCCACAATTCACTGCACCTGTT
Organism: Ctenosaura bakeri; assembly: GCA_948474755.1. NCBI lineage: Eukaryota > Metazoa > Chordata > Lepidosauria > Squamata > Iguanidae > Ctenosaura > Ctenosaura bakeri. The sequence continues at coordinate 144,496 of CAOLHI010001581.1, forward strand.
CTCCACAGCAGGAAGCCCTTACTATCACCACACATCTACTCAGGGGCCAGTCCATGTGCTGAATCTCTCAAGGTCACCTGCATCTTCTCTGAGGACTGACACTATTGCTCTTGTTCCTGTTCCTTGTCCTTATTGATAAGGAAGAAAGCTTCACATCAGTTTTGTACCTCCGAACACACAGTGTTTCTACTTCTGTGTGCCACATTCCTCCAAATGTCTACCTCCAGTGGCTGGGAACCGATATCTTTCTCAAAGACATCTCCTATGTGTTCCTCATCCAGGACAGTCTGTTCTGCTCTGTCCAAGAAAAGCTCATATTCTCTACTATGCTGAAGAGTAGCTACGTGGATCTGAAGGTGCTGAATCTTCTCTTCCAAAAAGGCAACCAACTTCCACCTGCTGTGGGTGTCGCTACCCCCATCCTCAGCAAGAACACAAACATGTCACAATTATTGCAGATAATTGCAGCAACACTGTCATCATCCATATGCGGTACTCCTAAATATGCACTGAGACAGAACTCTGGACTCCCCCCTCAAAACTCTCCCACTAAATGCCCACACAACACACCTGTTGGCCTTACCCCTGTTTGCTAAGCTCCAGGGATTGGGGCTACAGTTATATAGAGAGCCAGTGGTTGCTAGCTCCTCCCCAGCCAAGCCTCTGAATCACTTTCTCTGGGTCTACACACAGTAGAATGCACACGAGCAAGCCTCCTCCCAGCTCACACAAACAAGCAGCCTTACTCCCAGCAGACACAACAGCCTTAACCCAGCAAACTCTCCCCTGTCCTGAGTGGGCTCAACTACATAGGAGACTTGCTGGTCCAATATTGCCAGATCATTTCAGGTGGACTCAGTCGATACAGCATTGGCTTCAAGGGGTACCTCCAGTGATATAAATACTTCTGTAGCCTGTCAGAGTCTGGCTGATAGCCTTCCAAACTGCAATGTTAACTGTAGCCTTAACGTGTCTACTAAAAGTGGATTCAATAAACACAAAGAACACAACTTACATTTTCTGTAATGTGATTGTAATTCCTTACAATACACTGATCAATACACAAGGGCTAACCAACAAACTCATGAGGTCATTGATCATGTGGACATTAGTTCATTTAAAACTAAGTAAAATTTCCACACATTTTTAGTAAATTTCTACTAGAACAAATTCTAATGTGCCAAGGTGAGGTGGGAGGACTGACTACAATCCCATACTCTCTGATTGTTCTAATACAGTAGAGATACTCCCTCTGGTCCTCCTTTCTTAGCTGCTTTTAAAATGTCCCACTTCCTCTCTCCTCCTTTTATCTTCAGCTTACTTCTATTGCTGTGGGCTACGTTTGCAGTGCAAAATTAGTATGCATTCAATTAATTAAGCGTTGGGGAGAGGAGAAGGTGGAATTTTGCCCTTCCCTGTATACTTGGGCAAAAATGAACTGCTGCAGCTAACATGTGTGTTCTTCATTAATAACTTTTCCCGCCTTGATCACATTTAGGCCACATGTGTCCTGGTTTTCATCTAGGAATTGTTGGAGGGTATGGAATGCAGCATATGCAGTGCAGATGATTGCCACGTTTGAATATGATTTTCTATCAGCTAATAAACACGTTTCCACTCTATATCCTCTGTTACACAGTGCTTCTTAACTATATTGCTTTTCAGGCTTCTGGCTCTGCAGATTATGTTCCCTGAACACAGGTTTGCTTTTTAAAGTTACTTTGTCCTTTCCAACTGAACACAATATTGTGTTTCTTTTCTCTCCCTGCAACACTAATCTCTCTGAATCCCTTTCTGTCATTCTGTTTAGCTCTTTGGCATCCGGTATTCCTCTTCATTCAGCAACAACGGCATAGCCCTGTGCAACAACGGCACAGCTTTCATGGGCGATTGGATAAAACTGACCCTGCTGACTCACATCTTGATCTTATGCCTATTAGGGGAGTGTAAATTATGTTGATCTCAATGGAAACTGCTTCCTGAGTACTGCTACTTCACATCAGGATTTTATAAGCTGATCTCTTCTTGATATATTATAGACATTTCACTATGGGTTCCGGAAGCTATAAAATGCTCTATAAGCAAGCTGTTGGATCCTATGTTATATTTTGCAACAAAAACAAACAAACTATTGAATCAAAAAATCACATGAAATAATTCATCTTCATTAGGAAAAACAAAATGGCATCTCTTAAGCAGCTTGAAAAAGTTGTTTTCTAGACTACAATCCCCAGAATCTTCTATTCAGCCTTTCCAAGGTCAAATCTTAAGCAGAGTTCACAAACTACAGGTGGAACACAAGTTGCTAGGTTCAGTGATTTCCAACGGGCAGTCCTAACAGTCTCATTTACCTTCATGGAACTGAATCCCAACACATGCACTTAAATATTTATGATAAGCCGTGTCTGTGATAGTCACCATCTGCACAATGGACAGAAAATAGCAGCACCAGTCAGGGATATAATTCTTCTCTAATTTCATTTTTGAAAGAAACACTGAGTAAATCTAACAAGTTTCTTCCTGCTGTGAGAAAATCTGTGAAAACTGTGCATGGTTTATTCTGCACAAAATTCGCACATGAGTTTTGTACAGAAAGCAGCACTTTCTGCAGAAGAACAAAGCCATTTGTTGCACAGAAAATAATATTGCTGTATAATATTGCTAAAAAAATACTATCTGCATTAAAAATGTAGTTTCATGTGCAGAAAAAGCAGCATTTGGGTGCATATTATGCATAAAGTAGCATTTTGTGTGCATGAAACATCACTTTTTGCCCATAAAATGGCTGTGGAGAAACACTCTATGATTTTATGTTGTGTATTCCTTCATGGCATGGGATTGCACTAGATGGCCCTTCCAGCTCTATGATTCACAGCATCATGGAATCATATAACTGGAAGGGACCAAAAAGATCATCTACTCTAATCCCCTGCTAAGCAAAAATACACAAGTAAAGCACTCCTGAAGGATGCCCATTCAACCTCTGTGTAAAGACCTCTAGAGATGGAGAGTCCATCCATTCTGAGGTGATATATCCTGCTTCTGAACAGCCCTTACAATAAAAAAAAATCTTTCTAACTTCTAGGTGGAATTTCTTTTTGTTTAATTTGAATTAATTTAGTTTAATTTAATTCTCAAGAAGGTTGTTGCAGGATTTAGGTTGAGGACAGGTATGTCTAACAGACACTCATTATCCATACCTTGGTCCAGAATGAGGTCCAATATTACTTTGTACCTTGGCATTTTGTTCCTTTAAAGCATTCTGTTGACCTTGCCTGAAACCTCAGGTTATCTCAGTGGGAAAGGTGAGACAGCAAGGACTTCCCTCACCTGGGACTAACTACAATTTGTCTCCCATACCTCCCTTTCTGGAACTGCCTTCTTCAGCAGCCATTCCCCTTGGTCACTATGTACTCCCTTGCGTAATCATATGAAAATGTCATTAATTTTGTATACCGTTCCTCTTAGATGATAAATATTTTTAATAAACTGTCAGTCACCTTACATACTCTGACAGAAAGGCAGTATATAAAAATGAACAAACAAACCAAAAGGCTCTTTGCTTTGCTTGTCAGGCAATATTACCTGAACCCTCTATGTTCTCTTCACAAGAAAGCCACATGCCTGTGTGAAAGTAGCGGAAGGCAAAACGATCATCCCCAGTTTCCCAGCTATAGTGCACCATGTCCTGAGCCAGAAATGATGAATTGCCAGCCACACCTTCAGGAGGCAAGGGGACACCGATGCAATTGATGTTCTTCGTCTTCCCACATAAAGGCTTGGGAACTTTCTGGGTCCCAACGCACCAATAGCTACCCAGTAAGGCTGTAGTAGACAGGCCAAGAGCAAGCAGGTTCAGAATCACAGCCAAGAGAGCACGGCGCCAGGGGAGGATCTTCTGAAGCTCCATCTGCAAGACAGAAACAGGCAAGCATCAGAGGTGCTCCCATGCTTCCCTTCTCTGCTTGTGGTCATTGGAGGAGATTCCCTCAGAACCAGGGCAAGTTGAGAATGGAACATATATGTGAGATAGAGCTTGGGAAAGTTTTTGACCTACAGGTGCCAGAACCCCGACTGGCTTGGGGTTTGAGGAGTTGTAGTTCTTTAGAAAAAGACTACTGTTTCAAGAAGAGCAAAAGCTCAGTTGTTTCACCCATTTGAAACTATATGCAGCAACGATAATGGGGGAGAGGAGAATATACAAAGTAGAGTCCAATATTGACACTATATAATAGTAGGGGGGTAATCCAGAAAGAGAGCCTTTGGCATTTGGGAAGGCAAGAGACTTTGAAGGCTGGGGCCCCCTGAACTATCCTGCTTCAGCTGTGAAATGAAATGAAAGCAGCACTAAGAAATTTAAATACAAACAACCCTTTTAGGCTTTATTATACACCAGCCCCTGGGTCAAATGCAAGCACTCAGCTGACACATGTGATATCTCAAAGTGGGCGGTAGGAGTACACACAAGTCTTGCCTTCCTACATCTCTGCACATACTGGCTTCATCCTGTCTGTTTCTGACCTTGTCTTGTTGAGCAGGAAATTTTGAAAAGAGTTTCCACTTCTGTTTGCCTAAATGCAAGTAGGACTTCTGCTGTCATCATGAATCCTAATAAAGAAACCTTCTAGATTGCATGAGACAGCTCTGTTCAAGTTCAGATAAATGTGAATAGCAGCAATGTGTGGAGGGACACATGACTGGAGGATGCTGTTGAAGCAAAGATCATCCAAAGAATTCTTTCTACATGCAAATACATGCAAGTTGAGTATTCCTTCAGAATTTCCTGCTCAGTTTGGAGATATTAGCAGCTAAGGGGATGTAGGAAGTAAGGTCTGAATGTGTGGCTGTCCCCTGTCTACTGACTTATTCTTAATGGAGTGTTTTGTCATGCCCCTCATCAGGATATATTTATATTTTGTCTCTCTCTCTCAGAAGATAGAATTAATGCAGCTTACAATATGAGAAAAATATACAAATAAAAGCACATTATCTTGAAATATTAAAAAAATGAACAAATTATAATAGTAAGGCAAAACTGAATTAAAAGCAATTTAAAAATCCTTTCAGTTTCAAAAAGTACAGCACCAAGCTGTTAAAAGCTCTTTGTCAGCAGCAAACAAAGGAGGGTGGGAGCCTAGCTGCACTTGAAAGAGAGTTCCATAGCAACCACGGAGAAGGTCCTGTCTTGTGTCCCAACCAAAGGTACCAGTGAGAGTGGTGGGACTAAAAGAAGAACCTCCCCCTCTGTATCTCAAATCTTGGGCAGGCTTATATGTGAGAGTATGGTTCTTCATATAGCTTGGGTCCAAGCTGTGTTAAACAGCACTTTGAATTATGCCCAGAAAAAGACTGGTAGCCACCAAAACTGTCATAAGAAGAAAGCTGTGCACTTTCTGTACCTGGCCCTTGCAAACAATATGGGCACAGCATATTCCCTAGCCACACTTAACCAGTAATCTCATGTAAACAAACAAACAAACAAACAAACACAAACTGATATTGAGATACTTTGCCAGGTTCATTAAATGGGATCTCCTTTCCAGCTGTACTTTTGGCTCCATTAATCCACATACACATACAGGAATGCACAGAAAGAGACAATCATATAAAAGCTTTCTCTTTAAAACACCTCGACTGAGAGCATAAACACAGAAAGCAAAATTCTCCGGGTGGAAACAATGAAACAGCTGTGTAGCCCCAAGGCAGAAGTTGCAATCATGGAATGTCTCGTAATACTGCAAGAAACACCCAAAGTTGGCAAAGAGGTTGTCAGGTGGGTCCTAAAAGACAACATTCAATGGCAAAGAAAAATGGTTCAGAGTACTGAATGCTTGTCCCTGTGTCATGCATTCCGCGCCCCCCCCGATACCTCGGCCTCTTCTTGGTAAAAGATTGACATGTTCTATCTTGTATTGTCCATCTGCCTCTTCCTGTTAGTAATGCTGATGTGTAATTGGCTAGAAATAGGTGCAAAAGGCACAGTGTTGTCATTAGCTAAACTCAGCTTCATTCTATTCTGTTCACATTTCCTCTGTCATCTTCAGTGAGAATGGGCACTCCTTGAGGTCAAGGTCTTGTCAAGCACCATATACAGTCATGGCACTGTGTATGTTTGGCTCACTAAACACTAATACTTTTTAAAGAAGCACTTCTCCCTCCAAGTAGAAGATAACACTGCTATTTGAATGAATAATTATTTTCAGTTTGTACAGTTCCACAAGCAAGATCTGCAGATTCACAAACAGATAACAACAGTGGCCTCAATCCAACCTTATCCTCATGTGCAACTGGCCACACACAGAAAAACTAGTGGCCCCAGGTCAGGGTGTGTACACATGTCAAATTATTCATACACTCAGTTCAACATTGCTCATACAAAGCGCAGTAATGCAGATGAGATGGGCATCTGGGATTGAATGTGGTCCCTAATTTGGTTCCAACTCCTCCAGACTCCTCAGACCAACCAAAACTCCCCCAAAAAGGGTAAGCTGACTTTCTAGGAAAGTTCTAGGAATGGCCATTCATCTTTTGATTGGGTTTCAGGGTCCTCCTGCATTGTTTTAACTTTTCTTTTTTAAAAAACCTGTTCTCCAAAACCAGAGGAGGACCTCTGATTTTCATTTTTTTTTAATTTGGTTTGTTTTCATTTTTGGCGGAGCTATTTTGGCAGTCTCTGCATACCCCAGGGCATCTAAGGGGCAGAAGACTACCCCCTGCACTTGCAGCAGTTACCCACCATGGTATTAAAGGGAAGGGGAAGTGTGATCTAAATACGATTGTTTCAGATTACATCATAAGTAAGAGCACTCTCTCTCACTCTCTCTTTCTCTTACACACAGAGTCACGGTGCCAATCCCCCCCCCCAGTTTATTCCTCAGCTTCTCACACTCATCTCTGCCTCTTCTTTTTCCCTTCAGTCTTTGCTTCCTTGAGGCTCCTTCCCCTTCTCTTAGAGAATCGTTTTTCTGCAAAAATTATGCCTGTGGCAAGAAATATTTGAAAAATGCCCACAGCACAGAGCAACAGTTTCTAGCACATGTGCTTAAGATCTTTTTAATCCATGGTTCAAAAAAATAATAATCCTACCTTCCATTCCACCAGAGAATGGAGGGGACAAAGAGAGAGAGGGTTACTTTCAATATATACATATACTTTTTCTTAGCCACACCTAAAAACCCACAGTGCTTTGAATCTAAAGACAGTTCATGTTAAGAAATTCCAGGGTCATCTTAGTTTGTTGCAGCAGAAACAACAGTCCTGCCACATGTTAAAGACTAGCAAATTTATGATGGCAAGAGTTTCATCAGATGTAACCAGTTTTCTTCTGAGTTACATGCATCTATACATATAGCAGGGGTAGAAAGGAACATGGGAAATAGAGGAAAATGAAAAGCAGAAGTAGAGACAGTGATCATTATGTGAAGAAAATTTTAGTCTCCTCTTTTCCATGCTGCAGCCACCTGGATCTTCCAAAAAGGCCTCACTTGATGATTGGGGCCTTCCTGAATACTGTTGCAGCATTGAGGGCTGCTATGAGGAGAATAGGATAGGAAAGTTTCCTTCCATGAGCTTCCTTAATATAATTTATCATGGCAGAGATTTTGGAAGAAATATATAATTGGAGCTAAACATGATACTACATCCTACCCCTTGATCTTTCTTGGAACAGCCATCAGGTTTTGTATTCCACCTCAGGATACAGACCTTCGGTGCAAGAACATTAACTCAGAATCAGAACAAATCATTGGGCTGCACAAAACAATGAAGAATACATGGGGAGACAAGAAGGAGATCCCAATTTCTTCCTTCAGCCGAGAGTATAGCTACTGACGGGGGGAGCAAAATGAAGGCAGTGTTCCCAAATAAGAATTCTGACCCCCAGTGATATTTTCCTTCAGTTTCCAAATTTCTAGCATTGCAATGGATGAGATCTAGGTTTGAAATCATTCAAACAGATTTTTTTTATTTGCTGTGTTCTCATATCCTTTGTAACTTTACCTTCTCCTTTTCTTTGGATACCTAAACCGTATTTCTAAATACGCAACTGAAATTCTAAATTACTGCAATCCATGTTAGAAATTTGGTAAATGAATGATTTTTTTTTTAAATCTGGGAAACAGCCATCTAAATCAGGATGGGACAATGCTTTCATCCCCTTTAGCTAAACTCCTATTTCTTTCTGTTTATCTGTCCACCCATCCATCCACCCTCCCTTCTTTCCTTCAGTGAATGCCTTCTTCCCCTACAACAGGTCACTAATACAATACAGAACTTACAATTATTTTCTGAATAGCACTGAGAGGACAAATTACCTTTCTGGAGGTTTCTACAGTTGCTGCTGTTCAGTCTGCAGTCTGCATTGAGTGTGGGACTCTGACACAGCCTTCACTTTCCCCCATCTTCCAGCTATGGTTCCTGATAAATAAACACATCCTCTTCCCCCTTATACTTCTCTCTCTTCCTTCTCTTGGTTGCCCCCTACCTCAAAGCCCCCACCTCACTCCTTCCAAGCTCCTCTGTGATTATTAAATGCTATCCATCTAGTCAGCAGCTGTTTTTGTGGGAAATGGGCATTTTATAATCCACAATGCAATCACAGCACAGCTGTTCCACAGATTAAAGAGGGAAAGATTGGTGTTGCAGGCTCGGATTAAGGATAAGAAGTGACCTCCATTCACAGACAGGGTGGGGTAGGGGAATGTTTCAGGGAAAACAGAGGAGGAGACTTCAGTCATTCATGGGCAGTGGCAGTTCAGGTCTCAGTCTGCATGCTAAGAAGTACAGCATAAAAACAGTGACAGCTACTACTAACAGCAGTATTTATAAACTGCTCTTCTGCTCACCAGTGCCCTCAAAGTAATAAAATCAGAGGCATATCTAGGGTGAGGCAACTAGGATTTGTGCCCTGGGCACCAATGCCAGGAGGGCACAAAACAGCTGAAACCCCCTAGCCTCCTGCCTGGGCCTACTCTGCTGCGACCCCTCCACCCCCTCCGGTGTCCTTCCTGGCCTGGTGCGGAAGTGGTGGTGGCAGCAGCGGCAGCAGTAGCCCTCCCACCCACTGCCACCCCCCACCCCCTCCTGGGTCCTTCCTGGCCCTGTGCAGGCTGCCCCCTGCCCCTGCCCACTCCTGCCCCTGCAGCAGCCTTCCTGGCTGCTCCCATCCCCACTGGGGTCCTTTCTGGTGCTTGACCTAGGCACTGTTGAGCCTAGATACACCACTGAGTAAAATAATAATTTAAAAACAAAAAAGAGAAAAAATAAATAAACAGACTAAAAATAGTTTTAAAAACCTGACGGTTTTGACTATCCGATAGAAGGGAATTCCATAGTCAAGGTGGTGGTGGTTGTGGGCCTTCAAGTTCCACACTAGACTGTTATAGCGCGATTATTCCACTTGCAACATCCTATGGAATCCTGGGGTTTGCAATTTTGGGAGGGGCTGGATGGAGCATCCACTATTTCCTTCAGAGTAAGGGCATCTCTCACATAAATGCACTGTGGGGATCTGAGATTTCTCAATGCTACCATTCTAAAATTCCTGACAGCACTTCCTAAAAAAAAAAAGAAAGAAAAAAGGCATCCCTGATATGTGGATTGAAGAAAGTTCATAAATCAAGGACCAGAAAATACAAAAACTGTGCTAATTACTGGTTGTACAGCTTGTTTCATGTTAGATTACACAGGATCAAAATGTCCTTAAGGTCCGCTTCATATGTTGCATAACAGTCTAACTGGCATAGGGAGTAGTTTTGTAATTTGCTCAGTCGAGGGTGGATTAATTTACTGGGCTCTTGGGGAATCAGAGCAGCTTACTGGTTTCCCTGAAATATTGCCACCCCATCTCTATCTCTGTCTGTCTCTATAAGTTCCATGTGATCAGGAATCCTGTTTCCTTAGCAGGGCTGGTCCTACCATTAAGCAAAATGAGGCCATCACCTCAAACTTCAGAAGATGGATGTGAGCAATAGGAGCTTTCCAGATTGCTTCCTAAATCTCCTGACTGTTCTCGCCGTTCAAAGACAAGCCTGCCTAGGCCACACAATCTTTCCTAGACTGTCTAAACTAGCCTGCTGTCTCATGTGTGTCCCACTGTCAGCAGTGAAGCAAAAATCAATTGCTAGTCTAGTTAACTTCTATGCATGGGTGTGCAGGGGGAGCGAAAAACCAAGGACCCATCTTGTCCTTTGCCTCAAGCAGGAAAACAGTGTGTGTTCAGAGTTGCCAGACCAGGAGCATCCCAGGCATTTAGGTTTTAGAACCAAAACCTGATACCTAGGGACACCTCTTGTTGATGTCAGGTGGGGATGTGGGGGCTGGTGATCCAACAAATCATGATAACACTGAGCATCAGCCACAGTCTCTCAGAGAATGTAAATCAAATAATTAAAGCTAAATCTAACAAATAAGAAAATATATCTTTGGTTGAAATGAAATTTACCAAGTTCTGCACTGGACAGAGAAAGCACACATTTTTAACACCTTTGAAAGCAATGCTTTTAGGAACACAAGGGACTTGTAGTTCCGCTAAACAAAGTTTTTCTAAGCCCTGTTTTGCAAAGAAAACAATCTGCAGTAGCTGCTCTAAAGCAGCCTGTAAGCAGCAACAGTGAATGGGGTGATGGGGCAAGAATGCACAATGTAGTGGATAAGTTTCAAGTCAGTGCTCTTACTAAGAAATTAGAGTTAGACAGCTTTTCCACTGAAATGATTTATGGATTTATATAAACTTTTCTTTAAACTATAAACCCATATTGCATATTTTATACTGAATCTAGCACATATATAGACCCTGATGAAGTTCTACATCCTCCTGAAAGCACCACTACAGGACATGGTTGCAGAAATTTTCCCGCTCAGCAGTTATTGTAAGCAACTTCAAAGCCCTAAATGAAGATACAAAATAGATACAAACAACACCAAGCCCCTTATAAGGAATTTAGCCTTCCATTCCCTCCTAAATCCATATATTAAAAATTATATTACCTAATTCAATGTGGAAAAAGTTTACTTCTTAACTCTGGCAAACATAGCTCTCCTACCCTCCCACTATTTTGATTCGGCAGGGACAGTCCTGATCAATCCTTTCCCCTTCTACTTTTTCAGCTTCTTTTACAATGTTCCTGTTTTTCTCTTCTCCTTCTTTCTTCCATTCCCCCCTTTGTCCTCAGCTTACTTCAGTTGCTGCAAACTGAGTTCAAAACTAGTTTGCACTCAGCACAGGGGAGAGGAGGGGCAGAATCTTGCCTTTCCTAGTAGGCTCAGGCAAAAGCAAACTTCTGTATCCTCTCTTAGAGTATGTTCTTGTTTGTTTATGACTATTGCCATCTTCACCATACTCTGATGCTTTTTCATCATATGTGATATATGTCTCTGTTTTCATCTGTAAAATGTTGGGGGGTATGAGCTCCTTTCCCCTCCAGCTTTCTCTCTTCCTCCACCTAACTGAATTGATAAGTACAGCCCCTTTCCACCTATTGGGTCAAACCATTAATTCCTAATGGTTACACAAGCATATATTTAAATGTTCCAGTATCAAAAGTGTATAAGTATATGAAAAAAATGCCTTTGAAGTAAAGAAACAAACAAAAATAGCAACACAACTTTAGAATCCACTCCTTTTACTTTCTCTAATCTGCATTAATCTGCAAGCAATCATGTTTTATTTGAAACTATGAAAAGTTTCACAGCTGATTCCTATGTACTTAAGGTCCATTACAGACAGAGGACCACGACTGGGGCAATTTTCTTCCTTGGAAATCATCTTATGCTTCCTGGAGGAAGAATTCTCGTTAAAAGCAGCAAATGACATTTTTTACTATGAAATCATGACACTCCAAAAGCAGCCTTATGGTCCGCATTCCAAATTCAGTGTGTTACTATGGTTCAGGCCTACCTGGTGACAGCACTAGATATCTCTTTTGATATCAAATCATTCAGCCTTCCTCTGCCACCCTGCTCCACGTGTTTGCGAGGCCTCTGGACAAGCACGTACACAGGCGCAGCCGGTAAGTGTTGGACATTCCATTCTCCACCTAGGCAGGCAAAACAAAGCCACTCCGTTGCTTCAGGGACCTTCTTGCAAACACCTCTTGCTTAAGCGCGACAAAGATGCCCGGCCTCGAGCTGATAGTCTTACAAAGCCAAGCTAAGCACCTTGCATTTGCATACTGGCTATACTATTGTTACATCTGCGCTAAGTCCATCATGTTAAATTTGACCTTTGCCAAAGCTTTTGTCCCGCTCCAAACTCACATTGTTCTCACAATTCACCCTATAAAAACTCCCTGATTCCGAGACCACCTTGGATCACTCCGGACTTCCATTCTGCCTTGCTGCCGCTTTGTCTGACGAGCTCCCCTCAGTGAATCGCACTGAGCTTTCTTCCCCACCATCTTCCAGCTTCTTCAGGACTATGAGAAAAGGTGTTGTATCACCCATTTCCCCCAAAACTCCCATTTCTGATTCCTTAAGTTAGCTGTGTGTGTGTTTGTGGTGCCTTTCCTGTTTGTTTCTCCTTTAATAAAGATATCATTTTTGCTAGTTAAACCCTGTCTGACTGATTGACTGACCTGACCCCGTAGACATTGGGTTACAAGATCCCTGCTAAGTTACCCTGCCTCTCACTAACTTAAGAGAGTGCTCCAGTTAATTTCCCTAACTTTGTGTTTGTGCTTTGGTTATGTGGGTGCCCCTCCCGGGACCCCCAGAGAACAGGATAACAAGTGTGGGAACATTACTGTTTTGCTTGGCTATTAGCTAATTGTGCTGCAATATGTGGGGGCAGGGGTACTTTCCCCATCTTTTATTTTTTTGCCTATTTGGAAGAACTTATATCATATGCCTCTTCTCCTAGTGCATCCACTCTGCTTTTACCCATGAACAAGTAAACTGATGTTTCAACTGATATTTCACCTGTATTATTTTTTTTCTCTAGAGACTTAGAGGACAGTTCAAGAAAGAGTGTTTAATACTGTATAGCATCTCTTTCTTCAGAGCCAGAAGACCACTTTGCGTTATAGAAAACGTGCATATTTAGACTTACCTACATTCAGCAGGGCATTCTGAATTCTCAACCAACTCACAACCTCGCTATTGGTTTCTGTACCACATCTTGACAGTGCACCTGGCTGTTAACTAGAACGATAGGGGTTCACGCCCACCCAGGGACAGTTGCAGGGATATCCTTCCCAGGTAAAATGGCCTAGTGAGAAAGTCAATGAACAATTAATCCATTAGGCTTAAAAAGAAGACTGGGCAAGCCTGATTATTTATCTGGAGGTAAGTAACAATTAGAGCTGGCATCATCTAGTGGTTTGAGTGCTGGACTAAAATCAAAGAGACCAGGGTTGAAATCTGCTGAGCCATGAAAATTCACAGGGTAACCTGGGTAAGTCACACACTCTCAGCTTTAGAGGAAAGCAATGGTGAACCTCCTCTAAATAAGTCTTGGCAAGAAAACCTTAAGAGACAGTTGTCATAGGTTGGAGTCAGCTTGAAGACATGTAATATCAGCAACAAGTGAAAGCCTGTGTGATATGGAGTATTGGTCTGGAACTGAGGAGATCCAGGTTTTACTCCCCCAACCCCACATCAATGGATCATAAAACTCACTGAGTAACCTTGGACCAGTCATCTTTCTCATCCTTATTTCTCTTGCAGGACTATGAGGACCAGATGAGGAGGAGATGATCACCACTTTCAGATAACTGGGGGAAAGACAGGATATACATGTAACTGATAGATAAAAAATAAAGAAGAAAGTGAGTCCTATTGAGATCAATGGTACTTAGACCTTAATTAGCATGAGAGTCAATGTGGTGGAGTTGTTGAGTGTTGTACTAGGCCTTGGGAGACTGGATCTGAACTGCAGTTGAGCCAAAGAAATCCACTGGGTGACTGTGGACAAGCCATGCTTTCTTAGCCTCACAGGAAACCCATGGAAACCTCCTCTGAAAAGGACAATCTTATAATAGGGTCTTCATAAATCAGTCAGCATAAGGGCTCATAACAACAACATGATGGTCAATGATTTGGATTTGAATCTTAAGGTTCAGGTGAAATCCAGAAGCCTCAACTGCTAATGTTATTATTCATATAATGCCCCTTCTTTACCCTTTTCAAAACAGTAGCAAAGGGATCTGCGCTCTCTCTAATGTCTTTGGTGTAATTCACATCATTGACAAGACTTGAAAATTTACATTTTTAAAAAAGAACGAAACAAGTTGTGAATGGTAGCAGTTATTTCTCCCAACAGGAGATGGCAACCTTTCCTCAGAACTCTTTTTTTGGAAGGGTGGGGTATCGACTTGATCCTGTTTTAGAAAATCTGATAAGGCAAATACTCTTCTCCATGTAATTTGAATTTTTAAACAGACAAACAAAATCCAAATATATTCATTATCACTTTCTTCTTTGAACACATTTGGCTCCTCTTTCTATCCTACTACAGAACTGTCAAAAAGTCATCCTAGAATTTCACCCTAAAACTATGCAGCACCAACCCAATTACCTAGAAAAGCTCTAGTGCCTCATCTGATCAAGATTTGCTCTCTGTTCCTTGTTTGCACTGTTAAAGTCCTCATGGAATTAGATTTCTCCACTTCCCGAGGGGAGAAAAACCCTTGGTGTTTATTGCGTGTATATCTTCTAGTTTCCAGTTCCTTCTAGTAGTCCTTTGCTTTGAAGCTTAATGCTACGTTTCCTTCCTAAGAAAACTCTTTGACTTATCTTTATTTCAAAAATGAAACCAATACACTGTTCCTTCATTTTCATATGTGTATGTGTGTGTGCATGATTTATTTTGATTACATCTTCTGCATATGGGAGACAAAGTAGGCAGCTACAGCATTGAATTTTAGTAATTATTTATAAATTGATTTGACTGGTATCCCCCTTTTTCCCCCAACATGTGACTTCAGGTATCTATTAGGTCTTTCTCTTCACTTATAAAGTGTGGACTTACCTCATTTACTTACTAAATAAAAGTTTGGATCATGGTTTGTACTGGAAAATCAATTCCATAAAAGAAAATAATCATGATGCAAATTTCTGCACAAAATCTTTGCACCACTGACAATGCAATCCTACCCATGTATATTCAGAAAAAGCCCTATTGATGGCTCATGTCCAGGTTATTTGAAGAACTGTGTTCTCCTGTATGAACCTTCCTCTGTTTTCAGATCTGCCAGAGAGGGAAGGGTTCTTCTATCCCACCGTCCCCACAGGTATCTTGTTGGAACATGGGAGAAAGCCTTCTCAGTGGCTGCCCTCAGGCTTGGGTACTCCTTTCCCAGAGAGCCTGAACTGGCTTCCTTTCTACTCTTTCTGTAAACAGATGAAGACTCTTCTGTTTTGACAGACCTTTGAGGACTGATTGTTTAGATGAAAGGAGATTTGTGTTGGATTAACTATTTGTTATTTGTTGTGCTGTTGTGTTTTTTTTATGGTTCATCTTTTCAACTGATTTTTTTTACAGTCTAATCACTTTTTAACTATTGTATTTTCTGAATTTTTGACTTTTTTTTTTCATCTGTTGTAAATTGCCTTGAATCCTGAACTGGGGAAACGGCAGGTTATAAATAAATATGATGATGCTTGTGATGATGGCGCTTCTTCCCAGGTAAGCGAATGGAGAATTGCAACAGTCTGAATGAATCTGTGAATCATTTCAGTCTTTGATTTGATTGTATAAGATGCTGCCAGCAGCATAGATTGTACTAAGAGCTTGCCCAATTGGGTATTCCAAAGCATAGACTGATAAATCAATCAGTTCTGGTTTTTCCCAGTTTCTCATTTTTCTGAATTCATCACAAACTTTTTTAAAGAGATGTTTGCATGAACGTTTCTATGCATTTTGTGTGTATTTCTCCAAATTCACTTATCCTTGTATGCAATTTTGTTCATTAAAAGCATTTTTGGCAAGCAGTTTTCCAAATACAATACAGACTTTTGTGTGTATTTTCACTTACCAAAGACATTCATGGAAATCCCCATTGCAAAAGTCAGAGAAGTGTGAATCTTGGATAACTGAATTTCAGTCTGCACATTTCAGTGGACAGAAGGCAATGGTAAACTCTGAGTATTCCTTGCCTAAGAAAACCCTATGAAATGTGTGGGGTCTCTATAAGTTGGCAGGTGGGTTGAAGGCACATATGCACACATTGCTTCAAAGGGGAGTGATTAAGTAATTCGGCATGACAATGTGAATCAAAGAAACTACTCCCATATCCCCATTGCTTTTCTTTGGACAACTGGAATTAGATGTGTTTTACCCTAGGCCATTTTTCTGTTTATAGTTAGAAAGCTGCTGTGCAGACAAAGGGTTGTAGTTATGGTGTCTGTGTGAACAAAATGAGAACATTGTCCCACAAATAAGAATTCTATCCCCCAAATTAAATTCTCCTTCAGTCCCCAATTTCTAGCATTAGCTAACTTAAAACTTCGCATGAGCATTTAGAAATCTAATTTAAGTATCCAAAGAAGAATGGCAGATAGAGTAACCACAGAAATGCAGATGCAGCAAATATAAGAGTTCTAGGTGTGAATGATTTTCAGTATCTCAGTCTCTGAAATTCTTGAAATTTGGGGGCCAGCGTTCTTATTTGGTGGGGCAATGTCCTCATTTCCTGCCTCCTTATAGCTCCCCCTGCCTTTAGCTACAGAAGAGCCTCTATTGGTCTGACAGTCAGTTGTCCAGATTAATTTCTTCTGCTGACAGAGGCCATTTCCACATTAGGCTGTTATAGTGCTATTATTCCACTTTCAACATCCTATGGAATCCTGGAATTTGCAGTTTAGGGAGGGGCTCAAAGGAATATGTGTAGGGAGGGACCTCAAAGCCCCCCCCCAAACTGCAAACCCCAAGATTCCATAGGATGTTGAAAGTGGAATAATAACACTATAACAGTCTAGTGTGGAAATGGCCAGAGAGTCAGCTGGTAGACCAGACTAGAGTCCCCTGCTGAGGAATACTATAGATTTCCAATACAGAGTATGGGGCAGGGGAAAATACTTTTCTGGAGTACAACTTGCAGAAATCTCCTATCAACATGGTGTATTGTCCAAAAAATAAACTTTTCCGTGCTCTGATGAAAGGTGCTTAATCTGCAATCCAGCCTCTTCTACTAAACATATGTACTATTTCTTCTTATTTCCTACGCAGGAAATTTTTGGCTCTGGCCATAAAAGGAGGAATATTCTTCCCATGGACCTCAAAGGTGGCACAGTTCTTCATAGCTCCTCATGCAGTTCTCCTCTGAGGGATACATGAAGTTTCCTGCAGTGCTTTGATAGAAATTCTGTGGAATTCCTAGGAAAAGGGAAAATGAATACTTCATAACCAAACAGGACAAGGCACACAGCAGCTAAGAGACTCAAGCAGAGACACAGCCCTAACAAGGCACTGTTTTCTCAGCTCCTCTAATGCAATACCTGTTGCCTACAGCCTACAGCTTCTTTTCTTGCCTAGTCAGTGAAAATATTTCTCCTAAATGGTCGTTTGACTCATTGGCTTCTGCAAGAAGGATCCCTTCCAGTGCAATGAAGTTCAAGAGCATCAGACCTCTTAAAGCCAGTGACAGACTGCAAATGACAGATTTTATTTTGTTTTTTGTTTGCTTGAGCCCTAAGTAATTCCACTCAGATTGTAACCTTTATTTAGCTCTTTAACTCTTCCTTGGCAGCAAACTTGGAATGTGCATTACTAGCTTGTAACTACATTTTATTGGGAAATGCTTTAAGGTTTTACAGATCTGATAGGATGAAAGATATCAGAGATTTTCAGATAGGAAATGACTTTAATGGGCACTAGAAAGCCCCAGAACTTATTAGCTAAAGGCACAGTTTATTGCAAAAGCCTTGTGTAAGTGCTACATGCATTGCAGTGGGCTTGGTGAAAGAGATGGTTATGTTGGACTGTGTCATGAGTGCCATAGCAGATGGATATCTGCTCTTTGAAAAGTATATCTCAAATTTCAAGGAAGGCAGGGAGGCTGGCTGGCTAGCTGGCTGACTCTGAGACCCTAAATGCTGCACATTTTGAGAAAGACACCCCAATGCTCAACAAATGGCAGTTATATAAATCTGTAGATTAGATGGAACTATGAGACCAGATTTTGCCCCCCATACCTTTTTAAGTGTCATGTGAAAGTGTAAGTTTGAAAGTGAAATGTAGGAACAGTCACCCCTTATTCTCCCTTTCTCATGAATCATTTCGTAGACTCAGTATCTCAATATATAGCTTCTTCCATAGGTTAATTCTTTCTAACAAGACTCATTCATTCCAAATGATGTCACAGAAGTGGCAGGATTTCCACTTTTGCAAAATATGATGCATCTCATTTTAAAAGCATTAGTTTTGCAACTTATGGGAAATTAATAACAACATAAAACATACAATTGATTTCTCAAGCTGTTTTCTTTTTTCTGAATAAGTGTCTTATATACCACAGCATTCTGTTTATAATACTTTAAGCTATTTTTGTAGCTGGAAGGGTGACATTCAAATATTAGAGACAACACAAACTAAAGCACATGAAGGCTCTCAAACTGGGACTGTATTGAGAAAAGAAAATTTGAAAATAAATAATTATGCCACTCAATTCAATACAGCTAGTAAGAGCCAGGATTTTTAATTACATCAACATCATTTCTTTTTGATAAATCATGTGTTTTTCTCATTTGGGTCAAACTGCATATTGAGGCTTTTTTTTTTTTTTTGCAGACAAAAGAAAACTGTCAAAGGAGAGTTGGAAACAGTACAAGAAACTTTGCAACATGGCAGAAATACCCCTAATTACTTTGGGAAGGCCTATGGTCACATATGATAATGTCAATCACTAAATCTGATTTTGTTGCATGTAATGGTTTCAGATCAGTCTCTCCAACTTTGCATATACCTTTTGTTACATCTGTATCTATCAGGTTGAGCAAGCTTTAAAAATGACATGACCTTGCACAGTCTCAGGTCTTTGGGAGTGCCCCTCCTCTTAATCCCCCACTCTCACAGGTATGTTTGATAGAAACACAAAAAAGGGCCTTCTCAGTGGGTGCTCCCAGTTTGTGGAGGGAGAGAGAGACTAGGCTTGTCCCCTTGCCATTGCCCTTCCACTAGCAGGCAAAGAACTTTTCATTGAGGTGTTCTTTCGGCAACTCATGGGTATATGCTGTAATGCTTCCATTAATGTGTTTCTTCAGTTGCTTTTAACTCCATTGTGTTTTAATACTATACTTTCTTTGGCTGTTATTGAGTTTTCATTTGGTCTTGCTTTATGTCTTCCAGTGAGCTGCTTTCAATCCCAGAAAAGTGAGGAATACGTAAAATAAATACTTGAATAAGGTTCCAATCTAGCAAGCATTGCTGTGCTGACCTGGGACTGCAGCCTCTGGCCTCAGTTGGCAGTCAGAGAAGCTAGGACTATCAGGAGAAACAAAGACTTCTTTGTTGCTTTAAATGCACTGGTCAGCCACCACCCTTAAATCCTCAAGAAGGAACATCATAGGAAAAGGTATATTAACCTGGTCCCATAAATATGCAAGAAATGGGGTAGGTACAGGGGACTTGCTTTCTCCCTCTCTGACAGAAAGTATATGTATTTTGTACTTATTGTTCAAAATAAATGTAGTAAAGAAGTGTCCGAGTTTACATTTGCCCTCTTCCTACCAACCCCTCAGCACCCAACCGGCTCCCTGAAGAAGGAAGTGAGAGGGATACCCCTCTTCCTTCTCCAGCACAGCTGGGTTCTTTCCCATGCTGCACTGGGGCAGGAAGTGCCTCCATTGCGCTTCCTGCCCTTCCGCATGGCCAGGAAGGATGGGATGTCACATGATCGGAGGTCATTGATGGAGAAACTCCGTCAATGATTTACCCCACGATAACGCTAGCTGGCGACTTGAGAAAGATGGGACCGTAATAACGTCATGCATCATGCCAGGATGCCATCATCATATGGAAGGGGCCTAAGTGTCTTGTGATACCTTAAATGCAAACAAATTTTATTTGAGATATGATTTCTTGGACTGAAGCCCACTTCTTCAGATGTAGCTGATGCAGTGGGCTGCAGTAGAAGCAAGCTTATGCTAAAACAAAAATTCTTAGTCTTTAGGGTTCCATGAGCCTCTTTGTTGTATCTGTCTGGAGTGTGCGGCATTAAGATAATAAAAGTGTGACTTGCTGTATTTGTGAGGCTAAAATGCAGAGAAACCACACTGCTTTCTCAGAAACATGGCTCTTAACCGTTTCAGATTCCAATACCATAAACAAATACCACAATGCAGATATACAGATAAAATAAAGCAAAAATTAAAAAACAGCTGGATTTGAAAAGTGTGGATGTTCTATACCTTTAAATGACTATATATGATGTAGATATTCAGCTAGAATAGCCTCCAGAGGAATGGTGATTCCACAGATCTTGGGATCCTATTTGTTTGTTTAATTATTGTCCTCATGTTTATCTTGATGACACTTTTCACAATAAAACTGTTGGGTAATATGTATTATTGGAGTGTATTTTACAAGCATAGTAAAATTAGTATTTACAGAAAGGTGAGCAATAGTCAGTCCCACACCACTCCTAGAAAGAGTCTAGCAGAGGAACTAAAAACAGGCTCAGCGTTTTTTGTTCTAGTAATTTTTGGAAATTATTAGAAGAAATTCAGGAAATGAGAAGTCAGATGATGTAACTAGGCACTGATATTAAAAATGACATAAAATCAGAACTGAAACTGGAAATGAAAGAAATGAAAAAGTCAACTCAGATGTTTTCAGATACAAAAGCAAGTAGCTTTGTTAAAAACACTAAAAAGCGATGGGGGGGTTGCTTCTTGCAGAACAACAGGGGAGGACGTTTTCCTTCATATCTTGACTTCTACAAAGGCTGGAGACATATGATGTATCTGCACCATACAGTTAAAAAGTTTTACATCACTTGAATTGTCATGGACCTATCCTAAAGAATCTTGGAATTTGTATTTGTGAGGTAGATATAATATTCTCCTGGAGAACGCCAATCCTTTTGCTCTCAAATGCTGGTGTTTCAGATGTTAGGGACTTCAAGCCCCAGAATTCCCAGCCAGCTTGGTCAGTGGTCAAGGATTGGAGGAACTGAAATCCAAGCATTTGGACTAGTAAAGTTTGAGAATGACAGCATCTAATCCAGTCTCCTGAACTACAGTTAACTAGATCGCCTGAGTGCTTGCTTCACAATACCATTAAGTAATCCTCTTCACAATACCTTCTAGGTACCTCCAAATCTGAGGACTCCTTAGGATGTAACTATACAAATGGAAGTGTTATGGAACTGATAGAAACGTATAGTGCAGTTGCACCTGACCCAACTCTCACAAACACTTTTTAAAAAATGACTTTTAGGAATCCATGCTAGCTAAGGGCATAAACAGCTATCAGACACCATAGCTAAAATTCAAGTAAAGCCCAGCCAGCTCAACAATATCGGAACTGTATCTTTCACTCTTATTCTTTCTCTCCATTTTTTTCTCCTCCTATACCCACCACTCATTCAGCTTTTCCTCTTCCTACTCTCCTCCCACCAAGCAGAAGAAATTGTCATTCTGTCTTTCAATGCACACATACCACACAAAAGTGCAGTAGTTTTCTCCCCACCGCTGGAGAAAATAAATGCT
This sequence comes from Ctenosaura bakeri, assembly GCA_948474755.1. Lineage (NCBI taxonomy): Eukaryota > Metazoa > Chordata > Lepidosauria > Squamata > Iguanidae > Ctenosaura > Ctenosaura bakeri. The sequence continues at coordinate 166,141 of CAOLHI010001581.1, forward strand.
CTTCCACAGTATTCTCCCTGTATTTGAATAGCCTGATGTCTGGAGGAAGAACTATTCCACTAAGAAAAACATGGGTGTGTGTGGGAAGAATGGTACATGAACTTTTTTCTGTGCAGAAAACACAGGTATAGGAATCTCATTTTCTGCAGAGAAAACAGGGGCTTTTTTGGGTGGGGAGAGAGGTGTATGAAAAATCCCCATGTATTTTTCTCCACAAAATAATTCCTCTGCACCACTTTAGGACATCAAATGTGAGAAGGAAACTGAGCAAAAGTGTCACTAGTCTATTTTATTCCTGAACAGGGAAATCTTTTTCTCAATGAACAATTATGAATATTCTTGTCTTCCCTACTCAAGACAGCCTGTAGCAAAGTCACTTCTTATACTACCAATGGAGACAGTTATTTCTATGAACGTCAGTTTAGAATTGGTCCATGTTGCCTTAATGTTACAATTGGTGAATTTTGATGCTGCAATTCTCATCTTGAGAAACTCTGTAGCCCCTAGGAATAAACAAAAACTGTAAGCAGTTGTATTGCATTAAAACAATTATTAGCAGTTTTAATCTCTACTGGAAACAGGTCTTTTGTAAAGCTGGTGGGTCTTACCAGGGCATGGTGAAGCCAAACCCAAATACTCTGAATTACAACACAGCTCATACCAATACCTTGTTTCTGAGGAAGAACACATTTTCCTTCCTGCTGCTGTATAGGTCACAGTTAAATTCAGAGGGGAGTTCAAAGGGGTATGGGGGCGGGTGTGGTATGGTATCATAGTCCCTGCTAATCAACATTCCTGGGGTTTTGACCCTGCAGGTCCTGGCTCTACTACATGACTCATCACAGTAACCAGAATGGATATCAAAGCTTTTCCACATCATAACATGATACAGTTATGATCATTCTCTGTACCTCCTATTAGTTGCTTTGTGCTTTATGACAGTTTATTGCTGGTTTCCAGGCTCAGGTAAAGAGGCTGAACTCTGGTCAGTATTACCCCAGATTTCATGGGACACCACAGCCTTACAGTTCTTTCATAGTTATTCCTTCCCCAAAGGGAAATTTAGGAACTTCAGCATTTTGAGAGGGCTTGTGTTCTGATCTGTCAAGGGCCAGCCTTTTATTACACAGCATATGTAACTGAGTGTCAGGAATGGGCAGGCAACTGGTAACTGATAAACACTTTTTCCCCATTTGTACTCTTAGGGATGGAAAGAGTTGCTTATGGATGATGACGGCGGTGATGATTTGCCTCACGGGTCAAAGCAACTTGCCTGGCTTGCTTAGCTTGATAGGAGCTGCCATTTACTACTTTGCCTTAGGCAGCAACATGTTTTTGGCACAGAAAATATTTATGCTCAACTGAACTTCAATCTCAAGGAGTTTTGAGGAGATACACTGATCATTAATCAGTATAAAATAATATAAACATATCATATAGATATGGTTAGAACATTCTCTTGTTCTTCTCACTCGCGAGGCCCCATTTCCTCCCATCCTTCTCCAAGAGTGTTGGCAGTAAAGACAAAGTAAGTGGGAGGCACACAAACAGCAAACCCTGGTTGGCATGAGAACAGGGGTGTAGCTGGTATGCAAGAGTATCTCTGTTTTTAATCTGCAAAATACTAGAGAGCTTTGTGTCTTCCTGTTTAGTTCCATAAGCACTTCTGTTGTGGGTTGCATTGGACATCCCTGGGTCTGGTGGGACAGTGATCCTATTTTCCATTATTCCTTCTTTCATCCCAACATATACTCCTGACAAGAGAACATGGACCCAAATGCAGGAAGGTCAGTAGGAAGAAATAACACAGATTCCAGTCTCCTTTGGGGAAGGGGGGAAAGCAGACGTGAGGCTCTATGTGTGTGTGTAAAGGAAGTTACTGTTGCACATTGTGAATTGCTCCAGGCTGTTTGCAAGGCTGTAGGTACAGGAGGAGGGGTTATAAGGCCATAGCCCCCCCACGAGAATTTTCCTTTCCATGAGAGTTTCCTTTACTCCCCAAAGTTCTAGCATTTTGGCCATTTCCACACTAGACTGTTATAGCACTATTATTCCACTTTCAACATCCTATGGAATCCTGGGGTTTGCAATTTAGAGAGGGGCCTCAAAGGAATACATGTAGGGAGGGGCCTCAAAGGAATATGTGTAGGGAGGGGCCTCAAAGACCCCTCCCCAAATGGTAACCTCAGGATTTCATAGGATGTTGAAGGTGGAATAATAGCGCTATAACAGTCTAGCGCAGAAATGGCCAGAGAGAGAAAGAGAGAGACTGAAAATTATTCACAGCTAGAACTCCTATATTTGCTGTGTTTATTTTCTCTTGGACACTTTGTCTACTCTTTTCCTTTGGGTGCCTAATGATATTTCTGAGTGTTCTAAAGTTGTAAGTTAACTGCAATACTAGAAATTTGGGGACTGTATACAAATATCACTAGGCAAGCTGAATTTTTATCTGGGGTGCAATGTCTTCAATTCATCCCCTCCCCACATAGCTATGCTAGTTGTTTGTGACCAAGGGCAAGATAGCTATCAGACAAACAAATCAAGAACAGAATGTGAAACACTTTACTTTTTGAATGGAGGCAGGATGTGTTTTGAAGTGCTGAAACATTATTGTTTAAGACTGATTTAATATTATTACGTTGTTTATATTCTGCCTTTTTTTCAGAACTGGAGGTAGTCTGCAGATTAAACCACATGTAATATGAATAAAAACATAAAAAAGATTCTTATTAAAATATAATTAAACAATAACATTTAACATTAAAACATGCATACAAGAATAAAAAGTAATTTTGAAAAGTACTCTATTAAAGCTCATTCTTTAAAAATTCTTTAAAAAAACAGATTTTGAGAAGGTCTGTTTGGATAAATAAGTCTTTGCCAGCAGGACAGTAAGTAGGGGGTTGTTTGAGTCTCCCTGAGAAGGGAGTTTCTAAGCCTGGAGCACGCACTAAGAGGGCCCTTTCTCACATCCTTGCCACTCATGCCTGTGAAGGTTGTGACTCCAAGGCCATTTCCACACTACATTGTTATAGCGCTCTTATTCCACTTTCAACATCCTGTGGAATTCTGGGGTTTGTAGTTTACTGAGGCCAAAGAGCTCTCTGGCTGAGAATTCTAAATACCCCTCCCTAAACTGCAAACCCCAGGGTTCCAGAGGATGTTGAAAGTGGAATGATAGTACTACAACAGTTTAGTGCAGAAATGGTCCAAGGGAAGGGAATCTCTCAGAAACAATCACAAGGCCTGGGCAGGCAGCTATGGGAGAATATAGTCCATCACATAACTTGGACCTGAACTATGTAGAGCTTTTTATGTCTTAACTTTGAGCTGTGCCTAGAAAAAATTGATAGTCAATGGCACCTTTGTAACAAGAGACTGCCCTTGCTGTAACCAGTCCCCAGTTATCAGTCTAACGAATCTGACTTAGGCCATTTTTGCACTATACTGTTATAGTGCTATTATTCCATTTTCAACAGCCTGTGGAATTCTGGAGTTTGTAGTTTACTGTGGCCAAAGATCTCTCTGGTTGAGAATTCTAAATGCCCCTCCCTAAATTGCAAACCCCAGGATTCCATAGGATATTGAAAGTGGAATAATAGCACTAAAACAGTATAGTGCAGGAATGGCCTTAGACTCTTGTATCTGACACTCAGGACACTCTGACATTTTCCCAAATTCATTGGCTACTTGTTTCTTTCTGGGCTCAATTTATAGCATTGGTCATGGATTTCAAAGTCCTAAATAATCTCCTGATCCCCATATAAACTTGCTTAGGCTTTGAGATCTCCTCCCAAAGCACTGTCTGTTGCACCTTCTCTTGCTGACAAATAAGGCTGGTGCAAGGGCAGAGTGAGGCCCAAGATAGACATTTAGCCTGGGCCTTAAGCTCAAAGGAACCTTAAATGGATTGGGGAATGTAAGAAATGTAGATAGTTTGATAAAATTTGATAAGATTTCTCAAAGAGACCACACAGTCTCCATTTAGAGCTACAAATTTAAGCAATCAATTAATGGACAGAAAATAATTTGTTAAGCAAAAGCTTCAGATTATGTCTCATTGCATTCCTTTGCTGCCTTATTTGGTGTTCATATTTGTCATTTTAAAATGTTTATTGTGGCTAGGAAGCTAGCTATAAAAGTTGGAAGTGTTCCTGGGACACCCAAGGCAGCTAAGTGGAAAGTCAGGGATAGAATGGCCATGAACCCTTCTATGCAGAGGGCAATCCTCTGTTTGAAAGCATCCTCATGGTTGTCCAGTTTAAGTCTAAATGCCTAGCAAAGCACAGACCTTGAAGTTGTCCTCAGCACGTATCTCCTGGACAGCAGACTTACAAAGACCCACAGCGTGCGCTGAGGGCAACTTTGAAGTGCTTTCAGGTGGATTCCTGCAAGGCAGGGAGTTGGACTGGATGGCCCCTGTGGTCTTCTCCAACTCTATGATTCTATCATTCCATGACCTTGTGCCATCGATTCTGGGAGTTGTAGTCCAAAAGGAACCTGCTGTTTTGATACAGTTTTAAAATAATTCTTATTGGCTGTCGTTTTAGACTGTATGATATACAACTGGTATTGTTGTTGTATAGCCTTATGGCTACATAATTGGTGCGCTGCTCTTCCTTAAAAGAGATGTTTAAGTTTCTTTACGATCTCTACAAATGGAAGAATGGGACTAATATATGTGACAACCAAAAAACTCAGAACTTCTGTAGTTCCTTGTCTGTAGATTCACAGCTGCCCATCCAAAGTGGAATAGCAGCATATGTAACATATAAGTTACATTGTGACAGTGGAGTGAGGGGAAGGGAAGACTGTTCTTTCACCTCAGAAGTGAAAAATAAGGAGAACTACCTACTCTGGAGCCTGGAAGTAGGCATGGTTATTGCTTTTGTCCAGAAATTTAAACTGTTCTTTCTGGATTACAGTTCATTGATTTCCCTAGAGAACACTGACTGGGGGATTCTGGGAGTTCTAGTCCAAAAGGAACACGCCCAAACTCTGCCTTTGTTCCTGCATCACAGTTACAACCTCATTGTCAGGAGCATCAGTATGCCACCTGACCAACAGCCACTGCTTCCCATGCATTCTCCACAGGGCCTGCATATGCACATCTTATCTTGAAGCATGGAATGCACAGGGAACATGTGAAAGGAAGACAGCCAAACTTAGGACATTCTAGAGATTCCGCAGAAAGGGAGGGGCTCTGATTAAACAAGATGTGGTAAGGATGACGACAGTTTCTCTCTCCCACTCCCTTTCCATTTTCATGTACCCAGTGGTTGCTTCTTCACAGCCTGTGCTTCTGTTGCTGGGGCAACAGTATTACCACACAGCTCTTGTTTTGGAAACTCTGCTGAAGGCAAGACTGAATGGGCCTGGAACATCATGCTTCCAATCCTTTGTCCAGTTACAAAATAGCAAATATTAAGAAGAGTACATTTCCCCTGGCTGTTTCCTGCAGCTAGTGAGATCAATGTGTCATCAGCCCTTCTCGAAATGTATAATGTATGGGAAGAATGAAAAACATCTAGCTGGTAACAGAATTTGAGATGTAGCAATGCTTAAAGGGATGGAGTGGTTACTTAGCAAAGTTCTTGCATCTCAGGGCCTGTCTGCACTTTGGTCATTCTCAGGGTGAGAAGGAAGAATCTCAGGGTGAGATTGCTGTAGTCAAAAGTATGTGCATTTTCTTCATTTTTTAAACTTGGTGTTTTTCATTTGAATGGCATACTTTGTGTAACTTTGAACCTGATTATCATGTTTAATAACATCATCAGAGTTTGCCCCTTGTATCACCAACCTTATAAGATCACTAGGACCTCTCCACTGTGAGATCACAGGAGGTCTCAGGAGGTCTCAGGTTTTGACCCTGAAATCTCAGGGCCTGGGAGAGTGCCTAGCTTGATAATCCTCTGAAGGAGGTATATGCTCTTTGTACATGCTCAAAGGCTACCTTGGGATGAATGAGCCTTGGCACGAATTAAACTTTAGGTAGAAATACGTCTGATACCATGTCATTAGAAAGATATGAAATGGGAAGACCTATAAGAGGAAAGTGTAGAGGCATTGTTGCAGAGCTGTGAAAATGAGATGGACAACTTTGCTGGGCCCTGTGTTACTGATACTGCTGTTTCCATATAGGAATCTAAAAGGACTACCTAACCCATAGTTTATCACATTGTGCTAGTGGGTGGAGTGGAGGTTACTACAGTAATGCTTTTCATTATGTAATTCCTCTGCCACTTGCCATGGGTGATGGAGCATGCGTCTACCTCTAAGATTGTTGTGTGACTCAGTGTTATTATTTAGGATTTGCTTTATGCAAACACTCCACCTTTTTTCTACTTGGAGACAATTTCTATGAAGTGAACAATGGAGGTATTTTGCCACCAATGTGTGGGACAGGGTGCTGCCAGAGAACATTTATTTCCTCACTTGAGTGTTTGTATCAAAATAAAATGCTTGTGGCAATGGTTCCCTATAGGACAAAGGTCAGATAAAGGAGACATTAGTTAAGCTGTGCCACTGCCCAAATGTGAGGGCAGTCTACAGACTTGTGCCAAACTTAGGTAAGTTCTACTTTAAAAGGATGCAGAATTTGTTGATTAATGCGGCCTGCTCAACAAAGGTAAGATAGCAGTTTATCCCAAAGGCCCCTCAGAAAAAGCCTCCTCTAATTATTCTTCACTGAAATAATATTAATAATACTAATACTATCAATAGCTACCCAAACACTTATGCCATTTCCTCACTAGACTGTTATAGTGCTATTATTCTACTTTTAACAGCCTCTAAACTGCAAACCCCAGGATTCCGAAGGCTGTTGAAAGTGGAATAATAGCACTATAACATTCTAGTGAGGAAATGGCCTTACAATCACATTCATCTAAGAAATACAGTTCCGTATCTGTTCTGATCCCAGCGAGGGCAGATACAGCACTTATGAAAGTAGAGAGACCTAAAAGCAGGAACTGAATGGATATTCTGGCTGAGGTTGCCAATTAACAAGAAAAAAAAGTCTTGCCGTGTTGCTGTGATTATGATCTGAAATGTTTTAATGCTATTTTTCTGTAATTGTATACTAGGGAAAATTATTGTATGTTTGGGAAAATTATTGGCCAAGATCCTGGATCAGAGTGATGGAAGTCTCTTCTCCTGTTGATTGGGGTATGGTATACTGATGCTTCCACCTCCCTCCCTTCAGCAATCTCCAGTGCAACAATCAGAAGCAGGATCCCTGTCACAATTCCCTCTTGCTCTGGAGACTGATCATGAAAGGGGGAACATCAGTATGCTGTACTCTGATAGAACAGACCTCCGTCACTCATGGCAGCAGCTGCCCAGTAAAGCAGATTTGAGAAATTTTAAAATTGAGGCAATAATGCCATGATCAGGAATAAGTAGGGACCATGAATATGAATCAGTTCCAGACGCGCAACTCTCAGTTATGCATCCGTAACTGCAATACTGAATTCCAGCCACTGATTTTATGGAAATGTCTATTAGCTTCCTGAGTACGTCTTACTTTTTTCTTTTTTTTTAAGAATCTGCTATGGTGACTTGAGTATTTACATATCCAAACAAAATGGGTTGGTCTTCATTTGTGCCACTGTTGTTTGGTTGAATGGCAAGGCCTTTACAAGGTTAGCAGAGCAGATTCTCTCAGTTCAGCCATTAGGTGGGAGTCAGACTCCAAAGAAACTGTGGAAGGCAGTCAAGCAGCCATTAGTTTAAGGCTTCAGGCAGTCTTATGCATAATTATTTGGGAACAGGGATGGTTTATTTGTTTGTTTATACATCAACTAAGGTATCCTTTAAAAATGTTCAAAGTTTTTTTTAACAGATGTATTCAATGAGACTGTTAACACATGCAGAAAACATTTGTAAAAGAAAAAGATCTGATTCCTTCTTTTCTGCTTGATGGCAGAAAACATTTGTTTTCTGCCATCAAGCAGAAAAGAAGGAATCAGATTCTTTTTCTTTTAAAAATTATACACAAGTAAATGCATTAATGTGCATAAACACTCTTTAGTCAATGAGGAGGAAGCATACATTAAGAAAAAAATGTGTTAACACTGCATATGTTAGGCCGTGTGTCTACCGAAATGCATGTGAATTTCTGTATTGCAAAAAAACAACAACAAAAACAAACCAAAAACAGAAGAGTCTCATAATCCAGTACAGAACTCAGATGGAATGAAAATACTGGCAGGATTCTGGGTCTTGCAATGAAAATAAAGTTGAGGCTTTTATTCCTTATTCTGCATCAAAATGTGTAGGATAGTAGCTTTTATGATTCAGCAATTATTGTTTTGTTAGCCGTTAGAGGATTTGGTATGAACCACAAAATCAAGTTCTAGATGATAGAAATCGTTCCATAAAGCAATAAGGGATGAAGAAAATCACTATACTTGATTACTGGTGGCGCAGTGGTTAAATGCCAGTACTGCAAGCCACAAGGTTGTAAGTTCGATCCTGCCCGGCTCCAAGGTTGACTCAGCCTTCCATCCTTTCGCAGGTCGGTAAAATGAGTACCCAGCTTGTTGGGGGCATGTATAGAAATGTTTCAAAATACATGCTATTTGTAAGTTGTTCGCCGCCTCGATCCATATGGAGAGGCGGGATACAAATAAATAAATAAATATAAATAAAAAACTTCAACTATTTGTTTGCAAAATGGTTATTACTGGATCGCCTATCAGATGCAGCTTCAAATGGAGAAAGCATTCATTTTATCCTCCTACTCTAAAATGATCAAAAAGACTTCTGTGTTTTCAGTAAATGCACAGAGAACATCCAACAGGAGATGCTTTCCCAGTTAGAGATGTCATAGTGTGTTTGAGAAGAGTAAGGCATCTTGACAGCTATAGACCTAGCTAAGTATATGCAGTTGACATAGACTAATATGTCAACTGCATATACTAATACAGTTGAACCAATCAGCTTTCTCGACAGGCTACCTGCTTATTCCCAAGGTGTAAGATTCCATGAGAAGTTGTGCTGTGTGACAGAGAGCATGTGAAAAGGCAGGTGAAAACTTCACTGAGCATTATAGCAATCACTTTGGATAAACAAAGGTGAGTAGTTGTTATGTACGGTATTTCATAGCGCAAGCAAAGAGGAGTGGCTAATACACTTGCTGGAGCCCTGCCTAGGTGAATAAACCTGAGATCTGGAGAATTATCTTTGGATGAACATTTTGCAACAGCTACTGGGTTAGTTACTCTGTTGCTGGTGAAAACAATCATATCCTACACCAAGAGACGGCAAACCTGATTCATGCTGAGTGTGATTTACATTTAACTGTTGCGCAGATTTTCTGAGAAATATTAAGCTGAGAAAAAAGTTACAATGAAATGCAACAAAAGAAAGCAGGAGAAAGGTAGAAAGCTGAAGACTGCAACCAGCCTAAGTCCCCCCACCCGCAGTTGGCATCCCTCCTTGTTTATATATCTGTGGGATGGGGCTACAGATTCAGTTCTAAGGAGAACACCATGAGCCCTTTAGCACAGTTTGCAAAGTTATTTTTAAAAACAACATGATACTATTAGTTGTTACTTTAAAAATAAACAGCAGATTACTTTTTTTTCTTTTTCTTTTTTATACCAAAATTATATTATACCAAAATTACATTATACCAATGGGAAATATGAGAGATAGCTGTAGATTTCTCAAGCAGAATAATATCATTGACAAGGCAGAAGCTAAACAACAATCATAATAAAAAGCATGGTCTAATGAAATGAGGAGAGAGAAGAGAAAATGACTGCAGGCTAAAATGATGAAGGAAGAGGGAGGGTGTGGGGGGAAAACCCCCACTAATGGGCCAAAATCCTGCATCAGGAGACATATCTCTAGCCCGTAGCCCCATACATATCCTGGTGCCACACTTTCAAAGATAGCCATTTCCATGCCAATGGAGATTTGAGGAGCAGCAGAGATATGTCCAGCTCTTTTCTCTTATTTATCTATTTATTTAATATGTCACCTTTCTCCCAGTCTGCGACTTAAGATAAAGGGACACTTTACCTTGAAATACTGAGACAGCGATCTGTAGATTGGACTTATGCCATCACAATTCACTTATTGGATGCCAGCTTAAACAACTTTAGAGCTGTATGCAAGTTAGCACTTAGTGAGCATAGGCAGGCAGAGATTGTTGTCTTTAACATTATTTCACTAAAATGACATCCTTATGCCCCCTCCCCAAACTAATGCTGTGGTGCACATGCACGTGCACATGTGCTGAAGTGACCGTATGCATGTCACTGCCATTGAATATAATGCAATGTGAGCATGCACAAATTTTGGCTTTCATAGGAGTTCCTAGAAGGAAACTGCTGCATACACAGAGGGCACACTGTAATAGCGGATGGAAAAGAGAATATTGGGTTTTTATTTAGCCAGGCTTGAATTAATTTGAATGCTATATACCATTGAAAGGAAGAATGGAAATCATCTTCTTTTTACTATTCTTTAATTTTCTCCTTTTTTCTCTTTATTTTTATATAGTAGTGTGATTTCAATATATTTGAAAATTTTCAATTTTTTTTTTTAAAAACAACATCTGAGGGGCTGGACAGTTTCCATCCCTGCTTCAAGAGAAATCTCCTATGCAGAAATCACCTGAAAGGGCATCTCACAGCAAGGCCAGCAGGCAAAGACCTTTATATTCAAATAGTCATGAGAATAGTTCTGCTGGATCAGACAATAGTTTGATGCTTAGTTCTGGACCCAGTTTCCCATGGCAGCCAGCCAAATACCTATGGAAAGCCCACATACAGCTTGACAAGCTGACCGACATGACTTCTTATGATCACCCTAATTGGTTCAAAAGTAGATAATTGTAGACCTCTATAAGGTGTGAACAGATGCTGTGCATATGCAAACTGCTTCATGCGTAGTTTTGTCTGTGCAGTCAGTGATGCTGTTTCATACTTCAGTCCTAGTGGTGTGTAATGTTACACACAACCTCAGTTATTACACACATAGGATTAATGCAAACAAATCAAAAGTGGGTCCAGCTACCACAGTCTGACTCATCTATATTAAATCAGCTGATTCATGCTGATTTTAAGCTTGTCTTTTGAAAAATGCTCAAGGCATACATTTTAGATATGGCTTTACGATCAGACTATTTGAAAAATTTATCTCCCTATATGAAACTGCCAGAGTCTTAAGATCCTCAAGGATTTAACTGATATATGCTATGTGTTGTTGTTCCCTGCCTCAGTCCATGGGGAAAGGTAGGTAAGAAATGAGTGTTATTGTTATTGTTCTCTAATTTGCTTAGCAAATGCAACTTCAAAGTGGTCTATACAAGGATGTAGAACCAACTAGCCCTTTGCTGTATAAACAGGTAACAAATTCAGCCCAACAATCCAATTTAGAGAGTTACAGGCTTCTTCCACTTATTTGACAGGTTAGAGACCGGAGCATTGTCAGAAAGTGGAACTGGTTGAAAAGTACTATGTACTGTACTGTAGGCAGCATGAAGGACTTACAGAGGCTCGCTTGGGACCAACTGTGTGCAGGCTGCTTACAAAGCCTCTCCGCCAACTTAGCATCTTTTTTCTCTCTTCTCACCTCACATTGTAAGCAATATGTAAGCAATATGTGTGTGAGAGCAGTTCCAGGAGAGGCTCTGTAGCTAAGAAGAACTGATAAAAGAGCAGAACCCCTGTTGAATTAATGGAACTTGTCCCTAATTTGGAAGTGTCAAAAGAGCAGAAGCTAGATGGCCATCTACTTAGGTAGAAAAAGTGGAATACAGAAATATAGGATGGGGGACACGTGGCTGGATAGCAGTACGTGTGAAAGGGATCTAGGAGTCTTCATAGACCACAAGCTGAGCATGAGTCAGCAGTGTGATGCGGCAGCCAAGAAAGCCAATGCAATTCTCAGCTGCATCAATAGGAGTATGGTGTCTAGATCGAGGGAGGTACTGGTACCACTCTACTCTGCTTTGGTTAGACCTCATCTTGAATACTGTGTCAGTTCTGGGCACCCCAATTCAAGAAGGACATGGTCAAGCTGGAGCAAGTCCAGAGGAGGGCAACCAAAATGGTGAGAGGCCTGGAAGCCATGCCCTATGAGGATAGACTTAGAGAGCTGGGTATGTTTAGTCTGCAGAAGAGAAGGTTGAGGGGACATGATAGTCATGTTTAAATTTTTGAAGGGATGTGGATTCAAGCTGCAGGAAAGGAGATTCCACCTGAACCTCAGGAAGAACTTCCTGACAGTCAGGGCTATCTGGCAGTGGAATATGCTGCTTCGGAGTGTAGTGGAGTCTCCTTCTTTGGAGGTTTTTAAGCAGAGGCTAGATGGCCATCTGTTGGGAGTGCTTTGAGGGTGTTCCTGCATGGCAGGGGGTTGGACTGGATGGTCCGTGTGGTCTCTTCCAACTCTACATTTCTATGATTCTATGATTCTATTATTCTAATTTGGAAGTGTCAAAAGAGTGAATGGTCAGATAATGGAGCATCAAAAGGTGGGGCTACCTGTATTGAGGTCTGGTCTGGCCCAACATATTTTGCTATCTGAGATGAAGAAAAAGACAGAACCTCTCATTCAAAAAAACAAAAAAATGCTGTCTGGCTCCAGATTAGCCACTGAACCTGTGCTCAGCACTGGTAATTGAAAATACTCTTTACCAGTTCATCAGAAGCATAGAGGTTTCAGGATGGATCCTTCTGTCCTTTCAGCAACTAACTCCCACCTGAGGCAATGATTTCATTCATTCCAGTGATGGGAGTGGCTTTAATTAAATTCATGATAAAAAAAATATGCTGGGAGAAGGAAGCTATTGAATATGCATAGCAAAAGAAGAACAAATTTTAAGTGAGCCGTACTGGTTTGCCTCAAATTATATTGAGGAAGCTGACAGAGCAGCTAGACTTGTAACAAAGGCTGTTCTTTCACTATTCCATGAAAAGTCTCAAATTAGTCAATGCAAGGGACCACTCAGAGACCACTGTGCAGGTGTTATACCCTTTGGTTCTGGGTGACTGCAATTGTCCACCTCACAGGCCAACAGGGCATTCAGCACCAATGTTTACTTGAAAGAAGTTGAGAATCAGGCAAGGATGAAGATAACCCTCTTCTGCCAGACTGCTCACTTTGCATATCACTGTGTGTCTGAGAGGCCCTTTCACCCCACACAATTGTACCACTGTGATCCCACTTTAATTTTCATGGTCTATGGAATCCTAGGGTTTATAGTTTTGTGAAGCACTAGAGCTCTCTGGCTGAGAATTCTAAATAACAAATGGTTGTTGTTGTGTGCCTGCAAGTCATTACCACCTTATGGCAATCCTAAGGCAATCCTATCAAAGAGTTTTTTGGGGCTGAGAGTGTGTAATGCTCCCAAGGTACCCCAGTGGATTCCAGTGTCTGCGTAGAGGATCAAACCCTAGTCTCCAGTGTAGTAGTCCAGTATTCAGATCACTACATCATGCTGGCTCTTGAGAATACCTTTTTATAAGCTGCAATTGCCAAAGTTCCATAGGATGCTGCCATTATAATTAAAGCGGAATCATACACTACAATTGTGGAGTCTGAAAGGGACCCAGTGATGGAATGGGTGAAGGAGAAAGCATCTTTGATTAACAGTGGTTAAGGGTCTCTATTGTCCTCTGCAGTACTGCTTCACAGTGATATATTTAAGTCTTTTACTCCAAGTCAAGTTTCAAGTCTCTACCTCCAAGTCTTAAGTCAAGTCTCAAGGCCTTGAAGATACTTTCAAGTCAAGTCTCAAGTCTGGAAGCCAACATTATACCCCAACCAAAATTCCAGAATTATTGGATAGAGTGAAATAAATTCAGTTTTAACTATTTAAGCAGAGTTGACTCTCCACATTTGCAATTTTGCCATCTGAAGCTTTGGAAGTGGGGAATAGGATCCTATCTTACTCCTCATTACTGAAGATTCAAAAACTTCAGAAGGAAGGATCCTTCTTCCTCAAGCCCGTTGCTTAACACATTTGCTGTTCCCTTCTGAGAAATGCACCTGTACTCTGGGAGTGAGTCTTGTCTTTTGCTCTTAGGAAATGTTTTAGAAGACTGCTCTGATATGCAGTGGGCACAGGCTGCTGAGCAGACCTCAAGCCTGCCTTAAGCCCATTGCCTAACCCGTTTGCTGTCCCTCTCCGAGAAATGCACCCACACTTTGGGCTTGGGATAGATTGTCATGTGACTAGTAGGCAAAAAAGAGATAGAGGCATTGTTCAAAGTTGTAAGGTTTTTAGATGAACGTGTTATGTTACTGGACCAAGGGCATCAAGTCAGTCATTAAAATATACAAGTCTCAAGTCAAGTTGAGTCACTGCATCATTTATGGTCGAGTCGAGTTCGAGTTGAATCACTGAAGCGGCTTAAGTTCGACTTGAGTCCGAATCTATTGACTCAAATCTACATCATTGCTGCTTCATAAATCCATTCCAACAAAACTATTTCTCTGGAAGGAAGCACTGCATGAACCAACTGGGCCTCAAAGTTTGCTCCTGAGGCATGTTTTCATGAACTAGCAATTGTAAAAGAAAAAGGGAGGGGAGAAGCGCCTCAGAAGAAACAGGCAGAAATCTGAGAACTGGGAGGGTGTGGCTGGACAAAAGGATATATTATATAGAACTGTGATGTTGTGCAGTCAGTTTCTGTACTGAACAAAACCGGAAAGGCTGGTTGAAATGTTACAGACATTTACATGGAGGATTTACTTGCAAGTGGCCATTTTAATGGGACTGTGACAAGAAATAAAGACATCACCCAATCATAACAAACTCTGACATGCTGAGATGCAATGCAAATATGAAGAACAGTCCGGCAGCTTTCTAAGTTTAAGAGAAGAGCTTTCATTTTAGTTGCGCAAATATTTGAAATATTTTCTTGTTCAAAGCCAAAAAATCTTTTTTTTTTTTTAAAAAAGGCAGTGCTTATAAATGTGTCACATGATTTCAGTCAAATACATGTTAATTCCAGAAGAATGTTAGAGAGCGGATATCTGTATTAGAGAGTTTAAAGTGAGAGAAGAACCAGGGGTATATTCAGTCATATGTGCGATTCTTGCTATTTAAGTTTTATGAGGGTTCTTGGCCCAAGCACAAGGAGGCCTTTGTTTTAACACATGTATTGGCTGTAATGTAATATATCATTTGAACCTTAATACAATTATGAGCAAACTTTTTAACTTCTGTATTTTAAGTTTGCATGCAATCTGTTCTATTCTGAGCAGTGCAAAGTATTAATTGGAGTGTTAAAGCAGGACACAGTTCCATGTTTCCTGTTTAAAAACTGGCTTGATCAGCTACTCATTTCTTAAGGAGACATTTTCTCTGAGACTGTGGGCCAACTGAAGGCATTCTGCTGCCTGATGATACCCCCAACCACTCAAGTGAAAATACATAACAGCCAAGGCCAGACAGCTTATTTTCATAGCTCAAGCAGAACCTCCCAGAAATGCCTCTTCCCATCTTTTCCAGTAAAATATGAATAACTATTTTTCTGTTCCTCAGTTAGCTCCATCTATTGCCTGAGTGGTGGAGTTACCCTGTCTGATGGCAGGGCTGGCCCCAGGGCAGTTGAAAGTTTACTGCTATAAAATCTTGGATTGTCTATAATACCTGAGCTCCTGAGGAAACAAAGTGTCCAATGGTAGCCTTCTTGGTACAAAATTGTTTCTTTATCAGAAGAAACACACCTCACATTAGCCTGGGAAAGAGTGAGAAAGAAATTGTGGCAAGAGAAAGAGCATTGGGATAGAACCTAGGAGATAAATAACTTTTTAGGTGAATCCTGGGAATCTTTTAGAGACATGCATTTGAGTATCAGAGGCGCCTTATGATTAACCCACATTCCTTCCCACAATGAGACTTCTGTAGAAATGCCACAAAACAAAGCATGCTAAAGACAGGATGCGTAAGTGAGGAAAATCACATGCTATGACAAAAAGAAGTTTTTCACTCCTTGCAGGAGTACCGCTGTTTAAAAAAAAATGTGGTAAATATATTTTGCCTAACTTCAGCCTTATTCCATTTGGTCTCATTGAAGGTCTCCTTGATTTCACCATAAAGGATTTGGACTCAAGCACAGTGTCTTTGTGACTCAGGTCATTTCTGCACTACACTGTTATAGTGCTATTATTCCACTTTCAACATCCTGTGGAATCTTGGGGTTAGCAGTGTAGGGAGGGGCATTTAGAATTCTCAGCGAGAGAGCACTTTGGCCACAGTAAACTAGAAACTCCAGAATTCCACAGGGTGTTGCAGAAATTACCTCGGTTTGAAATGTCAAAAGCCCAGAAATGGAAATGTTACTATGTTGGGCTACCGCTTCCAAAATCTTTTAGTCAGCATGACCAATTACAGTGGTCCTTCCACTTTCATGAGGGCTTGGGGCATGGAGCCCTCACAAAAATGGAAAAACTATGAATAACTCCCCCTCCATGATTCCCCTCCCATTCCCTTCCCTTTTGTGTGCCAGGGCCAGAGACAAGGGCTCTTTCTGCATTAAGTCTTCTCGCACGACGGAGGAGGGCGGCTCACGCAAGAAGCCTTCTCCAGGAGGCTGCCGCTTCCCCCCTCCTTCCTTCCGCAGGCGAAGGAACGAGCGGGGAAGCGGCAGCCTCCCGGAGGCGGTGGCGGCTCGCGCGTCCGTCCATTCCTCCCCCGCGCGCGCGAGAGAGAAAGGCGCTCGTCCCGTCCGCCCCCCCGCACGCGCGAGAGAAAGGCGCTCGTCCCGCCTGCCCCCCGTGCGCGCACGAAGCAGGACGTGTCGCGTCCGTCACGCGAGCGCCCCGCCCCGTCCCTTCCTTCCGCAGGGGCAGAGGGAAGGAAGCGTGACCCGGTCGGCTCCCGGACGCTCCGCACGAGAGGTAAGTGCACGCGGGCGCCGGGAGCGTTGCGCGAGCGTGGGTGATTTTCACTTGGAAGCGAAAATCAAAAAACCCGTGCTCGCGCCGCTTCAGCCCCGTGAGCCCGGCGGAAGTGGGAGTGCGTCGTGCGGAGCGACGCTCCCACTCCCGCGAGGCTCACGGGGCTGTGCGCGAGAAAAGGCCCGTGCGAAAAGGGCCAAGGTCTCTTCCATGCCCCATTCCATTGCCTTTTACCTCAGCATGACTTCTCAGCACCAGGCTAGAGGTAAGGAATGGGAGGGGGAGCTCCAGAGGGGAGCGCTTTGCCTCAGTGCACATTCTCAGCACCAGGGCCAGAGGCAAAGGAATGGGAGCGGGGAGCTCCAGAGGAGAGAAGAAAGGCATTCCTCCCTCCATTGCTTTGTCTTTTGTCTGGGTGCTTGTATTCCTTCAGTGCACCTGGCAAAACACAAGGGAATGGGAGGAGGAGAGTGGAGGAGGCGGCAAACATGCACCTCGCGAATATTCAATAGTGCAAAAAAATCAAACCTACAAATGTGGAAGGAGGAGTGTACCATTCTGGTAGTCCAAAAAAAAGTAAAATTTCAAAGTCCTGCAAAAGCCAGAATGCCATGAGAGACATTCTCAAACCAAAACCCTGGGATACCCAGGTAATATGTTAACTAGTAATGTATGTGTGGAGTGGGTATGGCTTTGCTTGCTGCCAGATCCATATAATGTTTTGTTTACTGACTGGTCAAGGGGTTGGAAGGGGAGAAAAAACAAAGGCCTCGTGGGCTCCGTGTGGTTTCACAGACAGCAGCTCCAAGTTGTCATAAGTGAGATAAAAAAGCAATGTTATCAAACCTTTTGAATGTTCTGATTTGGCAAAGACAGGCCTGATAAATCCTCTGCCATCTCATTTTCCAGCTGCTTTTAAAATGTCACAGATTCACCCCTCTTCTTACTTTCTCCCTTAGTCCTCAGTTTACTTCAAGTTGCTCCAAACTGAATTCAAAGTACAAAGCTAGTTTGCACTCAGTTAATTTAGCAAGAGGGAGAGGAAAGGAGGGAACAGAATATTGCCCTTCCTGGTAGGCTCAGGCAAAAGCAAACTGCTGCAGCCTGCCCTAGAATGTTTTCCCTTATTACTTACCTCTGCTGCTTTGACCATACTCTCATGTTGCTCAGCCACTTCTATCCTGCTTTCCATGTGTACAATGTATGTTTGAAATGTACATGTTACACAAAATGTGAGAGACAGATCAGATCTACAAATTCTGTATATCTGATCTGCTATCTTTTCTCCAGTTTGGATTAGGGCAGCAGCACCCTGGGGCTGCTTTTAACTAGAAATACAAATGCAGTGAGAGAGTGCTTAGCACAAAATATAAATCATACAAAATATAAATTACAGATCCTTTCAACCTAGCACAGTGCTATGGTTATTAGATGAATGAGAGGATGGGGCTCCTGTGTCTTTAATACAAACAGAAAGCATACAAATTATAAATCACAAATCCCACCAAGGAGTATGGATAAAGAACAGAAAGGTCTGGGGAAAGACAAGACAGAGGAGATAGGCTGGAAATAAAAGGAGTGAAATAAAAGAGACACTGTGAAGAAGAGGGGTCAACCAAAAGGGAGACTGCAAAGAAACCATTTCAGGGCTAAAAAGAAGAAAAGCTGTCAGTGATGATGAAGCAGAAATTGGGCAAAAGTATTGTGTGTGTGTGTGTGTTTGTGTGTGTACACAGTCCAGCTGAAATGACATATATCAGAATCAAAGTAGGCACAGCTTGCCTCTTTACATTCACATCCACGTCCCTGGCCTGCTCCTCAACCCCCTTCCCCAATCCTTCTCCCAAGGAAACAAAAAAACCTCCATTCAGGAAAGGGGGTGGGAGGAAGATGGGGATTTGAGGCTTGTCCAGCACCACAAAAAAAGTAGGTAGGAGGAAGGAACAATGCATTGGACAAGCAGCCACTGTACTCCCATAGAAAGCATGATCAAAGATTTGACTACATTTTATTCTGAAGCAAGTTTTACTAGCATTCAGTACTGTGCACACAAATGCAGTCAGTGCCTGATTTCTTTGCACCCCTAACTGTCCCAGACATGAGTGCTCTTTTAATCAAGGCCAAGAAGCTTGTGTCCTTTGAAAGTTCTATTAAAACAGAGACAGAGCAAGAGGCAAAAAGAGCCAGAGCCAGACTGGGGAAGAGAATATTCAGTACTCTGAAAATGGTTGAAATAATTGTTTCTTCAGTGTCAAGAAACCCTGACAAAAAGAATCCTGGGGTGATGAGAATCTGTGCAATTCAGCATTCATTCTATGGAAAATTCACACATGGTTGTTTTGCATGAAAAACAGCATTTTATTGTACAGAAAATAGTATTTGTGAATTTTAAAGTCTTCTTTCCTGTGCAGAAACATGCAAAACAACTACATGTGAATTTTGTGCAGATTGTCTCAAACTGCACATAGCCTTGAAAAGTGTAAAGTTTTGAAGGCTTTCTTGTAATAAGAAGAAAATTATGACAATTATTCATTACTTGCTACAAGGAGAAAATTAGTAAAACATTATACCCCTCAGACAGACTGACTCTTGTGTCTTCAGTTTGGGAGGTCTGCATCCATTGCTGGTCCTCTGTGACTCTGAGGTCTAGAAAGTTACTTTTTTATATTACAGTTCCCAGAATCCCCTAGCCAGCATGGCTCTTGGACATTTTAGCCAGGAGATTTTGGGAGGTAGAGTTCCAAAAAGTAATTTTTCTAAGTCCTGCATCAGAACCCAATCTGAAAGAAGAAAAAAGGGGGAAGATTTATTGCTGTGAACAGTAGAAGTGGTGAATGTATGGACTACAAATCCCACCAGCCTTAACCAGCATAAGCAGCCATGACACAAGATGGGAATTGCAATCCAGTGACATCTGGAGGACCAGTCACTCCTTAGCCAGGGTGTATATAATTCATTGTATTGTTTTTTTTCTTTTGTGCATAACACTTGACAATACAATCTCAAAGTAAGGCCATGTCTCACCGATTTTTATCTAGAATAAATAGCATCAAACTAGAAATGAAAAAAAGAAGCATACTTTGAACATAGCTGAAGGGTGTCCACTCATGCAATTTGCTCAAACAACTTGTAGAACCTGGAAAGAAAGGTTAAGGACATTTAGCTGTCGAATTCAGTGCTAGGATTATCAGATGAAATAGAAGATAGGGCTCCTATACCTTTAATATTTGTGTGGAAGACAAGCCACACCTGTTGAAAGCCTCTCTTCCACACAACTATTAAAGGTACAAGAGCCACCTTGTTGTTGTTGTTGTTGTTGTTGTTGTTGTTCTTCTTCTTCTTCTTCTCTTCTTCTTCTTCTTCTTCCTCCTCCTCCTCCTCCTCCTCCTCCTCCTCCTCTCCTCCTCCTCCTTCTTCTAATGTCACCCTACTCACTGCAGACAAAGCACTTCAACAAACACACTCAGCTTGGCTTCCAAGGTGAGCAGCCATCTTGCTTACTTAAGTCTATCCCTGTGTAAAGCAGGCATTATTACACTGGGGTCCTGCCCGCCAAAACAGCAAATAAACAGAGAGGAGGGATTTTCCTTAAGAATAATCTAGGGTTGGTAAGAATTAAGAGTTAAAACACATTTATTTTCAGGTTTAATGTGGCCCTGGGTTACTCAAGGCACCTCTGTTGCTATTTCTGTGTAGACCTTAAAGACCGCCCTCTGTGCCACAGTTGTAAAGTGGGGAATCAGTGGCCTATCACACAAGGTTGTTGAGAAAACTGTATCTGCAGACTTATAAGGAGTGCTACAGAAATTGTTGTTATCATTATCTTTAGCAGCAGTATTGACATGTTATTTACATAATCAGGCTCTTGCTTCATACACGGTATAGTCCACTTGGGGATAATTAGAGCGTGCTATTTCCTCTCAGGCAGTTGGTCAAATGCTTTGCTGCTGGTGAATGATTTAAATTTGTATATAAAGAAAATGATTTCATTTTTAGCCTGAATCTCGCCAGCTTTTTCGTCATGTTTGGAAGCTTAAAATGGTTTTAAAACTCAGCTTCACTTCAGAAAATCTTTTTTGTGACTTCCGTAATGGATTCTATAACTCTTATTAGGGTGTGGACTGTCATGCTTGTGAGAAGATGGATGTCTCAGGACTTCTGTTTTCAGCTGTAGAGATAAAATATTGGATCCTTGGAGACTGTTTTTGGAAATGGCAGAGCTTTGGACAGTTTGATTCTCAGACTACTATTCCCATAATCTCTCAGGGCATCCTGGTTAGTGGTTGAAGTATTCTGGAAGTCCCAAAAGTAACTTTTCCAAGCTCTAGCTGAAAGTCATGTTGTGTATGAAGTCCATGACTCCTGATAACAGCCCTCAAAGGGGTTGAAAATGAATATTGCATCAAATGTTGTATTCATCAGAGTTCATGAGTTCGTCTGTCAAAATAAAATAAAATGAAAAATCAGTGCTCGGGTCTGATTTGCAAACTCAGGAAGTGCAACCAATGATTTCTGCTGTAATCTGTGTGAGATGCTTGCTCATGTCTCTGTGGCACAGCATGTGATAATTGCCCACTTCAACTCAAGGGCTCTCTTTGCCTCTTACTTTGAACTAACCTATTCATTTGAAGAGAGCCCATATACCTGTGTGTCTCTTCACACATTAATAAAACATCCCTCCCTCCCCTTGTTTCTCTTTCTGGCTCAGTTCTTGCCACATAACATAGCATTCTTGATGTAATTGTTTTTGTTTTCCTTTGCCACAAGCAATTTTTTCCAAAGGGAAATTCTTCCTTCCCATGCCATTCCAGACCCAGGTCTCTTCCAAATCCCCTTAGCGTTAAGAGCCTGTGGAAAAGTAAACTAAAAGTTCTGGGAATGTTTGTTTATTGCTCCTATTTGCTCAGCAAAGAATTGTTACCACACTCAACTGTTTTCTATGATATACAGCACTGAGGAAATGGACTCACATGTAGAGTAGCCATTGTTATGTCTAAAAAAGTTTGCTTCAATTTCTTCCATGAAAACAGAAGTTGTAGCTTCAGTTCCCAGAGGGTTTCAGTATAGTATTCTCCAGGAACAGATACTGTGCTTTTGTAACTTGTGCCTAAAGTACAGCAAACCCTGAGATGAATAAGAGAACCTGGAAGACTGAGAACCAAAAATGTTTGTTTTGTCCTTCTGTTAAGGATAGACTATAACCACTGTTCTCACAAAGTATGACTTCTTGATTTCTGGTCAGGCAACAACAAGGACTAGGATATATATCAAGCCTTTCGGCTGACATTCCTTCATTTTACGTATAGAAGGCACAAAACTTGTGGGATTTTTTTCCTTTTTTCTTTTGCTGAATCTCTAAGTCCAGCAACAAGAGCCATGTAGAAACTAGTGGCAGAGCAGGGGATAAGATAGATGTGGGCTACCAGATGCACGCTGCTGGTTAAGGGAGTAGAACCAATTATCTAACACAGAAGTGGGGGATATTTGGCTCCTTAGATATTTTGGACTACCATTCCCAGAATCTGTTACCACTGGTCATGCTGATTTGGCTTTCCGGGAATAGTAGTTGAAAATATCTGGAAAGCCAAATGTTCTCTACCTCTGTTCTTCTATGTGAGCCCCAGAGCAGAGATAGCCAATGTAGTGTCTAGTGATTTGAGAGTTGAACTATGCTCCAGGAGAAGTGGATTTAAATCCTTGCTCCACCATGGAAACCCACTGGGTGACCTTGGGCAAGTCACACTCTGTCAGCTCAGAAAAAGACAATGGCAAACCCTCTCTTAAGAAAACTTGCCAACAAAACCCCATGATAGGGTTGTCGCAAGTTGGAGTTAATTAGAAGCATGTAAAAGCAACTCAGGGCTGGATACAAGAACAAATCTACATCTGAACAGCTTTATAACTGACCAGCAGAGGAGCACAAAAATCAGAGGAAAGGCAACTACATTACAAATGAGGAGCACTGAGGCTGACAGAAAAGTGATTAAAAGAATTATAGCAGGGGATATTTATTTACTTATTTATGGCATATTATGGCCCTTTCTGCACGGCATTTGCCATGCCAAAGGGCGCCTGGAACGTTGTGCAATTGTGAGGAGCAATTTGCATGACACACTCACAATCGCGCAACACTCCAGGGACTGGCAGGCGCTGATCATGCACCTTTTCATTTTTGGCTGGAAGCCGAAAATGGTGCGCGATTATGCATTGCTCCTGGGCCCTGCGTGCACTTACCTGGTG
Organism: Ctenosaura bakeri; assembly: GCA_948474755.1. Classification (NCBI taxonomy): domain Eukaryota; kingdom Metazoa; phylum Chordata; class Lepidosauria; order Squamata; family Iguanidae; genus Ctenosaura; species Ctenosaura bakeri. The sequence continues at coordinate 189,250 of CAOLHI010001581.1, forward strand.
TGCAGAGCCTCTGGAGTCACGCCAGTCGCACTTCCTGCCCCAGTGGAAGGAAGAGGCAGGGCTCTCGTGTGAGCAGGCAGCTCGTGCAGAGCTGAAGCAGCAGGGACATGAGAGCCTCTTGCTGGAGGCTGCTCGTGTGATCCCCGCACCCCAGCACCGGAAAAAGATTAGGTGCGGAAAGGGCCTTATGATTCAACTCTAGGGGGTAAGAAGGCACGCTTGTTGGTTTTGCTGCAACAGATAAAGATGGCTATCCTGGAAGTCTTCCAAAAAGTAAATTTTCCCAGCTCTGCTTCCTCTAGAAACCCCACTATCTCACCCATTCTTCATCCTGTCCTTTCTTCTTTACATACAAAGCTTGATGATATCATCTCCAGTTAAGGAAGGTGGTTAAGGGAAAAGAAAAACATGCTTTTTTCTCTGAAAGCATCTCTCTCTGTGTTCATTGTTGTGTGCCTTCACATTGTTTCCAACTTATGGTGACCTTATGGCGAACGCTGGGTACACCTCAAAGACTGAGGTCTGCTAGAGGATCCCACCCCCAGCTTTTTATATATCCCACCAGTGAAGGTAACAAAACATGTGGAAGAGGGGTTTGTCTGCTATGGCACCCCAGTAGTATAATACCCTCTCCTTAGAAGAATGATTAGCACCAGTGCTAGAGCCATTCCAGTGCTAAATAAAATCATACCTTTTTATTACAGTTTTTGAGGCTGAATTGATTTCACCCAAATCTGAACATGGGCATGATCTCAAATTATCTTAAACTGTTTTAATTTGCCAACTTGTCTTAAATTTTATTGCTCTATTTATCTGGCCAAAGTTTTAAAATATGTTTTTAATCTATTTGCATTATTTTTTTATTGTTTTAAACCATTTTAAACAGGTTAAAATGTTTTTATTGCACGCCACTTGGTAATCCATGATGTAGGGAATGATAGAAATATTTTTACGTATCTGCATGGATACAATGGGTCTCTCTTCCCATCTCTAGCCATTGCTTAGTTTCCATATGCCTCTTTTAGTCCCTGGAGTCTTCACTATCACCAGCTTGCAATTTCCATAACAAGGCAAATAACTGATGGGACCAGGAACACTATCTCTTCAGAAGTTCTACTGGTTTGGCCAGCTTAGTTGACCTTGGTTGTTGTTGACCTTACAATCACTAAGTCTGAGAAGCTGAAAGGTTACTTAGGATAAGATTATAGGATTTTCCAACACTAACAATTATTATCTTATAACAATATGTTTGACACTTAGGCTTCCTGCTTCTCCAAATAGAGAGAAGTTCCAGGACAGGATGACAGCATCTTGCTTCCTCAAGAATATGAGAACACTGGAGATGTAAGTTATTTCCTGCTGTCTTATTTACAAACATACACACAAAGCATAGAAGAGCAAACACTAAATATCTGACGTTTCATTGATGTTTATCTTTCTTGAGAAGATCTCTTAAAAGCTATTGTATGCTGACTTAAAGAGTGCAGACTTTCCCAAGATGGCTCTTGCTGTTGAGGACATTCGTCTGGAGTAGTAGCCCGTGCCTAGTCTCCACAGAGAACAGGAGGAAGAGCATTAGGTTTTAGGGCCTCAGGCCTGTCCCTTTAAGGCAGAACTTTCCAAACTTTTCATGTTGGTGACACAATTTTTAGACATGCATCATTTCACGACACAGTAATTCTGTAAGTAATTCAGTAAGTGGAGGCAGTCCCTCCACCCGAGCCTGGCTGCCACCACCTCTGCCCTCACTGGGGTCTTCCTCAGCCCAGGGTGGCAGTGGTGGAAGAGAAAGCCCCTCCACCCAAGCCTGGCCTTCCACCGCCCTCACCTGGGTCCTCCTCAGCCTCAGGCAGTGGCAGTAGCAGCAGCGGGAGACGCAGCCCCTCTACCCATTACATTCATGCAGCACACCTACACACTGCAGCCGACACACTAATGTGTCACGACACACAGTTTTGAAAGCTCTGCTTTAAGGACTTGCACTTCTCAAAGAAGGAACAGAGTTTGAGAAGAGTGAGCAAACCTACAGGCATAAAAGGGGCCAGTCCCCTACCAGATACTATTGGTGTGAGATGCTTATTAGGAACCTTGCAAAAATTAAAATAAGACAGGCAGCACTTTTAAAAATTACCTCACAAGTCATCTTTAAACAATGAATGTATATGCAATTCTTCGGTGTATTATGTCTGTGGAAAAGGCCTAAGCACCCCCACCCCTGGTAGACACAGCCCTGACAGAATAATTTTCTTCCTTTCACTGGGTAGTTTAGGCCTTTTTAAAACTTCAAGTCAGGGGTTGTCCTACCCTACCTCGTCCCAATCAATTGAAGGGTACAAAGTATATATGGTCTATTTGGGGAAGGAGGCTGCATAGCAAGTTGGATCTGCTTGTGATGACATTTTGCCTTTAGCTTCTTGTTACTCCACTCTCTGCTCCACCATTCCTGTAGACATCAGCTACTGCTCCTTCAAGCCAACTGCAACCTTTGGGGTGGAGGGGACTGTTGTAGTGGTTGTTTACCAAGTCTTGACTAAAGTTCAGCAAGCTCAGCACAAAGGTCTATTTGTGGAAAAGAAGAAAAATGCTAGTGCCAGCACTAACATGTCAAAGTTCAGCCACCAAAGAAATGGAATTTGTTAATACTGAACTATTAGGAAAATTTATCAAATTTATTTGTTAATTATCTTGTTAAATTGTTCTATCCAAAGTGTCATTTAAAATTATTTTTAAAAAAGGCCCAGTAATAAACTAAACTACCAGGAAATATTTATTGAATCAAGATAATGAATTAACTTCTTAATTCATATATTGTAGTGAATGTTTTCCAAACTTGGGTCTTTTTTCCAAACTTGGGTCTAACTGCTAGCTGGATATAAAATCCTATGCACAAACAGGCCTGGTGCATAATGTGCTGTATTGAGCACAAAAAGAACTTAGCCATTCTTTTTGATGCCTGTATTTTGAACTGGTTTTAATTTTATTGGACGTTTAATTACATTTTAATTACATTTTTCTTGATAGTTCAATTACACTTGTATGAGACAAATGTTTAGCTATCTCTGCCTTAACATTTGCAAGCCACTTTGAATGCTAGACCAGGGAAAAGGTGACAACAACAACAACAGTTTTCCTGGCCTGGTCCAGCAGTCAGGGTACTCAGCAGATAACCATAAATGGAATGTATCCCATGATTAACAAAATGAGTGGAAGATTCTGGGAGCAGTAGTCCAAAAATAACTTTTCCAAGCATACAGAAGCAACCTTTTGCACCTGTATATGTCTAGAAAGATTGCAGGGGGCAGACAGTTTTAGACTCCAGTCTTCATGGTCTTAAACCCCAGACTCCACTTCTCCATAAACTCTATCTGCTAATGTTTGTTACTCCACTCCCTTCCAAATATGGTATGCCAGTCCTGCAGCATTTGGGAAGCCTTCTGCCCCAAAGTCTTGGTCTGGTATCACCACTAGTTGGGTGTGGAATTTCCTGACCTGATCCAGCAATCAGGGCTACTCAGCAGATGACTGAGATAGGACCTAGTGGTGTTCAGAAATGTGCCTGAAGAGCCTGGACTTAGACCAACCCCTTCCCAAACAGTTTAGCAACATGATTTTTGCTTATCAGTCAAGACTATGTGGCTACATCCTTGAACACTTGAACGGTTGGAGAGGGAGGAGGTCTATTTGTAACATCTCAGATCATTTTCCAAAGCGAGATTTTTCAGAACTATGTTCAAAAAGAGCAAGAAGGCAAGGATGGGACTGGCTTGCTTTTTTTTCTTTTTCCTTTTTTGGCTCAGGTCTATTGGCCCTTCTCAGCCTTCCATGTTTGTTTTATTGTGTGACACAGAAGCATTGGAAGCACAGCTGGAAAAGATCGAGGGTGTGCCCTTTGCTCCAGAAGGCTTCTGCAATGCTATTATACAGGCCAAGTTGTTCTCCTTGTGGTAGTTGTGTACACAGCTACATGGGCAAAGGATAAAGAAGATAGGCTAGAAGTGTTGCTGCTTAGAAGAGTGGTCCATGAACCCTCAGCCTCTGGTCTGCAAACAGGATAATAATATGACACAAATAGTGTACTGATCCCTGGCACATAGGGAAAAAAAATGGTAGTCCACCAAATCAGAGCCGATTGTGGTTGAAAGATCCGTGCTTGAACGCCATATGTACATGTGTGAGAGAGAATGTGAATGAACATGTACCAAAACTGTACGCCTTCAAGGATTGCACACAAAGGGAAGATGTGAAGGCTGTACAGAATTCCTTTGTAAAAGGCACAGGGATAACCCAAGATATTTTGCCCAAGAAAACCCAATAAATATCTCTTCTCATCAGTGGCAGTAAAAACATTAATAGTAATAAATTGAACTATTCAGTATCCTTTCATGACAGACAGGATCAGCTGCGTGAGGCAATTTCCTCATTCTGTCTTATGATGGGATTGCCAAAGTTTAAAATGAATATCTGTTTTTGTTTGGGAGGATGTTTTTACACATGTGAAGTGAAAGATCAAAATGACCCCTCCTTTGCTTTAGCTCTCTGTCTTTAGCTCTTTACTTCCCATTTCTTTCTCTTTCTCTCATGTAGAAGAACAGAAAAGTGTTGCAGCCCTCTGCAATCTATTGCCTAAAGTGGCAGATTCACATTGATTCAAGATAATATATCTTCCCTTAATTTGTAGCCTAATATTCCATTGGTTTTCTTCCAACTCCAGCACTCATTTCCTTGAAAACCACTGGCTGTATCTGCTTGTTGAGGGATTTCTTCCCACTGGTAAGCATCAAGCTTAAGAGGTATATTGTGCCAGCAATGAGTTTTGGAAGTTCAATTCAAGCATGGAAAGCCTGGAGATTTATTGTACCAGCTCTTATCTGTGGGAGCACCTTTGACTGTTTGTTCTGTCAGTGTGATTATTACCTAGGCAAGGAGATCCAGAGAGGGTTACTGTTGCTGAAATACATTCTTCTGATGTGCAAGCAGCCCAGGTATTTGCCTGAGCCACACCCTTCCTTCCCTCTTCACTAGTCCCAACAGAAGCACACTCTGGTGACCCCTGGAGCAAGTGAGGAATACCAGAGTGGATTAACAGCTACAGTGGCAAATGATGCATTTAATCCTCTGAGGAACACACAGCCTTCTCTTCACTGTGTGTGATCTGAAAGAATGTAAGAAAACAAATTTTGAAATGCTTCTTGCCCCCTCTGCACCAGCTGTTAAAAAGGCTGTTGAAAACTGGGTTGGAAGACGGTCCTGGGATAGACAAGGAGACTGTACAACCCAGTGGGTAGAGCCAAGCAGCATAAAAGTAGAAACGTTTAAAAGGAGAAAAGGCACACATTTCTCAACCACTCTACAGCACCACAGGAATCAGTCTTTCGACTGACCAGGAACACCTCTGTCTTGTCTGGGTTAAACTTCAATTTGTTTGCCCTCATCCAGTCCATTATGGTTGCCAGACATTGGTTTAGCATAGAAACAGCTTCCTTGGAATTAGGTGGAAAGGAGCAATAAAGTCAGATATCATTAGCATACTGGTAACACCTGATCCCAAAACTCTAGAGTCCTCTCCCATCAATTGTTATCACGGTTATGATATGTCGGGTGAGAGCACTAGATATCCTTTTGATATCAAATAATTTGGCCTTTGCTTGACCTTTCTCTGCCACCCCACTCCACGTGTTTGCAGAGGCCTCCTGGACGAGCACGTACAGGCGCGGCCGTTAATGGTTGTACATTCCAAGACCTCATTCAGGCAAGCAACTTAAGCCTCTCCGTTGCTTTAGGGAAAAACCTCCCTGCAAACCGGCTGTGCTCGGCTCGGATCTACACAAAGCCATGCATCCAAGAGCCAAGCCATTCCTTTGTATCGGACTATTAACGAACTGGTCATGCTATTGTCACTCAAAGCTAAACCAATCATGCAAAACTTGACCTTTTCCAACTCCTTTGTCCAACTCCAAATTTCCTTTGTTCTCACCAAGCATGACATAGCCTGTAGGTAAAATCCACCCTATAAAAGGTCCCCACTTTTGGGATGTCTTCAGACTACTTTGAACTTCCATTCCGCCTTGCTGCTGGTAGTCTGAAGGAACTCCCCTCAGCGAACCCCGCTGAGTTTTCTTCCCCGGAACCCCACTTCTCTCCAGGACTACGAGACCAGGTGTCGTATTGCCTTTTCCGCAAAAGCTCTCCGTTTCTATTTCTCAGTTAGTTTATGTCTTGTCTTTCGTGTTTCTTGTTTTAATAAAATATTGTTTGTTACTCTGAAAACCTTGTCTAACCGCTCTCTGACCTGACGCTGTATACATAGGGTTAAAGATCCCTGCTAAAAAGTTACCTTGCCTCTCGTTTAGCCGAGAGAGTGCTCAAGCTAAATTCCCCCAGCTTGTGTCTTATATTTGGTTATTTGGGCGCCCCTCCCGGGATCCCCAACTTACAGGATAACACAGTTTCATGTAGATATTAAATAGCATTGGGAACAAGATTGAACCCTGAAGGATTCCACAGACCAATGGCCAAGGTGTTAAGGAGGAATCCCCCAGCACCACCCTCTGAGAGCATCATTCCATGAAAGAATGGAGCCACTACAGAACAGCACATCCAAGTATCATCCCAGCAAGGCAACTCAGAAGGATACCATTGTCGATGTTATCAAAAACTGCTGAGAGATCCAGCAGAACTCCTTGTCCAGTTCCCTGTGAAGTCATTCATCAAAGTGACCAAAGCTGTCTCTGTCTCATAACCTGGTTTGAAACCAGACTGAAATGGATCTAGATAATCTAGATACTCTGTCTCATCCAAGAAACCCTAGAGCTGAGAAGCCACCGCATGCTCTAGTACCTTGCCCAAAAATGGAAGTTTAAACTGTAAGTTTAAACAAGCTATCATTCAATGTTTGTCATCAAGATTTTGGTTTGAGATCTCTAAACATTTTTTAATAACAAACAAGTAACTTCTGTGCAAAGAGTGGTGCTGTAGATCTTCATCCCAAAACAACATCACCCAGCTGGATAACAGCAAAGACAGACATGTGATGGAGGAGGACAAATGAAAGAAGACAAAGGCCCCAGTGGCAGGATTGATCGCTGGAAGCAGGGATGGCTGTCAGAGCATCGGAAGTAGCCTTCTTTTTCCCTTTCTGCTTTCAAACCTATTTGATGTCTCCTGTCTTTCATTCTGTACACACATAAACAGATGTGGCAGGTAAAAATAAATGCAAGGAGGCTGGGTAGTATTTCAGTTGGCCTAAGGTCTCTGTTTTCTTTATTTGATCTGATTTATTCTAAAGGGTGCGTCTGACTTACATGTACCAACCTCTGCCTGAGAAAATGTAGCACATGGCAAGAAAGTTGCTTCAGTCTTTGAGAGACTTTGTAAGATGTGGATGGCATGGTGTGATGGCATGTTGTGCACTCCCCAGATGTTGTTGGTCTGCTATTCCCAGGAGCACTAGCCAGTATAGCCAAGATAAAGGGTGCTAGGAGCTGAAGGGCCTTACTTTGCCCACCTCTGCTCTAAGATGCTTGTCTGGCAATGCTTGTCCCTCCTTCAAGTGGAGATATTATATTTGGGCTGCTAGCATGAATGGTGGCTATATTGGCTGAGGGAGTATGGGAGTTATGGTCAATTAAGTAACTCTCCTAAGCTTTGCAACTAGCCACTGTATATTGGAAAACGTGTATCATCTAATTGCTTCTCTGCACGTTTCAGGAAGGCAAATAAGAAAACAATGTAGGACACAGAATCAGGTTGTGTGAAGTGTGGACATGTGTTTAACATGTTCAGAAAAGTTATATCAGGGTAGAAATTTAGTCACAATGTGCAGGTACCTTTTGGCATTCATGCCTTGGTCATTTTCTACTCAAGCCACAGCACTGACATAATCTTCTTCCTCAAAGAGATGCAGCATAGATTAAATGACTGTCCTTTTTTTTTTCTTTCTTTCTTTTTATTCAAACTTTCCAGGGGAAAATTGCAATTATAGTAATAGTCCCCAAAGTGAAGAACAAGAAAACAAACAAAAAGGCTGTGCCATCATCATTTCAAACAAAAGCAAAAATGGATAAATCTTCTTTACAAAAAAAAAAAAAAAATCCTGAAAACATATAAACTGCCTTGTTATCAGGGAGAGTAAAGCCACTATCTCAGGCAGCAGATGCAGAGAGGTGATACCTGAAGAAGTCCCTGGGTCGTTCTCCTGAGCCCCTTGACTGTTATTCTCTACTGGAAGACAGAGATGTGTGTGTCTGTGCATGTTTGCGTGAATGAATGAATGCATGCATGTATATGCACACACACGTGTGCGCAGCGTAATATTCCATGTCTGTGGATCAAATGAATCTGCTCCAGGTTAGACTGACTGCTGAAATGCTTTCTAAAGTGTCTAGAATTCTGCCTTCAAAACAGGGAGATTTCCTTTGAAGTTCAGACAAATTTTTTTACTGCAACCCCCAGAATTTCCCAGCCAGCAAGGCAATGATCCTGGGAGTTGCAGTTCAAAGCATTAACTTTCCAGGCTCTGAGTTCTGAATGCCTTATTCTACTAATGTGTTAGCATTCCTAAAGGCACCCACAGCATGGTTGGTCATAGATTCATAGAACTGGAAAGGGTGTCATGGTCCATTGAGTCCAATCCCCAGCTCAGTGCAGGATCTTCAGCTAAAACATCACCACCAGTTTTCAAGACATCCAGGCCATTTCCACACTATACTGTTGTAGTGCTATTATTCCACTTTTACTATCCTGTGGAATCCTGATGTTTGTAGTTTACTGAGTCCAAAGAGCTCTCTGGCTGAGAATTCTAAACACACTTCCCTAACCTGCAAACCCCAGGATTCCATAGGATGTTGAATGTGGAATAATAGTACTAATAGTATAGTGTGGAAATGGCCTGAGAGAAGGAGATACCACCACATCTTTAGGCAATTGATTCCATAGCTAAGCTGCTCTTACTGTCAGGAAGTTCCTTATGGTTTGAAGTTATAGGAGAGTGGATTTCTATTGAACATTAGAAGGAACTTCTTGACAGTAAGAGTAGTTTGGCAATAGAATCACAGTGCTACCCTCTGCAGCAGTAGAGAACAGGCCTGCCCCCTCATTTCTGTGACATTCCTTGAGATGTCTAAAGAGTGCAAACATGTCATCCCTCAGTCTTTTGTTCACCAAGCTGAACATGTCCAGCTCCTTCAACCTTTCCTCATATTTCTAGTTCTCCATACCACATAACTTATCTTCATTGTTGCCTTTCTCTGAACCTGCTATAACTTGTCTATACCCTTCTTAAAATAAGGCACACAGAAATGAACACAATAATCTAGATGAGGCTGGACCAGTGCAGACATCCCATATCACATTTAAGGCAAACACTGGTTCTCTGAGTATCCACCCTGCTTGAAAACCACACCCATTGGCTGCAGCTTGTCTTGCCAACTTGGCTGTCATAGGAATGTAAAGCAGTCCTTTACATTCTTGTCTTTTTGTTGCAAATTGTTTGAGCTTCGTGTAGCAGGAAAAAAAAAACTTTTTAAACTGATTGCTTCTCTTAAAGAAGCAAAGATTCCTCTGTTCTCTTCCCTTGGTGGAGTTGAGTGTTGCTTCCTATTTTCAGAGCGTGAAAGTTACTTTTAAGAGAAAATAATACAATGATATGATCGAGCCATTCATAACTGAGAGGTGTAGGAATCATGCTTGGTCTCCAATTTTCCAGGTTCTTCCCTTGTTCATGATAAAATTGTCATCTGTGGGCCCCAGTAATGTCTGAAACATATCTTAAAGATCATGAATGGCTTCCTAAAACTCATGGTATGTAAAACCATCCAAAGTAATGTCCTCTAGAGACACAACAACATTACAAGGGGGAAAGGGGAGAAAAGAGAGGGGAAATCCTAGCATGCACTTTGCATGTGCATCTGAAGAAGTGGATTGATAGCCACAAAAGCTTGTACTAAAATAAATGAGTTAGTCTCAAAGGTGCAGCTAAATTCTCCTCTCTCTCTCTCTCTTTCTTCATTTTCATGCTGAAAGAGATCAACATGTCTATCTCTTTGAAAACAACATTAATTGAGTCAATGTGAATTGAAGGAACACTGAGTTCAGTGGAAATCTTACTGCAAAAGACTCATTCCTGAGCTTGGAAAAGCTACTTTTTCAGGACTATGACTGTCAAATTCTCCCAGCCAGCATCACTACTCTTTTTTTCTTTCCAAAAAAGGAACTTTTTCAAGCGGTGTCCTGCCTTCCTGCTTGTGTAACATTTGGATTCAATTCTTCCTTTTCAATTCTGTGGCAGGCAATACTTAGCAACACCTCCTTCACAAAGCATTATCTTTAGCCACACCCAGTGTTCAAAAATCATATTCACATGGCTGTTCCGTAGACTGGATTTCAAAGGGAGGAATGTCAGAAAAGATCCTCCAAATGTAAATGACCTCCAGATGTGGATATTTTCTGCTCCTGATCTAGGCTTATGGGTAAGGAGCCAGGAACGCCTTGTCTACTTCTCTATAGTGAAAGGGGAGGGAAGAAATCTTTGCTCCAGTAGGGTGGGGATGGGCAGAGAGGAAAAGGCACACAGAACCAGCAACAAGCAGCCAAGGGAAAAACTGAAGCACTGTTTGAAGCCTTTCAGGGTGTGAGCTGTATTTAAAATAATATTCCCCTTGTGTGCATGGTAGTATTTTAAATTACACATCAGCTATCAGAAATCCAGCCTCAAGCAATTTAGCCTGGGATGGGTCCTGTCAAGTAGTGGATAAAAAGAAAAGAAATTCACTTGCAGGAAGTTCAGCCTCCTCTTAATCAGGGCTTTTGATTCCATCTTACATCCTGATATTCCCCCTGAGATGCCTGATGGAGAGACACAAAGGTTCATCACTGAATGCAGCTGAAATGGAGTTTGGCAGCAACAGCTGTGTTAGCATGCACTTTCTTTTCTTTTTTTAAAATATAGTTCCATGCATAACTCGTGGCAAACAAATCTCTAGGACCAAAAGTCCTCTCAAGTGGTTTGTGTGAAGGATCTACCAGTGTGGAAGCACCCTTGAATAAATAAACACCGTGACAGACTGGTATTTGGCTTATAGGCTGATTTTTATTTATGAGTAATGAAAATTCATTCCCTTCTCCTACTTGAAAACATGTTCTATGTAGTTAATCAATCGTAATATTCTGCCAATACCGTCTTTTCCTTTTCCTCTTCTAACCTTTCCTCACTGGAAAAGAATAAAACATGTTCATGGATTTATATGAAGGTCCCTTATACTGACTCTTAGGGCTAAGCCAAGACATTTTGCTGCCTGTAAACTGTAAATGGTGTCCCTGCACCACCCAAAGTAGGACTTTGGGGGACCTGTGAGCCAGCATAGTGTAGTGGTTTGAGTGTAGGACTGTGATCCTGGAGGCCAGGATTCCATTCCCCGCTGGGTGACCTTGAGCACATCACACACTCTCAGTCCCTGGAAAACTCCATGATAGGTTTGCCTTAGGGTCACTGTAAGTTGGAAATGACAGCAACAACAACTGAATACAGTAAGCTACTGTGCGGAGCAGGGATGGGAATAATGTGGCCTTCCAGGTGTTATGGGCTGCAACTCCCAATGTTTCAGTTGGCTATGTTGCTGTTCACCCTTGGCTTGTTTGTTGAGGCTGCTGGAGTTGCAGTCTAGCAATATCAAGACAGCTCCATGATTCCCAGCTCTAATGCGAAGTGTGTGTGTGAGGTGGTCCCCTACACATTTCATGGATGGACCTCAGAACTTCAAAAAGCCACTGCCCTTGTTGATTGGAGGATTCTGGGAGATCTAATACCTGAAATATTTTTGGGGTGGAATTTCCACCTAAGCCACAATTCACCTCAGTCAGCAGGTCTCTATGTAGTATTTTCTTGGGTGCTGGAGAGGATGCTATGGGGAGCAATGGCTGGTGAAGTTTGCTTCTTCCAGCCCAGTTGCATGTACTCAGACATCTCAGTCAAAAGTGGTAAACCAGATATTGATAAACTACAATTCCCTGCATTCCTCACCATTGGTAATCCTGGCTACGACTGCTGGGACTTGTAATCTAAAAATCTCTGAATTTCTACTTTGCTCTAGATCCAGCCCATAATCATGTAGGTAGGATTTCAATACTCAGATGCATAGTTGTATCAAACATGGTACAACTTGAACCTGAATACATGGAAGTAGGATTGGGCTATGTGTGTGCTATACAATTCCTATCTTGCCTGTCCCTGAAGAAGCTCTATGGTTAACATTATTTTTACTTTACACAGCATGTATTCAGGTTTTAATAATAGTTTGCCCAAGGCTGTTGTGGTATCTCCATAACTAAGCTTGGATCTGAACCTATAGGCAGGTATATACAACTCCTAAAGCAGCAGATATTCCCCTAACTTATATAACTTACATTTAAAAATATGATAGGAAAGTTTCCATTGTAAAATCAGGGTTGAGGGTTGGGGAGGGTGAGTTGTAAGGCTGTGCTCAGAATAGCTATGCAGAAATTCTCAGAAGGAATCCTAAGGAGTTTCCTTTTCCTCATAGCATAGCTGTGAATGATCAAGGCAAGGGGGTGGGTGAGAGGAGGAGTTGTATTACCTGAAAAGTCAAGAGGACTCCCCATTGTCTGTGGCCCAGAGGTGAGTGGAAAAATATCTCAGGTATGTAGCTACCATAGGTGTTCCCAATCTAAGCATCTCTCTCCCACACCCTGCCCTTCTCTCTTAGTCCTCCCAGGTTCCATGAGGCTTCAGTCAACAGAAGAGTTAGTCATCAAACAGAGGGACTACCTGTTATATTTAAACCTGGAAGCCACAAGCAAAGGCAAACATATTAAGCAAAATAACAAATAGACACCACCCACCACAGCCAAATCAACCTCCATCCCTCTGCTGCTAGGCCTTCTTTCACTCTTTGAGGGTTTTGAACTGCTACAATGCAGCACTGGCAATAGAAACCACAACTGACACAATCCCCTTTCAGTGCAACTTTTAAAGGAACATCTGCGCTGTCAGCAACCTTATCATGATACTTGGCCCACAAATCAATCCCCCCCCCTTCTGATCCTCCTTGACTTGCTTTATCAATCCACCTTCTGCTGATAGTGCACTGTCCGTCCTCTTTCTGGGCCTCCTACTTTCTTCTTCCCTTTCTGCACTACTGTGCTGTTCTCTTTCTCTGTCCTGCTTTTCCTTTTCTCCTGAGATCAGTTAAGGATGTGAAATTCTGCAACTTCTATCTCAAATTCAGTAGCCTAAATCTAGGACATGGACTCCCCGTATATGAACAAGACTTCCAGTATCTTACTAATGTTCTTCTTGTACCCAGTTCCACGGGGCATCTGCTACCTGAGGCAACTGTTTCACTTTGTCTAAGGCAGTGGAGGATGGCGGCTGTGGGATGTTGAATTTGTTCTGGGTTTTACTTTAAACTTCAAAGAAGCCATCCAACATGTTGATCCCTATCTCCCAAGTAGGTCCAGCACTTGAGATATTTTCTTTAAAGTTCATATGAAAACTCAGAGGAGAGTCACCACTCTGCTGATAACACAGACGCCAGCCTCTAAGGGTGAGGCAAACCCTGGGCCACACTGATTAATAGATTAAAATCTGCAGCCGCTGAGATTACCCTATGTTATAACATCCTCCTGCCTTGTAAATATTGCAAGAAATTTCTGTGGTATGCCTTGAAAGAATGAGAGCTTCAAGTGTGTCAAACGGTACGAAAATTAGAAACTTGCAAATTCTGTGTCACCTAAAAGCTGAGAAACTAAGGGAGATCTCTCTTCAAGTGATGACGGTTGATGGCGTTTGTCTCACTAGGGTAGTGAATCTGTTCTGAACTTTAAAGCAGCTATCCAAGGTGTTAAGACTGCTTTGGGTTCAGAACTTGGATGGATCATTTAAAGTTCAAACTAAAAGTCAGGACCCCCAGTGACAGGGAAGTCACCAGCCCCCACTGCAAGATTGGGAACCTGGCTCATAGCAGCTGAGGGCAAATAAATTTCTCCATTTCTTTGTCACTGTTGCAAGAATCTAGTCTTCTCCATCTCAGTCCAACTGCCCTATGCTCTTTCCTCTTGGCTGCTGTTAAAGGTGCAAAATTCTGTAGTTTGAATAAATCTAGGAAGTGGATTGTTCATAAATGTGCAGTGTTTGTTCTGATCAAAGAATGATATGGGCAAAGGAGTAAGCATGGGGATTTAAACATGAACACAGCAGTATAAGATTTGCAGTGCCGCACCTTTTTGAGTTAACATCTGCTTTTACAATAGGTCTCTCCTTTTTAACATTCCAGATTTTTCCTCCCTTTGAAATATCTGTTTCCCATTATTTTCCTCAAGATAAATGATATGCACAGTTCTAGGCTGAATCTCCCACTATTATTTCCTGCCCATATGGTGTCTTGAAAACCAAGGAGCCATAAAATGGACTAGTGATGTATTGCATGAGAAGCAATGCTTTTTTTTTTAAAGAGAAAAGTAAATTGTGTGCCTGTGTTTTGTTTATGAATGAAGAAGAGTGAATGTATGTAAGAAACAGCCTAATCCTAAACATGTTGGCCATGATTCCAAGGTGCCTATGAACAACTCCATATGTACTTTTAAACTTTTGGAAGATCATAGGGAGATAGAAATGGGAAGCACATGTTTTGTGGCAGCAGCTTTGAGTACACACCTACAGATTGGCCCAGGTAATGATATAGCCACTCCTGCCCCAAACCCCAGGCCTTACTTATCTGGTAGCATTTGCAGATATTTTTTTCAGTAGACACACTTGACATCTTGACAGTTGCAGAGGGGTGAGGCACAGCAGTATAATGGCTGAGCTTTGTATGGTTACTGTTATGGATCACAACTCTTGGAATTCTACTCAACCATACTAGCTAAGGGATTCTGGGAGTTTGTGGTCCATAAAGCTCTAGATGAGAACATGAGCTAGTGATAATTTTACCAGTAGCTGTGAACTTCCCACATTGTTTTTCCATTTGATTCTTACTCTTTATGTCCAAGTTAATGACCATACATGAACTCTAAAGGTGAAATCCAACCTCAGTCACACCTAAAGTAGGCTCATTGAAAACAGTGGGATGCAAGGTATCTAAGACTAATGAGTTGCCTTCATTTCAGTGGGATCTTCTACGTAGGACTAACATTGGATCTAGCAATGAGTTGCAAACATGTATTTTACACCCATAAATTATACTTAATTTTATACACACACACACCACAAATACACACACACACACTTAATTGTGCTTAATTATACTATACACACACATACATACTTCCAATAGCACTTGTGCTTCCCATCATTGTTACTGCCACTTTGTTTGCATATAGGACAGTATTATCTTTGTCTCTCTTAAAACCTTTAATATTCTTGCTTGTTCCTATAGCTATGGATTATGGTTCAGTGAATATATGAAAAATTATGACAGGAATCAGACAATCTTGCTATGTGCCACACTGTAAATTAGTGGTGAGCAACATATGCTCCACAGGCTGCATGGAGTTGTAGCACTCATTTTGTGACCCAGGGCTGCATTTAAGGTTTTTGTAGGCCCTCAGCACTCTTATATTTGACTCCCAGACTCACCTTGATATACCACTAGGGATGTTTTCGTAGGCCCTAAAATCCTCTTTTCATGGGTCACAAAATTCTCGTAGGCCCCAGGCACTTTGCCTAACATGCCTAATTGATAAGGCGTCTCTATTATGACCTCCAGGCCACCTCAGCTATTGTCATAAAGTCCACTGAAATTGCAGTGGTTTCCATTTTCTGTTTTCCTTCCTGTGGCTTCCAGAAGAAAATAGCCACTCTGTCTTGCCATCTCTACAGAAGCTCCATGGTACAGGGAGATTATGCTAGCACCCTTTTGTTCCACGGACTAGTCTTCCTCTAAGTCTGCTAGTATCTCTTCATCTTCTGTGTAGAGATAACACATACTGCTGCTGCAATATGTGATGTTGTTGTGAGGATTACCATCACAAAATTACTTGTGAAGCTGTTTTGAACACTTTCCAGCATTGTATAAATGGTTCTGATAATTTTTTCCCTCTGTGAAGTAGAGAAGATGTTTTAAAAACTATTGTTAAGCACTTATTTGTGACTGAAATTATTTTTATTCTTGTTGACAGTATAATGCTGATTATTTCCTATGCCATACAACGTCACCATTTCCTTTAAAAGATGGTCTTTGTTCCTTTCACAAATATCTAGCTATAGCAAATATCATAGACATTGAAGTGCCTTTGAGCTTGTTAAAAAAACAAGAGCTGGACTACATGAAGATCTTGACACTTAACATCCAATTGTGGTTTCATATGGAACATGGAAAAATGATTCTTTTCCCCTGGACTACTGTCCCCAGAAAGACCCCAGTCAATATGACCACTGATTATGCTGGTCTGAGGATTCCAAGTGTTCTAATAAAAAAAAAGTAACTTTAGTAAGCTCTTCATTTAA
This sequence comes from Ctenosaura bakeri, assembly GCA_948474755.1. Lineage (NCBI taxonomy): Eukaryota > Metazoa > Chordata > Lepidosauria > Squamata > Iguanidae > Ctenosaura > Ctenosaura bakeri. The sequence goes on from CAOLHI010001581.1 coordinate 205,709, forward strand.
AAGTAAAATGCTGAGATTTTGCCATTGTTTTTGCAGGAGCAGCACATGAATGTTGTGTGTGCAAAGCAAGGCCATTTCCACACTACATTGTTACAGTGCTATTATTTCACATTCAACATCCTGTGGAATTCCAAAGAGCTCTCTGGTTGAGAATTCTAAATGCCCCTCCATCAACTGCCAACCCCAGGATTCCATAGAATGTTGAAAGTGGAATAATAGTACTATAACAATGTAGTGTGGAAATGGTCCAAGAGGGATTACCTAGTTGTATGACCACATTTTGCATACTCCTGTTGTTAAGTACACCATGACAGTTTCATTGACTTACAGCTATCTGTAGACAAACAATGTCAGTTCCAGGGCTTGCTCATGGCTTCTTTTTCTAGTTTATTGGAAGGGGACAAACTAGAGAACGGAAGCTGCCTTCTGCCAGAAAGTATGATAAGCCAGCCATAGAGTGAAGCTCTGTGGTTTGTTGGGCCACTCCTGCTGCAAGTGGAGAGATCAAGCAGAGCGTGCTGTCATGCTGTTTGTTCACAACAAGTAAGTGTTCCAGTGGATTCCTGGCTTGTTATGTTCTGAGAACACACCCATTGAGTCACCTGCCCCTGGAGAAGAGGCTTCCTGAAGCTGAAAAGAGATCAGACCTGAAACCTGCCTTTCCCAACATTCTGTTTCCCACAATGGACAGACTGTAGATCTCAGTGTAAAGCACCTTCCTACTTGTGCACCCCAGCAAGTGGTGTTCACTCAGAGGCATATCTCATGAATTGAAACGTACTGGGTCTTGTGGTCTACTGCTCTGAAGTCTCCTTGATGTAGATACACTGACTTACAATTGCTCCTCCAAGTTTCAAGTAAGCATTTTCTTTCCCCCCCAGCGCTCCCTTAATGTTCCAAGGAATGAACCTATGGCCTTCTGCATACAAATCATATTTTCTGCCCTTTCTTTGAGGATAAATACAAGCTATGGAAACTTTATTTTGCTGTTCTCTTTTGGTTTCTATTATCCCATTCCCAGCCACCTGTGGAAAAGGCTGAAAGATTGCCTAGCCTTATCCCTCATTCAACAAAGGAACACACTGTGGCATGTGCTTGTTTTGCTGAATGACGCCTCACACAGACTGAGAAACTTCAGATGAATATGCTAAAGTCCAGAACTTGAAGCACTAAAATATTATTCCTTTGCATTCTATATTCCCAAAATGGTTTCAATTATCTGAAGTGGCAAATACCGACCAGAAAAGGCATGTGATGATTGATACCCCAATTTTTTCAAAACACATCAGTTAGATTTCCTAAGATCATGAGATAAAGAATCACATTTGAGGTTCTTCTTAGCTGTTTCCTAGATACTCAGCTTTGTTATTTTCTGACCACATTCTAGCCCTGAGGAGTAGAATCTTTGTTCCAGGAAAACCAGAAAAGCAAACAAAATCTTAAAACTACCTTTAACCTCAGAGCATCATGATTCTTGAATTGTTGCCTGAGCCTACTAATGAACTGCTTGGTTTTCCAAGGTATAAAATCACAGGACATGATGAAGAAGCCAAAGTTAAGCATCTATGGGTTCCACAGGGTTAGTGAAAAAGGGAATTACATAGGATAGACCTGCATATCAATTACTTTTAATTAGTGTTTAGATGTCTCTTTGGAAGGGACTAACATTGTTGTACTGTTCTGAAATAGTGCTGGGAAAAGATGATGTGTTACTCTGTATCTGTTTTTCCTGCAATGGCGGTACCTTTGGAAACCTGCCAAAAAACATGGGAGTGGGTGAGTAGAATTGGAACTGTCCAGTTGTGCACCTGCAGGGAGGCGTTTGACATGTGTTTCTAAAACAAAACATTGAGCACAACTATAGCATCAGCAACAACAGAAGCAGCTTGCCATAGGAAACAAGACAAGGAGGCTGGTTCCCAGGCAGATCTCATCTTGCAGAATCACTCTGCTCAACTGGCATTCTGATCCTTTAGACAGCACAAGAAACCCGGGTGCTAGCTTCTAGATGTCTTCAAAGGTTGACTTAGCAGTGCCTTCCTTTATCATTTCTATTCCCACTTCTTTCCAAGGTGCAAGGTAGTGGTAGGTCACACAGCCAGATGGAATACAAACGGGTTCAGGCCAGATCTTGGAGATTTTATTTCTATGGATTACAATAGCCAGCACTGGGAGATTCTGGGAAGTGTAGCCCAGAAAGGTAACTTCTCTAGGCTTTGATTCAGGGGCAGATTTCTGGAAATATGAATCAGATCAGAATAAACTGACCATGTGTTTACAGCATATATGATATGTGTGCATGCTGTATTTTTATCTTTAGTGTAATATTTTAAAATGATTTTACAGGTTTTTAATTAATTGTGCTTTAATATGAAAGCCAGTGTGATATATTGTTTGGAGATTTAGACTATGATTCTGGAGACCAGGGTTCAAACCCTGCTTGGCCATGGTAATCCAATGGATGACCTTGTGCAACTCACATTCTCTTAGCCTCAGAGAAAGGTAAAGGCAATCTTGCCAAGAAAACATCATGATAGATTTGTCTTATGTCACCATATGTTGGCAACAATTTGGAGGCACACTACAACTAATATGATAGCTTGTCTAATTGTATTCATTTTTTATCACTGGGTTTTTAACTGTATCATGTTTTAACTTTGTTTCAAGCTTCCCTGTGTCACAATTCAGAAGGAAGAGGGACATTTTCACAGCTCAGTGGGAAACTGAACTCTGGTCTCCATTTCTGCTCAATTCTGCTCAAACCATTTCACCATGCTGGCTCTAATGGGGGGTGATGACAGCTCACTGAAAATGTGGATGGGGGGACTGCATTGGGAGATGTATCATAGCTATATGCCAGAGATACCTTCATGATGCAGGATCTCAGCCATCATCTGTCCAAAGCAAGATATGTCTGGAGTATGAGAACTTGAGTTTAGTCATTTTGACTTCTAGTGAGAGTTCAGACTTTCATAGAATCATAGAGCTGGAAGAGACCATATGCAGGAACACACATCAAAGCACTCCCAACAGATGGCCATCCAGTCTCTGTTTAAAAACCTCCAAAGAAGGAGACTCCACCATACTCTGAGGCAGCATATTCCACTGCTGGACAGCACTGACCATCAGGAAGTTCTTCCTGAGGTTCAAGTGGTTCATTTCACTTAGGTTCCTTTCACTAGCACCTTTTCATAGTGGTGAGAATGTATGCTCCCAGGAAGCAAGAAGCTACGTTCACTGAAGTGTTGCTGTCAACAGGATCTCCCAAGTCAGACAGACTGTCTAAATGCACCAAACCACTTACTGTACTGGGTTTAAGCTATTGCTCTCACTATTGCTGATCAGCAGCAATAGTGAGAGGTAAGAAGATACCTTGGAGGCAATGACAATGGCACTCTAGCTAATTGTTGTTGGTATTGTGTAGAAGGAGCTAATGGTAAACCACTTCTGAATGTCTTTTAGCTTGAGAACATTATCAAGGGATAATCCAAAACAACGCAAGAGATAGTGCCAGGAGATGAGACCCACAGGTAGAAAGGGATTCAAGCAACTACTGTGGAAGAGCAACATAAAATTTTTACCTTGAAAGCCCTATGATGAGCCAATCCAAAAGGAAGCATCCCACATTACAAAAGTAGAATTCTGTCTTTTTCATTCTGTGGCATCAATGGAATCTCCTATATCTAGCCTGGAAGGGTCATGCATGACAAATTCAATTCATCACAATGTTCCAAAGGACATCACATGTTTGTACAAAGTATCAGATCACATGGATATCTTCAGACTGTGCACATACTTTGAACACAGCAATAAAACAGTGTTCCTTCAATCTTTCAGTAATGCACATTCTTCTATAAATTCTTTGCATCACATACTTCCTTCTAGGCTCCTAGCAAACTATATAGGATTTGTTTTAACAGTTCAGAAGGATTACCATACTCTCTTAGGAAGATCAACACTTTCTGTCATTTCCTTTCCTCTTCAGCTGCCACTTCTCTGCATAGAAGTGGCAGTTGAAGTGGGGAGCAGGGAGGCAGTTTCCATCACAGAAAGATGAAAGGGTGAAGGAGATTTGACCTTTTTTTTAAATCCCTGTTTTTTCCCCTACATCCTCCACCCCAAGCTCCCTTTTCTCCCAGACCATGCTCACAAGCCTTTGCTTATGACAAAACTGCTGGTCTACAACTCTTTGCTGGAGGAAAAGATGCTGAAGGAATTGAATTGTGACATGATAGAGATGGGGGCAGTTTGTGACGGAACAAATAAGGACTCCTCTCCCAACTTCCACTTCTCTGGAAACAATGGCCTCCAGAACCTGTTTTAGAAACAGAAATGCTGTGATCAGACCTTTGAAGACATACTGAAGCAGAACTTGTAGTTTTGCTATGAGAGGGAACTCAAACTCTTTTTCTACCAACCATCCCCATTTGCCTAGCTAGGAGATGTAATGCAGCAAATGGACTACAATCAGTTGAGTATATATTAGAACAGCAAAGTTGTTGATGTGGCTTGTTTACCTCTTGTCTTGAGAGCACACAATTTGTGCTTTCAACTAAATTGGTGACCTTCCTGTGATTTTCCTGCCAGAAGAAGCTTTCATTCCTCTGTCCATGCTGCTATTCATTGCATCCTGTGTCTCAGAGTCAAATGAGGGCAGTCTTCACTAATCAGGCATTCACATGATCAGAGTGTATTTGCTTCGGAACTGAGGGGAGAAAGAGTTGTAAAGTTAAACTCATCAAACTGTGGTGTTGCTGTTTTGTTCTAAAGAGAAGAACCAACATAGCTGCATTTTCTGTAGGTCTGCATGTATATTTAAGACTTAGACCAGTTCCAGAGAGCATGCTTGTCATTTATACCACCACTTTTGCATTAATACTTTGTTATGAATCAGATTTGTCAATTCTTTTCCTTAAAGAAAAACGCTGTGCCTTAAGGCTCATCTCCTGACTTTGCTTTTGCCTTACTAAATGTCATCTTCCCCCTTCCCAAGTATGGATTGCATCTGAACAGATTGTCTCACAGACACAGTTCATGCACCCATTCATCCTCAATGACCTCCTTACCCTCCCATTGACAACTGAACAGCATCCCAAGGCAAATGCAATGATTCTCTATGATCCCAAAGGAAAACTCAGAAAGGATTTATGGATCTCTTCTGAGAGGATAAACTTATATCAGTCAATAAATTCTTACCCCTTCCAATCCTTATCTTGCATTCACATGACAAAAGGGAATTCTAGTGGTCTGGACCTTGTGACCCAACTCTTCCACAAGGAAATATTATCTGGCATTGGAAAGTGAACAAGACAGGTTGCACATCCATAGATGTCTTCATCAGAGATGGAGACCAGTGCTCGACAACTTCTGGGTCGCATGCTTCTGCAACCTTCAGTGGTCCTCAACAGCAGAAAAAAAAGTGACATAAAAAAAATCAAAATGCCAATGCATTAGTCAAGATATGACTAAAAATAATGGCTTCTTGGGATACTACATATATTAGTACAAGAGAAGCCTTTAACACCAAGGAGACTGACTTTTGGTAAGCAAACTGATTGCTTTCATGTACCAGTACCAACAGATCAGCTTCTTGGAAGACCTATATCATTTTATACAGTTCTTTGAAGATTTGTATCTAGGGTCCAACAGGCACCTTTCTGTATCCTATTGCTCACCAGGGCATTGCCTTTATATGGTGGTATGATTGTGTGCTCCTGCGTGGTTAGAGGCTATGCTGTAGCAGCACTGCTAGTGGGGTCTCCCATATCAGACAGGCTTTTGCTGAGGAGCCAGATTAAATGTGCCAAAAAGCTACCAGGCAGTAGCAATAGTGGCACCATAGCTTATTAGTGCTTCACATAAGGAGGCACAGCAAACCCTTTTTGAATGTCTTTTACCATGAAAACCCAATAATGAAACAATCCAAAATGAAACAAGAGATAGCACCAGAAGACAAGACTTCTAGGTCGGATGCCATTCTGGTGAGCTACTGGGGTAGAGCAGAGAACAAGTATGAGTAGTGCTATGGCTAACAACCCAACTGAACTCAAGCTAAAAGGATTTTCAGCTGTTGTTGTGCTCAAAAGTGAAAGGAAAGTCCACAGCTGCACAACACATGTTATAGAAACATGGAATGTGAGAAGCATGAATTAGGAGAAGTTGGATAGAGTAAAAGAAGAAATGGAACCTATAAACATTAGGATGAGTGAGCTAAACTGGACAGGAATGGGACATTTTGATTCAGTTAATTACGCTGTGTTTTACTCAGGAATTAAAACTCTAAGAAGCAATGAGGTAGCATTAATAGTGAGGAGAGATGTAGCAAAAGCAGTCAAAGGATATAATGCAAAGTCTGACCAAATCATACCATAAGACCTCAGGGAAAACCCATTAATATAACCATAATCCAAATTTATGTTCTAGAAGAAGAAGAAGAAGAAGAAGAAGAAGAAGAAGAAGAAGAAGAAGAAGAAGAAGAAGAAGAAGAAGAAGAAGAGGGGGAGGGGGCGGGGGATATTGAAATATATGCTGGAGTCAAGGAAGATATTGATCACAAACCAAAACAGGAGTTGTTGCTAATCATAAGCAATTGAAATGCAAAAGTAGGAAACAGAGCTGAATTAAAAAATTTGAAAAAATCGATCCAGGATCAAGAAATGAAGCAGGAGAGCCACTGATTGAGCTTGTGAGGCCAACAGCTTGTTCATCACAAACACATTCCTCAAGCAACTCAAGAAGTGTATATGTGGCCATCACCTGATAGTCAATATAGAAATCAAATAGACATTATAATTGGAAGTAGAAAAACTCTATTATCTCTGCTAAAACAAGACCAGGAGCAGATTGTGGCACTGACAATGAACTGCTGATATCACAATTCAGAGTAAAGCTAAAGAACAACACTAAACCAATCATTGTATCAAAATACAACCTGAAGAGCAAGTCCATGGAGTTTAAAGATAATGTAAAAATAGATTTTCACTATTAAGCCTAATTGACTGGGAGCAAGAACTCTGGACTGAAACCAAGGGCATGGTCAGAGGAAGAATAATAGTAATAGTAATAGTAGTAGTAGTAGTAATAATAATAATAATAATAATAATAATAATAATAATAATAATAATAATACCTCAGTGGATGACAGATGAAACTCTTCACGCAGGTAAGGACAAATAGAAGCAAAAATGAAAGGTGACAGAAATAGAGACAGAACCCTGAATGCAAATGTTCAGAGACTTGTGTGCAGAGACAAGGAGAACTATTATAATAACCAATGCAGAGAAACAGAAAATGACAAGAAAAAAGACAGAACAAGAGACCTCTTCCACAAGAACAGAGAAATCAAAGAGAAATTTAAAACAAGAGTAGGGATGTTATACAACTAGCTGGGGAACATATTACATGACCAAGTAGAAAGGAAAAGATGATGGAAACAATACATTGAAGTACTATATGAAAGAGATAAAAGGATGAAAGACACATTCAAAGAGGAACCATTTGAAGATTAATCTACAATTTTGGAAACTTAAGTGAAAGCTGCACTCTTGGGAGCTCTTGGGAGAAATAAATCATGAGGAACAAATGACGTACCAATTGAGCTGCTTCAAGCTACAGAGACAGAATTGAGTTTTAACTAAAATCTTTCAACAAATATAGAAAACAAAGAATTGTCCACAGATTGGAAATGCTCAATGTACATTCCAGTTCCCAACAAGGGAGACAGCAGGGATTGCAGTAAGCACAGGACCATTACATTAATTTCCTGTACAAGCAAAGTGATGCTCAAAATTCTACAACAAAGATTTTTAGCATATATGAGTGAGAAATGCCAGATGTCCATGGTGGGCTGAGGAAGGAAAGAGGCACTAAAGATCATATTCCAAGCATATGTTGGATAATGGAGCACACCAAAGAATTTCAGAAGAAAATCAGCCTGTGCGTTATGGATTACAGCAAAGCCCTTGATTGTGTGGATCATGAAAAATTGTGGATCCCTCATCCATAAATGGCTTTGCCACAACATTTGATTACCCTGAAGGGTGACCCGTACTGAGGACAAGAAGGTACTGTCAGAACAGAATCTGGAGAAATGGGATGGTTTCCAATTGTCAAGGGGATCTGGCAAGGCTGCATTTTATTACCCTATCTGTTTAACTTGTGCACTGAACATATCATATGTAAAGCAGGATTAGACTCATAGGAAGGCGGGGTGAAAATTGAAGGAAGGAACATCAACAGTTTAAAGTATGAAGATGACATCATACGACTACCACAAAAGAGCAAAGGCTTGTGACAATTACTGAAGAAAGGCAAGAAAGTGCAAAGGCAGGTGTACAGTTAAATATTAAGAAAATTTAAAATAATGACTGCAGATGATTTACATAACTTTAAAGTAGATGATGAAGATATTTAAATACTAAAAGATTTTCCAAACATTGGCTTTGTCAATAATCAGAATGGAGACTGCAATCAAAAAATCAGAAGACTAGAACTTGGAAGGACAGCTATGAAGGAACCAAAGAAAATCCCAATTTTGTATGTATGGTTGTAAAAACGGGCAGTGAGGAAAGTTAACAGGAAGAAAATAAACTTATTTGAAAAGATGCTGGGAGAAGAGTTCTATGGATAACGTGGACAGCTAAAAAGACAAATAAATGGGTCCCAGGACAAATCAAGCCTAAGTCTCCCTAGAAGCCAAGATGACTAAACTGAAACTGTTGTATGTTTAACATATGAGAAAACATTACTCACCAGAAAAGCCAAGACTGTTTGACAAGGTGGAAGGTGGTGGGAAAAGTGGAAGACCCACACTGTAGATCAGAGCTTTCCAAATGGTGTGTTGCAACACATTAGCGTTAGTTAGTAATGTGTTGATATGTCACCTCCCCGGCTGAGAAAGACCCTCCCCCACCCAAGCCTGGCCTGCTGCCATCGCTCTCACTGGGGCCTTTCCCTGGCGAGAGCAATAGCAGCAGGCAAGGACCAGGTGGGAGCAGGCTGCCTTTCCTCCTGCTACTGCTCTAGCTGGGGCCTTTTGTGGCAAGGGTGACAGTAGCAGGCCAGGACCAGGGGGACTGCCTTACGCCACCCTAGATATGCCTCTGGGGTACCTCTAGTTTGCTAGTAACTGTGTCATGAAATGATACATGTGGAAAAAGTGTGTCATCAACATTAAAAGTTCGGAAATCTCTGCTGCAGATGGATAAACTCAGGGCCTTTCCACACTACACTGTCATAATGCTATTATTCCATTTTCAACATCCTGTGGAATTCTGGGGTTTGTAGTTTACTGAGGCGAAAGAACTCTCTGGCTGAGAATTCTAAATGCCTCTCCCTAAACTGCAACCCCCTGGATTCCATAGGATGTTGAAAGTGGAATAATAGCACTATAACTGTAGTGTGGAAAGGTCCTTAGTCAAGGAAGCCATGGCCTTGAGTCTGTAAGACCTGAGCAGGGGTATGGATGAGAGGGTAACCTTGAAGGTTGCTCATTCATAGGGGAACCATAAGTTGAAGTCGACTTGACCTCAGTTAACAACAATATCCTGTTACATTCTCTCCCACTCCACAAATTTGTAAGTGTGCCTAAATATTTGTGAATTCTGCTCCCCAGTTAAATTTTCCTTTGGTTCCCAAGTTTCTAGCACTGCAGTAACTTAAAACTTCATTTGAGTATTTAGAAATACAGTTTAGGCATCCAAAGCCAAGGGACAGGCAAAATTACCAAGGAAAAGTGAACATGGCAAAAAGAAGAGTCCTAGGTATGAACTATTTTTATTTGTTTCAGCTGCTGCAATATTAGAAATTTGGGGACTGTAGCAAAATTTCATTTGGGGAGGCAAAATGTTCATTTGGAGAGGCAATGCCCTCATTCGGCTCCCTTGTATCACTCCATCGTTGCATCTGAAGAAGTGGGTTGATATCTATGAAAGCTCATGCTAAAAACAATCTGTTATTCATGAAGTTGCTCATAGAATGTCCCCCTTTCATATAATTTTAAGGAAGCTGTTTCTCTGAGATCTGATCTAGAAGAAACTCCACATTAACAGAAGACCAATCTCCAGAGCCTCCTGACCCCACTGATCCTCCACCTTCCTGTTTGTTGTCTATTCTCCTGCCCTCTTTGAGAATATAAGCAGGCACAAGAGGGGGGAGGTGAAGCATCACCCTCCACTCACTTTGTGCGCCCCTCTATGCAGTTCTATGGATTGGGTCCAGAGGAAGGTGGCAAGCAAATGAGTGGTTGGTGACAACAATGGGGAAGAAGCAGGATTTTTAAAGGGACTAGTGTAGAACCATGTTGGGGGTTGTGTGGGCATGACACATGAGGATGTCCAGTCCACAGAATGGATGCCTCATGTGCATGTGTATCTTCATAAGGGGAACATGTGAGCTGATCTCCCAATGTGTCATGCAGAGTTCCCTGACAGACACACCCTGCCTTTGGGCAACTTGACTTTCCAATGAGCCAAAGCTCACTGTTTCCCCAAGTTCTTTTCTTTGTGAAGGGCTCACATTCTCTCCGCACTGTGGCTGAGGAGGGCGGCATTGGATAAATGACTCATGGGGAGAGATTCATCACCACCTTCGCTACCCAAGCAGTTGTTTGCCTGTTTGTGTGCACTGTATCCCTTTTGCATTGTTACCACATTTGTAACTATGCATTTTTTTTCTTTTATGATTGGCAACCAGAACTACAGTTTATCTAAACAGACCCAGCCTGGGTGTCTTTTCTCTCTCTCTCTCTGTCTCCTCTTCTTACTCATCAGCCTGGAGGTCACCCCTTCTTAAACAGGCTCCTCTGACGGCTGCACTCCTTGCACTGAGTCACGGAGAAAAGGAGACTGTGCAATCGCTGGTTCCCGCCCAGCCACTTCTGGCTCACAGCCAAGAAAACTGGGCGTAGCGTATTATATTTTCCCCCCCTTTAAAGCCAGACTGATTCATAGAACTCTTTTAAAACACAGTCAAGAGACACCACCCCGTTGGATATCCCAATACATTAGCAGAGGAAAACTTATAACCCTGCCAGCCTGGGTGTTGCCTTCACTGAACTTCAGGGTTTCGAGGCAGCTGGAGCAGAAGAAAGCTCCTTCCACAAAAGACCTCTTTCTCCAAGGTAAGGCTGCTTTTCTGGCATACCTGACTGCACATGTCAATGAGTTTGTGATTCTTCACTTTTTAGCTAGGAGCAGATGCCTTTTCCTTTCTTCCACATTCATTCCAGGAAACTTTTTTTTGTCTCTGTTTTTAACATATTCAGGTTTCAGTCCTATTCACAGTTACCTGAGAGTAAGTCCCACTGAACTCAATAGTGGTTAATGTCTGAGTAGGCATGCCTAGGCTTGGGCTCTGTGATCTGACTTAGGTGGTCCCTTCAGCCACATTTCTTGCAGGAGCCCCAGAGAGAAGTGCTGTCACTTACAGAGCTTCTTTGCTGAGTGGCGACAATTAAGGTATGAATGTTTACTTCAGAGAGTGAAAAGAGCAGCAGAGCTCCACATGTGTTGGCTGCAGAGCAGGAGAGGAGAATTGCCACATTCCTTTATGATGACACTCTTGCATTTGAACTACACTGGTGGCTAAAACTTTTTTTTTTTTTAAGAAATAAACTAATGAAACTTCAGCTGAAGTTTCTGATGTCATTTCAGACTGCCACAACTAAGACAACAACACACACCTTCTGTAGCAGTCATACTTCATTTCCACAGAAGAATTCTGGAAGGAGCAGGTTGTGAGTCTGCAAGCACAAATTTGTATTGGGCTCAAATATTGTTCTTGCACTGAGCTTTGTGTCCTATTTTACTAGTAGGTCTAGTCTAGCATTGGCATCTCATCCCAACCCCTGTAGCAATGAATTGGAAACAGGGGGCAAAGATGATGCAGAAGCTGTTCTTGTAAATGAAAGAATGACAATGACTTTTTTTTTAAAGAAGGTGAATGAAGATATTTTAAGTGAGATGGATCTACCTAGATTTGAGAGACTTAGCTGGTTGCAAGCTAGCTTTGGGGAAGGTGACATAGCCTGAGGATTCCCATTTCAGAGATAATCTTAATAGAATGCAGCCAGTTGCATTTGCGGAAAAATTGACCAGCCATTTTCACATAGCAAGAGGAGAAATAAAAGAGGACAACTTTATAGTGACTAGGTACTGACTTTTAATGGTGTGTTCAAGCACTGAATGGTGAAGATGTACTTCCAATTAACTGGATTTTTGGTAGAGCAGATACTAATTACAATAATATTAATATTAATTATTAATATCAATTACAGTAACAGCAACTAATAATAGGTATTACATACAAGTGGATGGAAATATAGCTATATAGACTGATATATTTGATACATGATTTGATTTGATGATAGACGACTGCATTTGGCATATTATTAATTTTGGGGTAACAATTAAAATAAGTATAGCTTGGTATACTTATATCTCCTTCCAGCAGTTTTCTCTTGTTTCTGCAAAGTGACTAATACATATATATTGTGTTTATATTATTGGAGGTGTTAATTAGTTAATAAGTACATTAGTATCTTATTTGAATATGGGTTGTGGATAGCACATGGTGCTATTTCACAATGCAGCTGGCATTATTGCTGTAAGCAACTAATGTGCACCTCTCATTAGATCTACCAAGTATCATCTGTCATGTTTAATTAGTTAATATTAATTGGCTGGCATCCAGGCAGTTAAGTAACTAGACTGCAGCATAAAATCTACTTGGACTACCTGTTACTTTGAATATTACTTTGCTTTTCACTCTGGAGGCTGCCACATTCTAATGATGGACAGAACGAGAAAACATTTATATCATTTTATTACTGGTAGATCTACTCAGAAACAGGTGTCTCACTCCTGTGTCCAATGGACTTTCCCAGAACTTGAAAAAGTTACTTTTTTGGACCAGAATTCCCAAAATCCTACAGCAATCATCAGTACTTATACTAGCAGGGACATCTGGGGAGCTGTATGCCAAAAAAGTAACTTTTCCAAGCCCTGCACATTTGTCCCAGAGAGGTATGCATAGGTTTGCAAGCTTGGATCTGGCTGCATAAAAGGTCCTTGGATAATAGCAGCATTATTGCTTGTTTAAGAGGAAATATGTTCATATGCTATCAAATCTTGTTGTTGTGTGCCTTCACGTCATTTCCAACTTATGGTAGCCCTAAGGTGATCCCATCAGGGGGCTTTCTGGGGCTGAAAGTATGTGACATGTCCAAGGTCACCCAGTGGGTTCCCATGGCTGAGCAGGGAATCGAACTCTGATCTTCAGGGTCATAATTCAATACTCAAATCACTACACCATACCTATTATCAAAATGAGCAGAGTTTGTTTGAATAGACTTGCATGATTAGTTTTTTCCTATGTGTGGGGCATTTCAGCATTTTCATTAAACTGAGAGTTCTTTCAGTGCGCATACAATAACGAGAATGAAGATAAAGGACAGTTTTTCCCTGGTGTAACTCAATTGTTTCTATACAGCAGTCTCTTTGGTAATTCTATACAAATAATCTAAATAATCTAAATCAGTTCTGCTCAGCCAGGTGCCTCCCAGATGTGCCAGACTACAACTCACATCACTAGCAGTCAGCTGGCTAGGGGTGGTAGGAATCATAGTTCAACACCCCAAGAGGACAACAGGTTGGGCAAACAAGTTTGATCTAGATTTTACATATGGATTCTAGCCCTACTGTGGGGCAAGATGCCTGGGAGGAGGTGAAACTGCTATAACGCAGAATTATAGAGTTTGACCTTGAATGCAGATAATTTCCAGATGGGATGGCAGAGCAGAACTATTGAGCTATATGGGCAATGATTTAAGCTTCTCTAACAATAGCCCTCCATCTTCATCTTTAACATCATTAGCTTACTGATAACATCAGCTTTAATAATACATGTAGGAAAGCTCAGAGTCCCACTGTGCAGGCTACAGTATGCATGTAAAGAAATGGAGGTACAACCCAGGGATTCATTTGGGGAGGAATCATATTCCAAATATCTGTATAAGAGTAGTTTTTTCCATGATGCCTTTGCTACTTCCTAGTATATGTTGTAATGGATATAGGCTAATGTGCTTAAAAAAATAGAAAAAGACACTTTGTTAAAATGAATGTGCATTGTAGTTGATTTAGTAATTTGTCTGCATTACTGATGTGAGGAACACAAAGGACACTTTTAAGCAAAGGCTGGAAAAGTTTTGGGGCTTCTATCCTATTTTTAGAGTCACACTTCTTATTCTAGCCAAAGAGTGGGAATTCAACAGCCCTCCAGATGTTGTTGGACTAGAACTCACAGCATCTCAGGTCAGCATAGTTAAGGAAGGGATATTGGAAGGTGCAATTTACAACATCTAGAGGATTTCACTCTTCTTATCCCTGCCCGGGTCTTTTATTAATTCAGTTTGGTACTAAGAGGCCATAAGGCAAAGTCCTTCTGGCCTCTAATCTCACTTTTTTCCTTTCCATGTTTTAAAACTGAAGCAATACTGGATGACTGCTGGATGGATTTCATGGGCAAAAGGAGGAACTCTTTAGTAGAAGGGTATTTTTTCCCCAACAGTTGGCTCACATTGTAGCTCTTGTGTTAGATCCATCATATGGAGTTCATCCACAATGACTAGGGGGTGGTGTTGTTACACGTACATTGGCACATGACAGAAGGATTCCTGTGTGGCTGGGATGATGGCTGTGCCAGAATGTTTTTGGGTACATCTGCCTTGAGTGTGTAGGAGGGGGAAGGAAAGCTGAAACTTGCTCAAGGAATATCACATCGCAGTAAGTGGGGCCCACCCATTTGCTCCTTTATCTGCTATTCAACAACTGCCGTGCTGGATCAGACAAAGGAACCATTTATTCCACGGCTTGGGAAAGATGTCAGGACTAGAATTCTAGAATTTCATATCCAAGATGGCCACTGCCATGTAAAGCCTGGCAATAATGTCTGGCTTACAGATTATGAGAACTGTAGTCCAAGAAAGGAAGTTTTTCAACCTCTTAACTAGTTCAGTATGCTGTTTCCAATCACAACCAGTTAGACTCCTTTGGGAAGCTGCAACTTCTCCTACTGTTTCATCCCAGTATCTGGTTTTCAGATGCACAATCCCTCTGAACTTGGAGGCTCCATTTAGCTGTTATAGCTAAAAGCCACTGATTTGAACCAGCAGCCATTAACATCAGTTTTCACAAATTTTCTACAGTTAATTTGGCCTGTGTTTTGTTACAGTTCCTTCTAATGAAGGATGACCTTTCTACACATTAACCTGCCCTACTCATCATCAGTCTGTCTCTGTATGTCTCTTTTGTCAAAAGGAAGAAGGTGGTAGCTGGCAAAAATGCCCTCCTTGTTGTAGTCCTACAATTCTGAAACACTGTTCCCATAGCTGCTCACCTGGTGCCCTTGTTTGATGAGTTTCAGACACTAGCTGAGATAAAAACCTTTTTTTTTTTTACCACCAAGTCTAAAATTCCCATCTTCTCCATGGGAAAAAAACATAATAAAATGGCAGTTAGTGTTTTGTGGTATGTATGTATGTATGTGTGGATAGAGAAAGAGAGAGAGAGAGATTACTGTGAATTTGCTTTCTTTTTATTTATACAGCTCACATTTCTTTTACTGACATTTTAATTGATTCTTTCTGTAAGCCACGTCAACATTTATTCACGTAAAGGTGGGATATCACTGCTTAATCACAGACACACAAAAATATACATCCATACATCTTTTAATAGATTATCTATATTTATTATCTACAGTTTATTTCTAGTAGAATTTGATTGTTCCTTTTTCAGCTACTGACTTTTCAAAAAATCCAAGGAAGGGGCCTAGGCCTTTCCCAAGGCTTGACACATTAGCAGATGTAGTCTCTGAGCACTGAGACTTGACTGCATTTAACATATATGAAAGATGGGTGTTAGTACGAAATGGGACATAGGCTGCATTTGAAGCATAGGTTCTTTAAGATTTCTTTTGGGTGCTTTAAGAAGAGATGCACTAATACAAAACTTGGTTAAACTGACAGTACAGGCACAGCAGAAGTATGACAGTCCTTAAGTTTGTAAATAAGGGATATTTGAGCTCTGAGTTATCTGATGATACTCAGCAGGTTCAAGCCTTTGGCAATTTTTGCCCTTGTATCTTCCTAGAACAAGGGTAAGTTTGATCACAGTTATTCTATATAATACTAAGCCTCTCAAAGTTTCTTTGAAATATTTCCTGATTCCTTTGCTGAACCGATGGATTTTGCTATATTGGTCTGTGCATGTACCTGAGAAACTAATAGGGCCTGACTATATATATCTGTAGATCTGCAACTGCAACGCTCTTCTAAAATGGGCTAATGTTTAGATTTTCATTCTGGAAGAACTATCTGCCCTTTTGTAGTTCAACAGGAAGATTACAGTGAAATAGATTACCATTCTGCACTTCTTTTCTTGAGTCTTCTTTTTTGCATAGTATGTAGAACTACATTAATGTGTGTGTGTGTGTGTGTGTGTGAGAGAGAGAGAGAGAGAGAGAATGAATACCTCTCTGAGTTACAGCAACTCCCATTCACCCTGTTAGTATATTGCGATGTGAAGATGATAGGAATTGAGTGCATTTGAAGGGTGCTAGCTTGCAGAAGACTGATGTAGAATATGGTGATTGTAGAGGATCCAGAATCTATATGACTGTTTGAGATGGAGGACTGCATTCTTCTCCTAAGGTTATGAGTCTAAGATCCTGGCAAGCTCTCCTTTTCTTTTCTAGAGATAACTGACAGACAAGGGCAGGGAAACAGCGGAGAGAGTGCTATGTTGTGTTGCAGTAGGGCCAGGGCTCATCATCTATTACATCCTAACCCACCCAGGCTTTCCTGTTTTCCCACAGCTAGGCTCAGAAGTAGCTTGGGATAAAATAATTTTCTTAATGAGAACATATTATTGTAATCTACCATGCAAAGTATTTTGGGTGGCTTGGTTTTGAAAGGACCATTATTATCTATTAGCTGAATAAAAGATCTGGTCTTGGTGGAAATAAAATAACTTGTAGAACTAGTTGTATGAATTAATACATCTGTTTACATTTTTGGATTCTCTTTTGGAGCGTGGCTCTGGGGAATATTAGAATGAATTAGGGATGGACTGAATAGTAGAAAGTGATTTTAAAAAAAGTTTGAAAAATGGGTTGTTGAAAAGGTGTCAGTAAGTTTTGATGGGAAGAATCCAAGATAGATGAGAATCTTCACAGTTCAAGATTCTGTGTGGAAGAATTAATATTTCTTGTGCAGTATTTTCTGCACAGAAAACATCTTTTCAGTGTAGAAAACAATGTACAGGAATGTTGTTTTCCATGTATTTTTTGTACAGAATAACTCCTGAACTATACTGTTTTCAAAGATTCTCTCACAGTGAGGATTAAAATGGTAAAATGGTTTTTTTTCTTACCTGTGAGAAGATATGCAAAGATTTGCATCCTTTAAAGAAATACTCAGACCTCCAGATCTATCACGCTAGCACTGAAGATATCTGGCTTGGAGCAGTGCCTGTTCAACATTCATTCCACCACTCTGTCTGACACTCCTTAGCTTGTTTGTTTGCCTTAGCAACCATAGGTTATAAAGTATAGCATAACAACAAGAAAACACACACATGCAGACACCAGTGTAATTTTGTCCAGAGACAAGCACATTTCTTGCCATAAAAATCCAAATATCTTAGACGTTAGAAAGCATTATAGTTAACATTATTCCTAATATAAATGCCTACATGTTTCTTGAGATAAATGTTTGTGTTGGTTTTAAAGCAGGTAACATCAGTGAACAGAAAGAGAAATTGAGATTGTCCTGTGGTGCACACATGGGTGTAGCTATGATGCGGGCAAATGAGGGCATTGCTTCTAAATAAGAACTCCAGCTCCCACCCTGAATTTTAATTTCAGGCCATTTCCGCACTAGACTGTTATAGTGCTATTATTCCATTTTCAACATCCTATGGAATCCTGGCCTTAGTCCTCAGATTTCTAGCATTGAACTAACTTAAACAGCCTAGTTAAGTTATCTTGGCTTCTCTCCAACGTGCTAGAAATTTGAGGAAAGTCGGAAAATTTCATTTGTGGCAGCAGAATTCTTCTCTGGTGGAGCAATGCGCTTGTTTGGCCCCCTCCAGGAGCTACACCCCTGGGGCTTCAACTTCTGATCTCCATATGTTGATCACTTCGTTTTCACAGAAGTTATTCTTGTACGGTGAGTAGTCTTCCTGTGTCTTCCTAACAGAGAATGCAGCATCATACGACACACCATAATGTTCATCGAAAGTTTACCAGTTTATAGGTTATGAGGGCTTGCACATGTAATCCTGCTTCCTCCTGCCTGTGCTGATTGTGCAAAGGCTGGGACAAAATGCCTCCCACTCCCCAAATTTAACCAGTTTTCTCCATCTGTTAAAAACATACAAGCACACACAAGCCAGTTTCTGGTTGCTTGCCTGAAAGGAGAATGTACTGAATGTATTTCTCTGAAATTTTCAGGACAGGGTTGTCATTTAACATATTACAAGATGGTCTAGAGTTTTTAACCCTCCAGTTCTGGCTTTATCAATGGCTAACAGTAGTGCAAGGCTTTTCTCAGTTTCCAGACAGCTCTAAATCTTGGAATGCCTTTGGAGCCACACACTATGACATGATGTTGTGTCTAGAAAGTGTAGCCAGTGGCAAATAGTGGAGAAGGCTGAATGCCATTGTGAATGGCTTGGGCCTTTTTAAAGTTAAAAAAATAGCCCAGCACGCGTGCACGTGCACACACACACACGTGTTTGGAATGTTCAGCAACAGATTATACCCCCATAAATACAGGTCTGAAAGAGACTTTTAGTCTTTTTATTGCTAAGGTGATGAGTGCAACATTTTTAGGTATACCAGGGGTGGGAAGCCTGTGCCCTTCAGATGTGGCTGTAAGTTCCCAGAGTCCTTGATCATTGGCTTTGCTGGCTGGTGTTGAGATTAATTGCAGTCTCACAACATCTAGGTGGGTGGGCAGAGGTTACCCACCTGTGAGCTATATAAATCACAACTTTTTTTAAAAAAAATCCGTTAAATCTCTAAATCTTAAAGGTAAAGGGAAGAGGAGAGGTTTCTAAATGTGGCCTCAGATATTAAAAAAAACTGTGAAAGGAGGTCCTCTACAGCAAGGGAAGGTACTTCCAGAGGCAGTGGTTGTCATTTTTTACCCCTGCATCTTCATACAGTCTATACTGGTGCATCAGACAGGACTGGAAGTGACATCATATCACTTCTGGTTTCATTTTCAGCTGAGTTTTGGGTCAATTTTGGGGAAATAGATTTTGAGGTATGTGGACAGGGGCTTCAGGGGCTTGCTTGGGCAAACCAACTGTGTTCTACTGAAGTTTTGACCTATTTTCACCAGCTTGGGGGTGAAAAAGAAATCCTGGAAATGTATACTTTTTAGAGGAGGTGTCTAGGGGCTTTGGAGTTTCTAGAGGCCACACAATGAGGTCCTGAGAGCCATATGTGACCCACAGGCCACAGTTTGTGTACCTTCCAGTAACCAAGTTATCTCATATATCATGTCTAGATTGGTGGAGAGTATTCCTAATATTTTGAGAGCCAGCTTGCTGTAGTGGTTCGAACATTGGACTACAACCCTGGAAACCAGGGTTTGATTCCCTGCTTGGCCATGGAAATCCACTGGATGAATGTGTCACACACTCTCAGCCCCAGAAAACCACGTGATGAGTTTGCCTTAAGGTTTCCATAAGTCAGACTTATGACTTGAAGGCACACAACAGCAGCAGTCACAACAACAAAAACAATAACATCATTCCCAGACATTCCATCCACTATAAAAGAAAGGATACTCTGACATCTGTAATAGTTGAAACCTTCTGTCAGCAGTGCTGGACAAAGTAAACTCAGTGACATCTATTTTGTCATAATGTATTTAGTACTCTGAAGTTTATTTAATTCCTTCCTTCCTTCCTTCCTTCCTTCCTTCCTTCCTTCCTTCCTTCCTTCCTTCCTTCCTTCCTTCTTTCCTTCCTTCCTTTCTTTTTCTTTGGAAGAAGCAGCTTAAGAAAAGTGAATGTTTTAGGAAGAAGTCTTGCAATTATTAGCAGGTTGCTTGAAACAAGAATGTATAGCTCTACAGGTCTTTCACAAAAGGCTATAGCTGTGCTGGTTCTACTTTTTCAAAATGTGTTGTGCATTATAAGTCAGGAACGAGGACTGCCAAAAAGATTTCCAGCAAATCAAAAACTTTTCCATTATGGCCACATTTTGTTCTGAGAAAAAAGAAATAATCTCACAGCTGACATTGGGGACAAAGCCCTTTTTCCCCTAACCAAAGGCTTTTGCTCAAGTGAAAATGAAACATGGAAGGTACTTTGGTGCAGTGCCAGAAGTAGATGTTTTGCAAATCCAGCATTCTTATTCTACCACTTCTAATTCTCACCCTCCCCTGTCAGTACACTTGGGAGTCCCCTTTGGTGGTCACAGGAGTTTTGTAGACACACCTCTTGATAACCGAGAACAAAGGGCATGTACATTCCCTGATTCAGATTCAGGTCAGAGTCTGAGAATTGCTGGAGAGTCCAATGTCCATGAGCATGATGTCAATGGGCTGTGGTATGACCATTCTAAAAGAAATGGGAGGAACCTAATCAGAGCAAATCAAATTACAATTGGTAATGAGATCAAAGCGCAAAGAAAGTCAAGGCCCAGGGCTGGAAAATACAGAGAATTTCTGGATCTGCAGAACAAGAATGGATCATTTGCCATTAGACATGCTGCAGAATAAGTTCCTATTTCCTGTTGCCAGGCACATATGGAACATTACCCCATGTACATTAACCAACTCTGTACTAAAGCATGGATAGTTACTTTTAAAGGGTAATTTATTATACAATTCATTACAACCCTAAAAGTTACTGCTTTTGTTTTATTTTGTTTTGAAAAAAGCAACTCATTAAACTTCTTGATTTATTTGGCTTATGTTTACCTCATTTTTAACAAGAAGAATTCCATTTGAATGGAGGCCCTGAAAATTCCTGCCAGGGGAATTTTAAACTCTCAAATAGTAGCAAAAAATCAGCTAATAAACACAGTAGAGTCCTGGTTATCCGACCCAAACAGGCGGCCGCAGCGTCGGATAACCGAAAGGGTCGGATTACCCGGATGCCTGTGGCGGCCGCCATTTTGGGGGCGTGTTGGCATGTCGAAGCGTGTCGGGATGGGCCTGGGGGCGTGTCTGGGTGTGTCTGGGGGTGCGGAAATGCCCACAGCCACGCCCCCAGGCCGTCGTGACGTCGGTTAATCTGGATGGTCGGATAACCGAGTGTCAGATAAATGGGACTCTACTGTATTACCTCTCTCTCTCTCTCTCTCACACACACACACATACATTCCACAGTATTGCCAGTCATTACATTTTTAAATTTGTTTTGCAAAAGGAACTCTGTTGCTTGTAAAATGTTACCTCCAAGCTCTACTCTGAACACTCTGAAAACATTTCCTACTTAGAAACCAGTCTCCTACACTCACAGTTGCCCCCTTATTATCACTACAGGTTTAGGGTACAATCAGGTGTATAAACACATTTTGAAAATGGAACCTGGTGACCACAGGCATTTATAGTTAGCTCAGTATTATACTGACTGGCAGCTATTCTCCAGGAGTCTTCCCTGTTCTTTCAAAAGAAGATAAGGATTGAATCTTGAACCTTGAAGCAAAAGCATATGTTCTACTATTGAACTGCAGCTCCTCCCTAAGGATGCAGTGTAAATGCTCTTGTCATTTTCTGTAGACAAAAATGCTGACTGAAAAGTCCAAGTGAAAAATGTTTGGGCAACCCAAACATTCACTCATCTCACTGCAGTTTGAGCTCTGTAATCGTATGAGTTCCTAACTTTTCAACCAGCATCTTCAATTATGCTTGGTTGCCACACACACACACACACACATTTTAAATAGCTTCTCTGTCTTTAGCAATTGCTCAGGAAGGCTTTTCAATGGCAAAGTATACAGTTGAAATGCTGTCAACACCTGTTAATTGCTGTAGATGAAGTCACTTTTAAAGTAGGCATGGATGCAAGCAGAGAAGATAATTTACTTCAAGATAAGTTTTTTTTTAAAAAATATTTGTTTGTTTGTTTGTTTGTTTGAAGAGAATTAGTCTTATTCTGTATAGGCTATGTAATGGGGAAAATTTCTGTCAACCAGAAACTGTTGAAGACCTGTTTGTAAAGCTGTCTTGAAGGCAGATCTGCAAAGGCTGCTTAAAAACTGGCAAACCTGAGGAGTAGCAAGAGATGTGGTATCTTTGATGAACCTGGAAGGCAGTTTCTTGCCCTTTTTCAAAAACTGTTCATAATTTATGGCATGCAATGTGTTTTTCTTGCTTAAATATTTTTACTAGTCTGTTTGAGAAAAAGAAACAATCCAGCCCCAGTTATAAAAACATATGTTTTTATTGCCATAGCCAAGTCAGAGGTGGAGCATGTACGTGTAACTACTTGTATTGGGACTGCAGCCAAAAACCACATTGCCTGTTTTCACTATGAGCCTTCTTTTAACTGTGAGGGACTGGTTGCACTATTCTGTTCTAATATGAACAAGTCAAACTTTTCTCCTCACCTCTTCCTATTTTAATATCACAAAAATCTTATAAGGGGAGTAGGAAGGAGGGGGAAATCCTTCCTCTATGAAAGAACTGAAAAAACAGGGTTGACTCAGATGACAAAATCCTGTGCTTTGGTTATTTCAGTAACAATGACAACAGTGCTGTGTAGCAGGCCAAGCTCATAAATGTTATATTACACTTATGGGCAGAGAAGGTACTGGAACTGGAGGTACTGGAGAGTGTGGCTTGCCAAAGACCACCCAGGTTAGTTTGTGGTTGAGGCAAAATCTGAAACCATAAGCTCCAGTTCAAATAAGTATACTGTTCTACCTCTTGAATCAGTTTTGCCTTTGCTTATGTTCTGTTTCCCTAAAAAGAAACAGGTGCCCTTTCCGCACAGCATTTGCCATGTGAAAGGGTGCCTGAAGCATCACGCGATTGTGAGGAGCAGTCTGCACGATGCACTCATGACCGTGTGATGCTCCAGAGGCCGGCAATCGCGCACCTTTTCATTTTTGGCTGGAAGCTGAAAATGGTGCGCAATAGTGCATTGCTCCCGGGCCCCACATGCACTTACCTGGCGTGCAGAGCCTCCGGAGCTGCGCTGGTTGCACTTCCTGCCTCAGTGCAGCCTGGGAAACTCTCAGGCTGCACTGAGGAAGGAAGAGGCAGGGCTCTTGTGCGACCAGGCAGCTTGTGCTGAGCTGAAGCAGCAGGAACGTGAGAGCCTCTCACCGGAGGCTGCTCGCGCGATCTCCGCACCCCAGTGACGGAAAAAGGTAAGGTGCGAAAAGGGCCAGGGTTTCCACTCTTTTAACTAAAGAAGGTGCACCAGGCAGCTATTCTGAACATTTCCTTCAGTTACAACCTAGCAATGGCTAGGTTGACTGAGGTAGCCGCCTCTGGCAGTAGATGCTGGAAGGAAGCAGCAATTCTCTGGCAATTCTGCTTGGAAGACAGAGCTCCAGTGTGTCATGCATCCTGCCATGAACTCCAAAGCTAGCCTGTTGCCTCTAACCATGGTAGAGGATGCTGTCCTGTCACTTATATTGAAATAAGGTTTAGCTGCCAGTCCAGCTGGCTTTTGCTTCTGGAGGGAGAGAAAGCCATTTTGCTTTTTATCTCAGGCAGTAAAAGCTCTTGGAGTGGGTCTAGCTGTATACTGCAAATGCATGCACATAATGTGTCACATTCAGGCATCCTTTGTGTTTTTCCCCATGAGAATGGAGAAGATCAACTCATCTTGATAGGACAAAATCAAAAGGCCCAATCCACCAGGGATTCTGTTGGACCAACAACAGTTTCTTTTGAATGCTGAACCTTTGACAACCTGGCCTCTGAAGTTAGGAGTTCTCTATGCTTCCCTTATAAAAAGAGACACAGCAGAAACATAGGTTTTATTCACATGCTATAGAGATCATATACTACTGGGTTGTGAAAACAGAGGTCCTGTGTGTTTTGTAGCCACATGGGAAGCCCTAGTCACAATGCTATCTTCCATATCAATATCTAGGGCCTCAACAGATCATAATGGTATGATCATAATGATAAAACATGATAATGATATCATTATATCAGAATGATTTATAATGATGTCATCATAATGATGGGATCAGGACTTCCATACCAGATGGGTTTCCAAAAAAGATATGAAACTACTACGGGGTGTAGGAACTGGGTATCCCAATTTTCCATTGGATTTTCCTTGAAGAAGTATAGTTTTGGTGTCTCTATGCTGGAACCCAAATAATATCTCTGAGACTTTTTCTGAAAGAGGTGTCTGAGATTTTTCCCTATTTGGCAGGCACAGTCCCTGTTACTGGAATCCTAAGTCATCCTACCTTTTCAGCTGGTTTTTAAATGTCACAGTTTCTCACTCTTCCTTCCATTTTCCCCCTGTGTCCCCAGCTTATGTCAATTGCTACAAACTGAGTTCAAACTGCAAAACTAATTTTCACTCAATTAACTCAGGGGGTGAGTGGGCGGAAGAGGAGAGGAGGGGGCAGTCTTGTCCTTCCCTGTAGACTTTGGCAAATTGCTGCAGCTTCTGCTACCTTGTCAGTTCTTCTTCATTACTCTTTTGTTGTCTTGACCAACTCTGATGTTGCTTGGCCACACATGTTGTGCTCACCTGTGAAATGTTGGAGGGTATGATATTATGGCATACACAAGCCATAATAGAAGATAGATACAAAGAGAGATATCAGAAGTGAGCTCCATATCTATACTCTAAAAGCCTTTGTCTCTGATTTCCGTCTTTCAGAAAGCATAAAGGAATGTGGGAGTAACAGTTTCTATTGTTCCCTAGAGATACTTAGAAACATATGGTCAGCATCCATGAAGAACAGTCCAGTATTGATTTGGTCTAATGCACAGTCTAATGCACAGCCATCCTGGGACCGTTTGCCCTTATAAACACCAAAGTACTTTTCTCCTGCTTGTTGTTGTTATGTGCTTTCAGTTCATTTCTGACTTACGGTGACCCTAAGGCAAACCTATAATGGGTTTTTCTGGGGGCTGACAGTATGTGACATGCCAAGATCACCCAGTGGGTTTCCATGACTGAGTAGGGAATAGAACCCTAGTCTCCAGGGTCGTAGTGTAGCACTCAAACCACTGCACCATGCTGGCTTTCCTCCTACTTGTAGGTTTTTTTGGGTTTTTTTTTTTTTTTTGCCATTGTACTGAGAATGTAAGGAGCCATTTAACAAGAGAAGGACACTTTTCTATATTAGGCAGGTAGGACTGCCGGGTCAGGACTATCCCAGGCCCTGAGATTTCTGGAACAAAACCTGAAACTTAGGGATGACCCCCTTGTTCTACCAGCGGGAGTGTGCCGTGGTAAAATTATAAAGCATGATACCTTGAGGATCATCCACACTATACAAGTGTGCTATGACAGTTGTTTGTGTGTGTGTACCTTTCAAGACGGGGCACTTCACCTGAGATTTTCTGCCCTCCAAGAACTGGAAAAGAAGGCCCAGGCTCTGATATTTGGTAACCCTAAATGCAACCAATGGGAGTGGCATACAAACCCAGACCTTTCCTGAAGTTTACAGGTGTTGGCAGGGAGACAAGTCATGTTTTTAAAGCAGAGCTCAGGCAGGCAGCTGTCTATACTACAACACCATGCTGGCTGGGGATCCTGGGTGTGTTGTGTCCAAAACAGATGTTTGTTTGTGCTCTGCTCTAAAAGTGCACTACCTGGGCTGAGGAAAAGGCTCTATCTGGCCTCCATTTGTTCCAGCTCCCTCTTTCCTTTGTTCCTACTTTCTGGTCCCCTTTCCCCTTCTCTTTCTTCTTTGCACGTCTGGAGCAGAGATGCAGGCGGGCGCACAGGAGTACAGTACATTCCTCTAGTGGTTGCTTTTGGCTGCCTTCCAGGCCCCAGGCAGTTGCCTGCCTCTGCCGCTCCCTACTGCCAAGAGAGAGAGAATGAGAAAAAAAGGCAATTGAGTTGTTGTGTGTGTGAGAGAGAGAAAATGAGAGTGAGTGAGCTTTGGAGTTTCCATTGAGCCTCTCACATGGCTCAGTGCTCCAGGGCTGCCTCTGTCTTTTTTGAGCAAGTGCCAGCCACTTGGCATTTCTTGCCTTTGCAATTGAGAGTCACCCATTCTCCAGATGAATCACAGCAATCATTGGAGCTGGGAAACTGAGATGTAGCTCATGTTTTCCATTCCTCTCCTCACCACAAGCTAGAGCAGAGCTCTTGCTTCCAGTCAGCTTTTTAGAGCAGTTACTCATTCCCTTCAGACACAAGGGCTGGTGAGCAAAAGGAGGGTTTCCACTCTTTCCCTTGGGAGACTGTGCCATTTCTTCATGGGCCTCCCTTCTAGGAAACCTTTCTTGTTAACCAGCCGAAACATGTTCAGTCAGCTTAGCAGCCCATACAGTTCCTGTTTGCCATGGGTCCCCTCTAAATCGTGAATGTTTGCATGCTCCTAGGTGGTTTAACATACTGTGCCCCAAGCCATTGTATGTACACAGAGAGTAAATACTTGAATCCTTCTAATTACTCCTCATAAATCAAAGAGTCCTAAAGCTCCCAGGGGTTCTGTCTTAAAGAACTGACTTGCCAAGTCATGTTAAAATATCAAGGACAGAGTGTACAAGCTGCTTGTAGTAGCACCTCTGTGCTATTGTTGAAGGTGGAGATGGAACAATAAGAGGACTGAATGGAGGAGACAACCTGATGCAACTGGGTTTTATTATACCCTGTATTATTGTACTTAATGGGTTTTATTGTACTTTGTCTCTTGGATCAACAGCTTCCTATGGCTGACTCAGTGGAGGGAAAAGGTGCATCCTCAACGTCCTCATCATTTCTGCATCGTTTGTGATAAATGAGTCAGTAGATGGTGAGATCCTCATCTCAGATCAGCTGTTTCACAGTCATACATCCTAAACAGGACTCACAATAAAACTCAGTTACTTCCTGTGGAAAGAAGGTAGTGCAGAACGTGACTTCACCCTCATATTATAGGAAGCTGCCTAATGTAAGGTCTTGACTTGAGATGGAACCCTGTATATGTGTTAGACAGTAACTTCTATCATCCCCAACCATCCCAGCCAGCATGACCAATGATGGAAGTTGTAGTGCATTTTGGGAAATGCTGTTCTCTGTCATATTTGTGCATTTAGCTCATGGTGGTCTATTCTAACTTGTTGTGTTGTAGCAGCTTTGCTTAAGCAGAAGAATTAACAGAAATATAGAAGCAGCTCAGAAGTGGGTGAAATGTCAAGCTGCAGAATGCCTGGCTGTGTTGAAAGCAGATAAGCGTGGATCCTGGTATTGAGAATAACAGTTGCTTAAGTTGGTCAGAGTGACTTTCTGAAATATCAACAACGGGAGGAGGCAATGTGCTGTGTTGCGAGATTCAAAGGGGGGCGGACTTGGGCAGACTGAGAGAAATGAAACTTATATGCTGTGTCTATAAAATAAGTGTTTCAACCAATTTCTGGGCTTTTTGGCACTTTGGGGAAAGATCCCAGCCAACTAGCCCGCGCATGTAATAAATTTACTCTTTTTCCAACTCTGTGGTCTCCTTATCTTTAAGTACCTGCAACAGTGTCTCTTGGGGTCTGAGGCAAAAACAAGAACTGCTAACTGAACCTTCTAAATGGAGATGGTAGGGATTGAACTTGAAATCTTGAGCCACCATTTTTTGCCTCTTCTGTTACAACTGGCACATATATTAATGTGAATGTTTTTCCCATGGAACAAAAGAATAAATGCAGGTAGGACTTCCTTGGCTCCAATACTGACTTGTTGGAAACTGGTATGACACCAAAGAGACACATGCTCAAAATCTTGTTTCCCTGATAGATGGTGAGAATAAAGAGATAAGGACATACATTTACCTTTTTTGCCTTTCAGCAGATAGGTGGTGGCAGTACGAGCTTAAATGATCCAAGAATCTCAAATGCAACTGTACTGATTTTAAGATGAATGGCATATTTTATTGAGGGAGGCACCCAGTACTTGCCATGTCACAAATCTTACCATGCATTTGCTCTCACTTTTGATTCATCACTTTAATTTCCACATGTCCTCGTCTGTGATTTAAGCTACTCTTTGCTCTATTACTCATTTTTTTAAATAGGAGCTAGTGTTTTGCTGCTAGTTGTCAGTTTTGTGAGAGAGGCACAAAAGAAAGCTACTCTCTAGCCCTCTTCCCCTGTGTTCAGGGCTGAGGAAGAAGGAAATAAGTATGTGCCTTCATGTCACCTGTTGATTTAGGACAATCCTATAGAGTTTTCTAGATGAGTAGTTAGAACTGGTTTGCCATTGCCTTCCTCTGAAATGTAACCCACAGCACCTGGTATTCTTTGGTGGTTTCCCATCAAAATAAAGTTGACCTTAGTTTCTGGGATCAGACAGGATCTGGTGTATTTAGGTGAGTGGGCAGGAAGGAGATAATAGGGTAAAATCTCTAGCACTAGATCTTCAGGAAGTTTTCAGCCTGTAAGGGTCTGGACATGGGGGGGGAGAAGCAAACAACACTTACAAAATAAATATTGGTATTTCAACAAACCAAAGAGTGGCTGTAAATGCCTGTGGTTAAATCTCAGCATATCAAAATCTTCTGTAAGTGCCAAACACATATTAACTAACCCATACTTATAAATGTTTTTGTTTATTTACAGCTTTTCTTCCTCTACATTAAAGTCTACAAAATCATTTAAAAACAAGTTCAAAGCAAGTAGTAACATTATGTTAGTAGGACAACTTGGAGGGACGGCAATCATGCATCTTGCCCTGGGCTCAGTTCCAGCTCTCAGCAACTGGGCCAACACCTATGTCCATTACCCATTATATCTAACCTATATATGAGAAAAAAAATTGGGGCTGTGCAGCAGCTAACAACACCTCTCCCCCTCCCTCCCTCTCTATCCAAATTTGGTGCAGTTCTTTTTCTCTGGTCCTTGACAGATGTGTTCCCTGGCATCTTTCTCTTTCTTCCCTGCCTTTCTAGCCATCTCTCCTCTCTCTCTACTGCCCATGTCTCTTTCTGTCACTCTGCCTTCTCTTCCACCTCTCTTCCATGCTCTGTGATGAGCATGTTCTCTCATCCCCACTCTTCTCCTACTTCTTGAGTGCTTTGATGTGTGTTCCTGCATAGCAGGGGGTTCGACTGGATGGTCCCTGTGGTCTCTTCCAACTCTATGATTCTATGATTCCATGACTCTTTCCCTGTCAGGGTACTGCAGGAGTAGGAGGAACATACCCAAAGCTGGCTGATGGGTGGCTGTGGAGGACAGGGTGCATGTGACCAGGGCTGGATTAAGATTTGTTGAGGCTCTAGCTCAGCTAAAAGCTTGGTGAAGGGCTCTCTCAGACTGATAGGTTCACAGACTGGTTCTCCATCCTTGGTGCATGTGGTACAAACCAGTGAGGGCTTCTTTGTGTCTGTTGGTGTATATATTTCTGTTTCCCCAGGACATGGTGACCTGAAAACATGTTTTCATCTCCTGTGGTTCACCCTCATTTCATATTATCACTGGTTAGAAAAAACAGGAGTTAGAAATTGCTCCTTATCTCTACAGCTGTTTCACCTCCTAGGGTAACATTTTATAATTATGTCAGATAATTTAGACCTATGGGGAATTCATGATGAAGTGCAATGGGGAAGGCTACTTGGAATTTACATCCTGCTACAAGCACGTTCTTCCCTTCCCCATCAACTTGCCAGTCACAGTTGCTTGCACAGTGCATTATTTTCCCAAATTCAAACAAACATATCTAGAACTTGCTCACCTTCTTTCATACTAGACTTGGAAGGCTCAGTGTTCAATCTAGCAAACATTTGATGCCTCCTCTGTCTCCTGACTCATGTTCCTTTTTAACCTAAGTAGAGCTAGTCTAGTGTGGTGGTTTGAGTGTTGGACCAGGACTCTGGGAGACCAAGGCCATTTCTGCACTGGACTGTTATAGTGCTATTATTCTACTTTCAACATCCTATGGAATCCTGGGGTTTGCAGTTTACGGACGGACCTTTGGCCTAGGATTCCACAGGATGTTGAAAGTAGAATAATAGCACTATAACAGTCTAGTGTAGAAATGGCCCAAGGTTCAAATCCCTGCTCAAACATGGAAACCCAGTGGATGACCTTGGGCAGTCACACTCTCTCAACCTTAAGGAAAGGCAATGACAAACCTCTTATGAATAAATATTCTCCAGGAGACCCTGTTAGGTCACCATAAGTTGGAATCAGCTTGAAGGGACATAAAAAACCCCACACAACAACCCAAGGAACATTCTATACGAGCAAAGAGACCACAGCCTGGTGGCAGTGACTGTGCTTTCTACGCAGGCAATCTTAGGTTCAGTTGTTGGCTCGTCTAATTACAGGCTCTAGTAGCAGATGGAGGGAAAGACCTTTGCCACAAATGGCATGGAGCTACTGTCACTGGAGCAAATGGACAGTTTAGATCTTGGAAATAACTGTTTACAAAGTACTAGTTGCTTATAATTCTTTTCCCTTTCCAATAAGGAAAATATAACTTGGCTACACGAGGACTGTAACTCACTGAGGAATAACTATGCCCCTTTGTAAGATATTAGTTACTTTTCTAGTTGCAGGGATGTGGCCTTATCCAGTAATGGAGGAGGAAAAAAAAGTAAGGTTCAAATGCTAGATTGTGTCCTATCCCATACCATTGCCTCATACTCTGTTATAGATGTCAAGACAACAAGAAGGTAGATGGGAGGAAAGTCTCATAAATCAGCTTGAAACATGCACAGTTTTAATGTAACTAACAATTAGTTCCTTCTGAGAAATGGAAAAGCAGAGTTACTTTTTTGTCAGTCAAAACTAGAACATTATCTACTGTTTGGATTGTAGAACTATAGCTGTAATTATAAGTAACTTTGCATGCTGTGGAACAACTTGTGCAGCCTGGTATCCAGCAGCTTCCAAGTTCTATATGAATCAGATCTTGTGAGTTAGGGCTGCCTCTCTCATTTTTTTTTTTTTTTTTGCCTTTCTATTTCTCCTCTGTATTCCTTCTCCAGCTAGCAGGAATTCCTTAATGCAAGTGTTTTCCCTTGGCCCATGAGACTGAATGCAGTCCTCTCTCCACTGTCATCCTGCTTAACATGAAAGCTTTCATTGTCTTGGGTGAAACTGTGACAGTGCCTTGCTTTTTCTGCATACCAGACCTGTGGTATGGGCTCTGATCTTCTCATGTGACACTACAGAAGAAGCCAGGATTTTCTTTTTGTTATTCTCTTTTCAAATGTATGGAACTTATCTCTATCTTGCAGTGGGGCGAGACCACATGAAACCCTTCAGGTATGGATCAGGTGGAATGGGTGCATACTCTTCATATTCTTGTCCTAGTGCAGGTGGGGTTGTAAATTGCTTTATTAGATTGCAACACTCTTCTGACATTTATTATCCTCACCCCCTTTACATCATAACAATGCAAGTGACCTACCAGACATTTACCTTTTGGTAAACACAACCAGTTTTAATAGTTTGGGACTTAGATGATATGCTAAGGAACTATGAGGTATCTTTAATTCAGAAACATCTGATGGGGTCTTAGTTGACAGGAAGAGAGTTAACAAAGCACAGATGCACATATGTGGGGACAAGTGCACACCAGTATGTGTGCAACTGCTGTTACACTAGTTTTAGTGCCCCCGGAAGTATATATGCAATAGAAGTGGATGAATTTGGAACCAGAATAGATTCTCCAGGAAGGAATAAGACATCCTAGCTTGCTCAGCATGTCCATGTCCACGGTGTATCTTATTGTAAGAAACATTTCTGCAGATGTGAAAACCAGAGAATTAGATGTTATTGGACAGCAGAACATAAAATCAGTGCAAGAAGCCGAGGGACTGGTTTAATAGCAGTGAGACTTTTGCCTACGGATATCCAATTGGAAAACAAGTACACCATTATAATGCAACTTCAAAGGTAGAAAGATTCATACTGCTGTCATTGCAAGCCTCTCTCTTTCTCCAGTGAACAAAGTCATGTACATTGTGTAGAGGTTTCATTTGGAGCACTTCACAACAGAAGAAAGAAAGGTGAAGTGGGAAATAAAGCCAAATGACATAGTAGCAAGCCAAATTGGATCACAAAGACTCCTATGTAGTTGAGCCCTTCAGAAATTATCAATCAGAAGTATACTAAATGAACAGCATTTTGCTTTGTTTTTGTGGTAGTCAGGTTGTTACCCACTTCCATTGGATGATGATGATGGTGGTGATGATGATTGTTTAAATGCAATGTATTGTGTTTTCATTGTTTTGTAAAAGCATACTTTGAAGTAGTCAAAATTAATAACAGTCTGCCTGCCAGTGTTGAACCCCAACCTCACCTTAAAAGAGATCTGACATTCCTGGAGGTGACTGATACTCAGCCATAAAGGAAAGATAAGAGCTGTACACTTTTGGGAGTACTTTGGACTGTGAGGAAAAAATCTGAGTACAGCCCTGTCTGGGCCCAAGTATGACCAACCAAGCAGGTTTAACTTCAATTTGTGTAATTCTGAGTGTTCTTGCTAGTTATTGGTTGATCCAGGTAGACAATATGTGGCAAGGGAGTACTAATGGCTGACAAATCCAGTAAAATTGGGGAAAGTTGTGTCATCTCGTTCCAAAAAAGACATAATAATTTTTAAAAGTTCTCTCTCTCATGCACACGGGGTGCAATTAGATGTAGTGGAGGGAGGGGGAAAGGTAAAATAAATGAGTAACATATGTGACTCCGCACAGCCCTATAGTTAAAGATTTCCATGACATGCGTCATTAAAGGAAAGTTATGTGCTATTATGTTTCATCATTACTATGCCTGTATTTCTAATTTTTCATTGTATTTCCTCCTGATCGCTGTCATGCTGACTTCTGGACAATGTTTTTTTAGCAAAATATTATTGTTGTTTTTGTTATTTGTGTTTATTTAACAAACAACGTTGCTTGGATTGCAAAGATGGAGAGAAGGCAGAATGTATATTAGCATCTATTTGTAGATTTCTGAGTGATTTGCATTAGGAAGTTGTCATAAGTATGTCCAGTGAAACCACTGGTCCCTCTAGTTCAGTATTGCCTGGACCGTCTAGCAGTGGCTCTCAAACGTTTTGGACAGGAGTCTTTCCTATGAGATTCCAAAGCTGAACTAGGGACCTTGGAAGTGCAGAAGATATGCTTTGCCACTGAGTGGATCAGCAAGATTTTCTGATACCCAATGGTCTAACAATTCTTGTGTGCCTTTAACTCATTTCAGACTTATGTCAACCCATCATGGGGTTTTCTTGGCAGATTTTGTCCAGAACTTGTCCTTATCTTCCTCTGAGACTGAGAAAGTGTTACTTGCCCAAGATCACCTGGTGGATTTCTATGGCCAAGCAGAAATCTGAACCCAAGTCTCCCAGTGTCCTAGTTCAACACCCAAAGCACTATGCCATGCTAACAAAAAGGTTATAGCCTTCTTCACAATTGCTTGCCTGGTTCATAAACAATGATAATAGTCTGGCTCTCCCTGTTTCTGAGATGTAAAATAGGATTTGGCACTTGAAAGTTCTGACACAACTTGGTATTCACTAATATTGCAAATTAAAATAAAAACAAAAATATATCAGGCATGGTTGATTTCTTGCTAATTGTTTATCTCCCTGTATTGGCTTCTCTCAACTGTAAAATACTTTAACTACAGGCATACCGCAATTAACAAAGCCTCTGAGAAAGAAGTTTCTTTTTAAAAAGTCTTTTTATGCCTGCCCATACTCCCTGCCTCCTTGTCCTCTGTCTACCTGGAAGCTTTTTTAAGCAGCATCAACACTGAGAAGCTGGTAAAAGAAGACTGGAAAAACACAGACTTTCAGCAGTAGTATGTCTGCAGTAAACAATGCAATAAACCTTGCGCTAGGAGAAAATGGGATTCTGCTCTAGGTGATCTTACTGTATCTGTGTGTGCTACAAAACAGGAAAGGTAAACAGTTGCTACCTCCAGAATCCCTTATTGTGAACAGCAAAACAGAGAGAAAGTGGAGAGCAGATAAGGCCACCTCACCAAAAAGGGATCGATCCAAGAGTCTGGCCACCAAAATGTAAATCATAAAAAAAATGGAGATTGGTAAAAGAAAAAGCAATCCTGGATATATTTTGGAAGAAGCCTTGGTTTCTAGAAATTCAAAGTTTTCTTGTTTTCTCATGCAGGGCTTGACCTAGTTGTTGTATTTCATATGTACATATCTTTAGTTCTGAATGAAAAGTCTGTTGAAATCTGTTCAAGCTGCTCTTCTGGGAGACTTGGGTTCAGATCTCTGCTTGACCATAGAAACCTATCCCTATTTTTTCCCATATCATTTCTGCCTCTGGTGTCAAAATTTCTGTTAAAGAAATAACACTCAGGAACACATCTACTTAGTTTACTAAGGTATACTTTTAATTGCTTTTTTGACCACCTGTTTTTTTTTCTTCTATTCTGCTGTCCAGTTTTAGACTTTGATGTTCAAATCTCCTATTTGTAGTAAGTAACTCAGACAGACCTGGATTTATCTATGTACATTTTAGCGCTATATGGTTCATGGGATATAGTCAATAATTGGCACCACCAAATGAACTGCCATTTTGTCTTTCATTTTGATAACTCAATGAGGGGATTCTGGAAGTTGTAGTCTAAAAATCTAACTTTTCCAAGCTCTGAATTTAAATGGCCAGCAGCTATGGGAATATGCTGTCTGCTGATGTGATGTAAACATGGGAGCATACATCATCTGACTTGTGATCATGATGTACTTTTTAGCTCTTCAAGTGTTCTTTCAATCCACTGCTAACACCACATTTCAGGAGCAGGCAGCAAAGAGAGAAAGACAGAGACACCTTTAGTTAAAAAGGAGTTCTGAGAATGGAGATATAACATTCCCTACACTGCCACAAAGAAAACAGCAATGGCTTTTATTTCATAGCAGCACCAAATGTCAAGTATTTTTTTCCATTGCCAGACAAAAATAGGCAGCATTACTGAGAAATCCCAAAGTTAATCAGAACTTGTTGCATAGATGGGAAAGAATGGGGAAATGAATCAACTTAATTGCATGTAAATGGTGGCTTTCTGTGGAAATATACTGAGCCAAGCTCATCGTATTAAAATTATGGGGTAGGTCCCAGTTTCAAAGTCTGATTTGTTCTTGTGCAGGAACCGTTACAATAATATCACTGATCCATCTCCTTCAACAACACGCCTTCTGAAATGTTTTTGTGGGAAGCCTGGCAGTAAACTAGCATATAGCCCATGAGGATGTTAGCCATGACTCTGGTCACTGAGGGCCAGTTTTATACAAGCAACACAATCGAATGGTGTAGCTTGTCTGAGAGCATATCAGTTTAGGCAGGTGGGGAGAAGGCACCTTTGGATGCCCCCAAACCAGAAATTCAAAATGTCTTCCTTAAAGCTGTAACTCCCAGAATCCCTAAGCCATCCAGGCAGATTCTGCAACTTATTGTCCTAAAAGAAATTTTTCCAAAAATGTTAGTGACTACCTTCAAGACCTTGATGGTTTTAGATATCTAAAGTCTTGTGCCACATTAGTTTGCTTGATCACTAAAATAAGTGGAGAGACTCTTCTCTGTCTCTCTTGGATGATGGAGAGACATCAAATAGGTCCTTCTTTTGGGAGGGGGCTGTATCAAAATGGTTTCTCTCTGACTATATTTTCTTGAGTATGCTCTCTTTAACTGTTTGGCAAGCCACTCGGTGTGATAATGAGGAGCAGGACCAACATACTTGCTGGTCTTGAGGAACTGGTATGTAGAGCCGTCTGCTGGATGGGGTTGCATTCAAGACCCAATTTCATGGTTTGGGCATGCTCCCAAGTGCAATCTTGAGCTTGAGTGGCCAGCTTTCATCAGTGTCCAGGAATGCTTTCATTTCTATTTATTTTATTAATCACCTCGCAGTCCCTTTTCACGGGGGCCATTTCCACATGAGCCTGTTATAGCGCTACGATTTCACTTACCAGCAACACACCTTCTGAAATGTTTTTGTGGGAAGCCTGACAGTAAACTAGCATATAGCCCATGAGGATGTTAGCCATGACTCTGGTCATTTAAAAAGAGAGCCAGATTTGAACCCCTGTTCAGTCATGGATACCTGTAGGCTAACCTTTGGTAAGATATACCTTTTCAGCCTGAGAGGAAGGCACTGGCAAACCTCCTCTGAACAAATCTTGCCCAGAAAACCCCATGATAGGGTCACCTTAAGTTGGAATAGCTTGAAGGCACACAACACAATAAATACAGCCTAATAGGACATTTAACCAGAATTGTTTGAGCTGTTCCTGCTGATTTCACTTGTGATTGGAATGATGACTTTACTTACTCAGCCAAGATCATCATAAAATTAGGCTCTCAGGCCACAGGTCTACCACCTCTGCCCTAGAGACAGGATAGGACAGAATAAGATAAATATAATGTCTTTAAAAAAAAAAAACCCTACAAATTTAGAGGTTATAAACTTATTTTACTTGCTCTGCCAAAAACACCCATCATTTTTCCACACATCTCTTTTTAATTTCCTGAAAAACTAGTTATGGGGCTTAACAGTACTTCCCTAACATCTCTGAGTAATTAAGCTGAGGATCTGCTAGGATTTGCAGACCCACCTTGTAGTATTGTATCTATTATGCCAGTGGTACAAGTTTAAGTCAGGTGTTTCATTTCCTGCATCCAGTCAGTTATTCTTACATAACATTTCAAGATTCAGCATCACTTTTTATATTTTCCTATGTGTGCTTCTCTCCAACAGACTTCTCTTCTTTTGAGGCACCCCTGCAGTGAAGAGCCAAGATGTTGGTACTACTGGCTGGCATATTTGTTGTCCACACTGCCACTGTGGTCATGCTCTTTGTCTCCACCATTGCTAATGTAAGTAGCAAAGCTTTTCCTTGATATTTGTTGACAGGGTCTTTCAGTCTTCTCCAGTCTGATATAGAGCAAGTGTGGGTGACCAATTTTTTTCATTAGAAAGTGAGATTTTGTCAGGGTAATATCCTGGAAGCCACATGCCAGCAGGGCAGAAGCCAAGGACAGGCAGGAGCAAAGGCAACAGTAAGTAAAGTTACCCCTTTTTTCTTTTTCCCTCTTTGCTTCCCCACCACCACCACAATGCCTTCCTTCTTCCCACCCAGTGGACTGCTGGGAACGGGACAGATCACTCTTTCAGAGCACTGTGCTGATTGTTTGCAGACAGCTTCTGAAGTTAGTTTAAGGGACACGAGATTGACTAAACCTCATGTTTAGCTTAAACATCAAGTGTATTCTTTGGACTTACATACAAGGGTCAATAGCAGTGATGCTTTTATATTGGTCTACTCCAGACAAGAACTCACCACTGGAGGGGGGAAAAAAAGGGAAAAAACCTTTTCAGATGCATTTATGTGGCTTAAGGTGCTGTTGCTTTGCATACCTGGTGGCTGTTGAAACCTCTAAGAACAGCCACACCCTGAGAACTGGAACACTCCCTATTTATTAACTGAAACAAAGCAGCAATTCAAGGCAACCTAAAGGTTCGAAATGGTGGTGTTTCCACTTCTGTCTTAGAACAAAAAAACACCCAGGCACACCTCACTCTGAAACCAGTTGAGTGAGTAGAATTAGTACATAATCAGTTTGAGGTACTCTGTCATTATACCTACCAGGCAGTCCTCTACATAATTATAAGTTCTTCCTCTACTCGTCTGTTTCTGGAATCGTATAATATTATCGGATCAAAGTCAAGTAGAATAAAAAGATAGGGGCATTATTTAACCAGGGGCGCATCTACCCTATAGTTATAACAATTTGATCCCACTTTAATGGTCATGGCTGTCCTATGGAATCGTAGGATTTGTAGTTTGGAGTGCTTTAGTTCAGGGGAGTGCAGTCCAACAAGCTACCAAAAAATCCTGAATTCCTGCCCAAAGTACAAATCCCAGGATTTCATAGGATGGAATGGGATCAAACTGCTATAACTGTGGCTAACTTTTTTGCTGACTCCTAACATTCTCTTTCCTGATAAAACCCACAGGCAATTGTGGAGGTCCTTAAAGATTCTGCTAGCTTTCCAGATTGGTCCCTTGACTCTCCTTTTTTTGACTCCCTTCAGGATCTTACCACCGTTCCCCTTTTTCTCCAGCTGCTGGGCTTAATTGTCTTCACCCACTTGTTTGCTCCATTTAAAAATTTAAGGACACGAATCATTTCAGAGGCCCCTCCTCTCAAGTGCTTTTTACCTTTCTTCTTAGCAGTCCATGACTACACTGCTCCCTAGTGGACACTGATGTACAGACCCACAGAGACATCAAGACTCTACTAGTGGTGGGCAAAGTTTGGCAAGTGGGTGGCAAGTGGCTCAAAGGTTCTTTTTGGCTGCCTCTGAGAGAGCATCCTTCTCTTTAAGGTCTCCAAAGTGAAAAAAGGTTGGCCTCCAGGAACAGTGATTTGGCATAAAGCATCCGCAAGCCCTCCTAAAGCCTCTCCCAAACCTTGAATTGTAACTGGAAATAGACTTCTGATCATGTCAGGTTGTGGTTCATAAGTGGTTTTCTGCACATTCAGGGGTAGTGTACCCTCTGATAGATTCTC
Organism: Ctenosaura bakeri; assembly: GCA_948474755.1. Lineage (NCBI taxonomy): Eukaryota > Metazoa > Chordata > Lepidosauria > Squamata > Iguanidae > Ctenosaura > Ctenosaura bakeri. The sequence goes on from CAOLHI010001581.1 coordinate 244,403, forward strand.
AGGGTAACCCATCACAGTTACCTCTTTTGAGGGATGCTTTGGGGGCAAAGCTCCCACGGCCTCTCCATCAGAATCTGAAAAAACAATGTCTGGAATCCTGTTAGGATGCTACATCTTCATAAGTGGACTTACATTGGCAGGAATTAGCATTGCACAGTTATACAATAGACTTATCTACTAGAGGGCTGCTGTTATATTACTATGTAGCACAGCCAGCTGTCCCTGATTCGCATTGGTGCCCAATGCAAAATGGGACTGATATGCATTGCGCTGGTCCTGATACATGTTATATTGGTCCCAGTGCACATTGGACATGAATGTGCATTGGGCACTCTTTCCAGTGTCCCAATATAGATTTTTGCAATTCAGTAACTGGGTTTCTTAGAGCCTCTGCTACTTAGCTAGGTATACACAAAGTTATATTACATAAAAGGTCTTATAGGATTCCAGCCAACATAAATTCATCCATGTCAGAAATTATTATAGAATGGGACACATAATTTTATTTCTTTATTTCAAACAGAGGCATGACCAGTTAATTGATTAGGCTGATTAACTGAACTGCTTTAGATGCTTCACTTCATGATTGATTAGCTCTTGCCTGCATCCAAGGCACACACAGAGTAATATATGGTTGGTACCAAGTAAGTCATATATCATCCATTTGCTTCTGTTATGCTGTAGCTTACGCTGGTCTGTGTGATGATTAAAACAAATAAGTGTAGGGAATGGCTGATGCCTATGTATGTACCTGCTCGCTGCATCCAGCCACCAATGTTTTAAGATTAAGATCTTGCTGTGTCACAGCTGGGAATTGCCTGCAAATCCAGTAGAACATATTGTAAAATACATCCACAGGTCTATTACCTGCACTCAGTCAGGCGTCAAATACTTTAAAAGGAATTTTCAGGCAAAGCTTTGCTTGATTCCAGTTTCAATGGGCTTTTGGCTGCTCAAGATCCAACAGCAAATGCAAGATGAAAGGCTGAGAATGTCAAGGAAACCACCTGGCAGAAACCCACTGACTTGGCACCCTTTGGATTTGTAGGACTGCAACTCCTATCACTCAGAAGCAGCATGGTCATTGGTGAGGATTATGGGAGTTATAGTGTAACATGTCCAGAGAGCTTGGGGCTGGGAAGGGGAACATGAAGAATGGAGAATTTCATGTTCATAGAATTAGAAGGCCGGTTTGAATACACATATATGCTCAGAAGTCCATCAGACTATGCACTCACCACAGAGCAGGTTAAATTTGCACAGGCTGATGACTAAACTTGAAATGTTTTGTCACATTCAATGTAAATTTTTTTTTTTTTTAATGCAAGCATCAGCTGCAAAGGTTGATTAGTACTAGGCCTGCAACGGGCATGTGTTCTTTGCATTAGAAGAAAATGTATTGTTGGCAAGACAAGTCTAATTTATTCCTAAGGAGTCATACTCATTCAGAGCCACTGCTGGGGAAGGAACTCTTGCTCCCAGATAGAGTCTTGTCCAGAATTCCTCACTGCAACCTGGAAAAAAAATGCTAACCCACACTCCAGGCCTGAATGTAACCCACCTATTAAGCTCTGAAAAGAAAATGTTAATATTGCACAGAAATTGTTGATAATTAATGGCCAATTCTGCATTACATTGTTATAGTGCTATTATTCCACTTTCAACATCACAGGGAGTCATTGGGCCTTTCTGCACTACCTGTTATAGCGCTATTATCCCACTTCCAGCATCCTATGGAATCCCGGGGTTTGTAGTTTAAGGAGGGGCATTTAAAATTCAGAGAGCTCTTTGGCCTCAAGAAACTACGAACACCAGAATTCCACAGGATGTTGAAAGTGGAATAATAGCACTATAACAGTATAGTGCAGAAAGGCCCCTAGTGTTCACAGTTTAGGGAGGGGCATTTAGAGGGTCTCAGTAAACTACAAACCTCCAAATTCCACAGGATGTTGAAAGTGGAATAATAGCACTATAACAGTGTAGTGCGGAAATGGCCAAATATGCACAAGGCCTCACACTTTTTGAGTGAGGAGTCTCTTCCTAAGTGGTTGTTAAGCCAGAGTAACTGTTCAAGCAGCTATGCATATTATCTGATAGTCTCAGTAACTGATAAAAAACAGAATCAGATAGTACATAAGACTGGCAACTAATTTCTTGGCATAGAGGACATTAGGACTCAATAAATCAATTTGTTCCCATGTACAAGAGGTATAGCTAAGGGGGTGAGAAAATGAGGCCATCCTCCCAAAACAAAAATTCTGTCATCCCATTGAATTTTCATTTAGATTCTGCATTTCCAGCATTGCAAAGGGTGACACATTGAAAATGGCTGTGTCTGCATTCTGCTGGTAATTTTACCTGTCTCTTTTCCTTGGATGTATAAATTGCATTTCTGTATCTCAGCTGAATTTTTATTATTATTATTAATTATTATTATTATTATTATTATTATTATTATTATTATTATTATTATTATTATATTTCCAAAAAATAATGATAAAACAAATAAAAATACATAATCCATTAAACAGTTGTATCAGTTATAAACTCAAGCTGAACATGTATACGTATCTTCACAATCTTCCTCTTTGCCTTCCTAAGACCTGTATATTTTTAGATATTTCCTAGCAGTACTACCAATAATAAAGAAAATATTCAAATTATATAAGTTGTCTCTGATTAAAATTAATAAATAAGTATTCTGTTTATCACATTTTCTAAATCGTCATATATATTATTACTTATACCCTTTTTCAAGTATAGTTTTGTGTTTTCTTCTTAGTTTAATCTATATATGCGCTATAGATTTCTATATCAGCTAACCTCTAGTTTAAATTTTGAAGATAATTGTTGAAGGTAATTGATAAAGGGAGCCCATTAATTGATAACTTTATCGTCTGGTCTTCCCTTTATTCTTTCAGTTAGAGTATCTGCCATTTTTATTTCTGCTAGGTTGTAGAGCCATTGTCCTGTCTTGGGTGTCGCTTCTTTCTTCCACCATTTTGCGTACTCTATTCTTGCAGATGTTACCATATGCAGTAACATCCTCCAATATTTCTTACAAAATGTATAATCAATCTCATGTAGCATATTTAACAAAATAATTTCTGGAGATTTTGCCAACTTTATGTTCAGGATTTCTTCACCTGTTTTATGAATTCTGGACCAGTAGTGTTTGGCTTTCGGGCATGTCCACCATAGGTGGTAAAATGTACCTTCCTCTGTGTGGCATTTCCAACATTCTCCTGTGCCCATGTTGTAATTTTTTTCAAGTTTATTGGGAGTCACGTACCATCTATGGAATATCTTAATATAGTTTTCTTTCAAATTTTGTGCCACGGTAAATTTCTGAGTGATCTTCCAACTTGCTTCTGAATGTCAAGTTGAATAGAATGCCCAACATTCTGGGACCATTTAATCATCTTCTCTTTAATTGTTTCATCTTCTCTGTCATTAATTAGTAAGATCCTGTATAGTCTTGCCATCAAATGAGGTAGATTTTCAAACAAAAGTTTTGTCATCTCTGGAGTGGTTTTAAATCCTTGTAATCTCAGGTCCATATGAAATCTCTCTGCCAGTTGATGATAAAGGAACTAGTTTAATGCTTTGCCTTCCTCTTGTAATTTTTGTCTACTCTTTATTGTTATCACATTCTCATGGGATATGTCAATTAGATCTTTGTATCTCAGCCATTCTAATGTGTCTTTCCACCTTCCAAAAAAAGCCTCTTGGGCTGAAAGCCAAAATGGGATCCGCCTGAAAGTCAATATTTTGTAATCCTTCCAAATCTTTAATTGTGCTTTCTGGATATAATGATGTATAAAATCTTTATTGACTTTATCTTTATCATATCTGATATAGGCATTCCAGCCCATACTTAAATCAGTTCCTTCTAATGTTAAAAGTTGATTATTTTTTATGTTGATCAATTTTTATGTTACTGCAATGCCAGTAATTTAGAAACTGAAGAAAAATTTCAGGAGGGGGCAGAATTCTTATTGGAGGTGCAATGCTCTCATGTTGCCCTCTCCATTGCTATACCCTTCTATGCACCTCTATATAAATGCTTCTTGAAATCGCCTTATCTAGAAGCAAATTAAAATAGGCTTTACATGGCAGTCCCATGGCAGCTTTCCACAGTCTGGTCCCCTGCAGACATGTTGAATTACAGCTCACTTCTCCCCATTTCCAACAGCACTCTGGACAGGCAAATGACAGGTTAGGGAAGGATGGCATGCAAGGATCATGGTTGGATTCTTCTTGGTGATTGATACCTGTGCAATCGTGGCTTAGGCAAGCACAGGTCTTTCAGCCATTGCACTGGAAAATGTGCAGCACGGAGGTACTGTACAGTTCCTTTTTGCTTGCTATGCAGTGGCAACCAAATGGCACTATGGCACAGCTCCACCCTTTGACCCAGGCCCTTTCTGCACAATGAATGACTGCATCCTGGCATGGGGACATGAGAGGAGTGAGACCGCAGCAACACTTCTACATGCTGTCATTGCGGTCCTGCCCTTCTCCAGTCACCAGCTGGTTCAATCACAAGGTAAATCACTGATGAAGTTTCTCCATCAATGACCCCTGATTGCATGACCCTCTCGCACTTACCTGCCACACAGAAGGATCGGAAGCATGATAGAGGTGCTTTCTGCCCCAGTGCAGCATGGGAAAGAGCCTGGCTGCACTGCGGAAGGAAGAGGTGTGTCCCTCACGCTCCCTTCCATGGGGAACCAGCCAAGTGTGGAGGGGAGTGTTCCCATCGCACTCCCTTTCCGGCAAAGGCACTGCCGGGATCGTTACTGGAAGATGATGGAGCAAGGTAACATACAGAAGTTGCCCCAAACAGTGATTGATTTGCTGTCAGAGAAGTCAGGAAATCTTTCTAGTGGCTCTAGAGGCTGTCATCCTCCCCCTGTATAGATAATGCTGTCACTGAAACTCAAGTCTAACTACACTGGTGCAGCTTTCTTCTCCACCTTTTAAAGAGGATCTTGGCCTATGTGGACAAAAACTATGTAATCAAGTCCTTATAGGAAACAGTCTGAAGAAAACATGAGAAACAGCTATGAAGCAAAATCATGAAAAGAAAGTCAACCTGTTTCCTTTCCCCTCCTTCCCTTTTTTTTTTCACTTTCAAATGCAGAATTTGTCTTTTAATATGCTACCATAGGCGTATCCAAAAATAAAGTTATGATTGAAGAAAGCTCGACGATTTTGCTGTTTACAAATTTCTTTACAAATTTACTTGTTCTACATCTCTCCAGCAACAATGCGGATAGCACTTAGTTACACATCAACTTTTTTCCCATCTTGAACAGGTCTCAGCTCAAAAAGCATATATCATGGGGTGGGGTATAATACATAATACAATTCAAAGTAAGTTTAAATTTGAAATTTGTTTTCCATACATTTGTTTTAATTTAATGGTTGATTAATGAAGAACAAGATGAAATCAACCTACAGCTGGAATTGTGCAAAAGTGATACATACTGGTAATACACTAGCAATGGAAAGAATAGGTACAAAATGCCCACAGTTTTTGTATAAAAACCCTTTGTGTAATTTGTGCAAAGAGGTTCCAAAATAAGAAAAATCATTGAAAAATGCAAAAGAACTCTTGAATTTATGAAAACTTTTGAATATTTTGTTACCTACATCTGCAAATGAAAGAAGCAAAGATATATAACTCTATAATAAATTGATTTGATTATCTCTAGTTGAATGTCAGTATCTGCTTGAGGGGGCATAGATGCAGAGGACTAGCACCTCATGGGCTGGAAGGCAAGATATACAGACTTTGCCTCAAAGTACCATGCAACTTTCATATTCAATAGAATGACTATGTTCTGGTTATATATTGCTGTGAAATTATCTCCCTAGTATAGGCCTAAATACCCTAAAGGCACCAGATCCCATCTGATCTTGAAAGCTAAGGAAAGTCAGTCCTGGTTAATACTTGGATAGGAAACTGCCAAAGAATACCAGGTGCTGCAGGCTATATTTCAGAGGAAGGAACAGGCAAAACCACCTCTGAGTAAATCTTGCTAAAAAAACCTCATGAAAAATGAATAGAGTCACCATAAGTTGACAGGTGACTTGAAGGCACATATACACATACAGCCACTGATCAAGGTTTGGCTCCTGCCTATGTCAGTTTTAACATGCCTATGTTGCATGATTACAGAGCCAGTGTGATATAGCAGTTTGAGTGTTGGACTATGGTTCTGGAAGACCTGCATCTAAATCCCTATTTGGCCATGGAAACCAACTGGGTGACCTTGTGCAAGTCTTACTTCCTCAGCTGAAGAGAAAGGCAATAACAAACCTCCTCTGAAGAAGTCTTGCCAAGAAAATCCTAAAATAGGACCATCATAAGTTAGAGTTGATGAACCAAAGGACCTTGTGGTTTAAGAGACAGCTCATCATTTCAGTTAGGCACATGTCAGTAAACATAAAATTGTCAGGAAGGTCTTCACAAGATAAACAAGTAAAGAACATAAGAGCTTCTACGTTCTTTCCTTTGTAAGAATTTAATGGCATGGCAAAGTGTTTTGAGAGGTGGAATTGGCGGGGATTGCCTGTGACTTTTTAGAAATCTCTGGTGAAAGATTAATAATGGTTGCTTTCCCACAGTACTTTCTGTGGAACAAAAAACAGACATACAAAACAGACCCTCCCTGTCCCCAGGACCACACTACTGAAAACAGTATGAGGGCTGGTGTTTGAATGGCTTATTTGGACCCAATCCCATGTTAACGAGTAGACTTGCTAAGGAAAAGTCCCACAGGATTTAATGGGACTCATTTCAGAGCCCATATGCTTAGGCTTGGCTACATGGTGCCCTGATTAGTAACAGAACTGAAAAGGCAGGGAAGCACAGGAAAATTTGACTCAAGCTACCCATGTGATTACATAATCCCAGAAAGGCTCCCTTGCTTTAGTTTCTGATGACCCCTGCTGGATGTTCCTGTTTGAAAACAGCCAATCATTTAAGTTTTTTTTTTTTTTTAAACAAACTGGCATAACATTGAACAACAGGAAGGACAATTTGAAGCCAAAAAGTTCAGGAAACCACAGTGAGCACTTTATTTGGTCAGCACTCTGTTGTTCCAGGGTTTGGCACAAGCTGTACCTGAGTACAGATCCAAAGGAACAGCCATCTGTGGTCTGCAGTATGACCCAGGGAGAGGCTTGGGAAGATCATGGTCCCTCCTCCTAGTCTAGAAGTGGCTTCCCATCCTTGGCATAGAATGCACAATACAGGAAATGTGCTAGAAACTGGTCAATGGGGCTACCTTTTCCTCTTTATTTATCTATTTATTTACTTAATATCCTGCCTTTATCCTACATGGGACCAAAGACAGCTCACAATGTGCATTAAAACAAGTAATGTGAAATAAAGATGAACATTGTAATGAAAAAGTTTTTAGAAGCCAATTAAATAAGCTATCATTACTCAATATTTTAAAACAATATAAAATCATTTAAATCCATATACATCCCAAGTAACCAACAGGGATGGAATAAACCATGCCCCCTAGTATTTCCAAAATTCTAGCTCCCCCACAATTATTAACACCTTCCCCCAAAGGTATGTTCCAGGAGGGATTTTAAAGATTCTTATTTGTTTGTTTATTTTATTTAGAGGCTCTTTTTTTCTGAGGGGTAGTTTACTTAGTTTGTATGTAAATCCAACTCTGATAGCTAGCTGTGGTAAGTGTTGAAATGCAGTAGCCTGTCAAAACTGTGTATACACATAAATATATATATATATATGCACACCCTAAAGAGCAACACTGCAACTCAGCACACTACCCAATGTATGAAGAACTGCATGATTACAATCCTTTGCATAGTTACCTGGGAGTGATCCTGGCTGAACCCAGTGGTGGTGTGTAACTGTTTCTGATCATCCTGACTATTGAGGCCATTTCTGTACTACACTGTTATAGTGCTATTATTCCACTTTCAATGTCCTCTGGAATTCTGGGGTTTGTAGTTTACTGAGGCCAAAGAGCTCTCTGGCTGAGAATTCTAAAGGCCCCTCCCTAAACTGCAAACACCAGAATTCCCTAGGATGTTGAATGTGGAATAATTGCACTATAACAGCATAGAGTGGAAATGGCCTTAGGTTCAAGCTGCAGAACATACTGAGATTTAACAAAGGCCTTTTTTAATTACAAATACAAACTATATCACAAACAACTGTTGCCATTTAAATTGCTGGACTGAAATAGAAATCTCAACCTCTCCCCCTTGCATCCAGGAGAAAATGTGTCCATGTTCCATTACAAACAATAGTTTTGTATCTGTTCTTTCTTCTAGCGTGGGGAAAAGCAATGTGCTTTCTCTCATACTTTCTTCTACATATTATAGTAGCTGAAGTGATAGACCAGGATTCCAGAAGAGCAGGGTTCAAATCCCTGCCCAGCTGTGGAAACCCACTGGGTCAATCCAGGCAAGTTACATATTCTTAGCCTTAGAAGGAAAGCAATAGCAAACCTCCTTGGAATAAATCTTGCCAAGAAAAAAAGGGTCTCCAGAAATCAGAGTCAACCTGAAGGTACAGGACAATCAGCTTTCTCCACAAGAAAGCAATTCATTGGCAATTTCCTGTCACAATCACCCCCACGTATCTTCTCATTCATTTCCCCCTTCCTTATGTCCCAGCCTACCGAGTCTTACCTGAGGCAAAGTTAGGCAAAACTGAAATTAATAGTTAATGAGACACAAAAAATGGTATAACTGAAAGACTTCTTACTCTTACTTCTTACTCTTACTCCTCTTGAGAAGGAGAGTCTGTCTATTATTCTGGTGCTCTGGCTGATGATGTAACTGTTCCCACTCTGATAAGCCCTGTATTCACTTTCAGGACTACCCGCAACGGGCCCTGTCAACTGTGTGGACCATTGGGCACCCTCATTAACTGAAACACCCAGCACTTACTTAGTTACTATTTATTATGTATAATATTACTATACTGCCTTTTAAATTAAAATCCAAAATATAAAGATGGCAGCCAAAGTTATTCTGGGCCAGAAGCTATAGTGAAAAATGTTTTCTGAGGAAAGGTCTCTCATAGATCACCCCCATCAACCTCTGTGGCTAGGGCAAATGTGAAGAAGACAGTCATGCCCCTCCATAATACTAAAATCAAGCTATGTTTTACTGTGTTACAACCAGACGATGGCAGGCACACTGGTGATGAGCAAAAAATCTTTTAAGGAAATCATATCCTTTACTTAATAGATGAGAGTTTCATGGACTGAGCTTCATCCACTTTACTGACCACTGCTCTAAATCCCTTTGAATACTTTACTTATTAGATCCTGATCCTTCAGAAAAAGTCAAGTCAGATGTGATCTATTTAAACATATCATCTGATGAAATATGCATGTGTTAGAGAATCTGCTTTTCTTGTCTTACACACACACACAGCACTTTCAGAGTTGTGGAGAAAAAATTGAAAATCTGCAGAGAAAACACACAAGCAAATGCAGAAGGAAACTTGTATGTGCTAGCTCTATGGACAAGAATGTAAAGCTGTGGGGAAGGGATCTCAGCTCAGATGCACATGCTTTGCAGACAGAAAGACCCAGGCAGTGGGTGATGGGACAGACCACTATCCAGGGCCCTGGGAAGCTTCTGGCAGTCAGAATAGACAATAGCAGACTAGCAAGGCAAATAATTCCGTCTGGAAGAAAGCAGCTTCTGTTGCTGTCCGCAACAGAAGAACAGCTGCTCTTCACAAGGTCCCTGACGCTTTCCCTCTGTTCTAATTACAACTCTTGCTTCAGGTTGCCTATCCATGCCTTATTCCCACCATCCCATTCTCTCTTCCAAGTAGCCCCAAATTTGAAACTAGAGTAAGAAACACTATAGTGGGGTAGCATAATCTTTTTAAGGCTCTTCATGGCATTGCACAATTGTGGACAATTTAGCACTGCATATTTCATTGGCTGACTATTGGAATTCAGCTCCTTTTTCCCATGAGTAAAGGACATCCAAACTGGGGTTCTCACCAGGCCATGGTTGGAAATTTTCATTACAGCATTTTCTGAACCTCTTAGAAGCTTTCACCTATCAGTTAAAGCTGCAGCTCTCTTTCTTCCTGAGTTATGGCAGTGGCACGGGCCCAGCTCGAAGTTCAGTGAGGCCCCCGGAGCAGAGGAACTTTCCCACCCCTGCTTTAAATCATATTATATATTAGTATTTGTGCATACAACTCTTTGTGAGAGATAAATAATTTTTGATAGACCTTACCACATCAATTTCTTTTGCATTTAAGTGCATGTACTTTCAAATTTGCAAATAAGAGTGAAGAAAGCAATTATAAATGCATAGATTGGACACTGATGTTCAGTCTCCGGCAACATCATTTGGAAGTCCTTTTGGTGTAACAAGGTCAACCATTCCAAGACACAGTAATCAAAAACCCAGTAATGAGTCATCCCATGTTTGAAAACACATGTCTGAAGTGAGGCTCTTCATGCTGTTCCAGCTTAAGCTTGGTTAATTCATTTTCTTTAAGGTTGGGCAAAAAGTATATTTATGTCTCTTCTGTTTTGTTTTAGGTCTGGATGGCAGGCAAAATTGGCAATACAATGACAAATTCTTCTGGGCTCTGGCTTGAATGTATAAATGAAAAGTGCACAGAACTTCCTTTTGCTGATGATGACCTCTGTAAGAGACCATTTATTACTTTCTGACTAATATGTACTATTTGAAGCACTATGGTACATTTTGGCATAAGTAGTGCCCTCCTTTAGATTCACACCTTTTCTCCTCTCTTTTCCCTATATTATTAGCTGCCCTCAAGGCTGTGCAGGCCTTCATGATCCTGGCCATCATCTTTTCCTTTGTCTCTCTGGTCATGTTTGTGGTCCAGCTCTTCACTATGGAGAAAGGAAAACGCTTCTATATCACTGGAGCCATAATGCTCATTTGCTGTAAGTAAAAGAAAAACACAACAGTAGACACTTTTATGTATGGTTACAATATATATCACAAAACTAGTAACCAGACTGGCTTGGATGCCAACCTAAGGTGGAGAACACCAACATAAGAAGATAAGTTTCTGCCCCATACTTGCATTTTACTGCCTCCTTCTATTTGCATACTTTTGGTTGCACAAAAATGACAGTACTCCTTGTCCTCAAAAGATGAGGATTTAAAGTAGAGAAAGAAATATGCGCTGAATCTTTTGGATTGCTGGAAGTTTCATACCATCCAACATTTTAAAGATGAAAACTTCTAAACCGATGAAATCCAACAGATGAAACAAATGCAGCAAATAAAATATATAAAACAGATGAGGGATACAAATGTACAGCACTAAATAAATATAAAAAGAAGCATAAAAATTCACAGAGACAAAAGAGTGCAAAACCACCATATATGTTAAAAGCTAGGGAAGTAATATTTTATAAGGCTTCACTGGGTGCTAGACAAACATTGGGCACTGCCTCTTGGCTACAGGGAAGGGCCAAGGATTTCACAACAAGTGAAGCCATTGCTGTTCAGGTGTGGTCACATGCCATACCTCATTTAGTAGGAGAACATAGAGAATAGCCTTGAATGATGACCTCAAGGCATGGGAAAGTAGATAACACATGGGAAGAAGTGATCATTCAACTAACCAGTTCATATGAGCAGACTTTGGAAAAAGTTAGGCCAACTTTGCACTACACCGTTATAGTGTTATTATTCCACTTTCAACATCCTGTGGAATTCTGGGGTTTGTAGTTTACTGAGGCCAAAGAGCTCTCTGGCTGAGAATTCTAAAGGCTGAAAACCCTAAAGTGCAAGCCCTGGGATTCCATAGGATGATGAAAATGGAATAATAGCACTAAAACAGTATAGTGTAAAAATGGCCTTACTCTTTGGAGAAGAAGAACCACACTCCCCAGCCAGTGATATTATGGGAATGTTAGCCCCAGAAAATAATTTTTCCAAGTTTGTTTAGGACACTGTAAATAACTGCAGTAGGGAGCTAGTATGTTATATCTGAGTGCTGGATGAGAACTCTGGCAGACCAGGGCTGGAATCCCTTCTCAGCCATGGAAATGCACTGGGTGGTTGTGAAGAGAGAAGGTAGGCAAGCCTGGCTGGAGCCAGCCAATCACAGCTTAGGGAACTAAGAGGGAGAAAAGATACAAAACTGAGGCTTGTGTCTGATGCAAGGCAGATGGAGAAATATGGCACAGAGTTACAGTAAACCTGGAATAAAGCTATGACAGTCATGCAGGGGGGAGAATGGTAGGGTTTGGGGAGCTGTGAATGATTTAGTTCAAGGGTTATTTATTTATTTATATCCCCCCTCTCCCCAGTGCTTGAGGCCGGGTACAGAATAGATGGAGTTAAAATCATAGTCAAAATACACATAGAACAATTGATACAAATATACTATAATTAAAATATAACATAGTTAAATATACAATTAAAATACAGTTAAAAGTACGATTAAAAATACAATTAAAAGCACAATGAAAATTAGACTGGGTACGGTTAATGTGTGATCTAATTGATGTTCTTCTATTTGTTTATTCTTTTTTACAACTGTGTTGGGCTGTCCCTGTTAAGTTTTGATCAGGCGTCTGGTTTTGCTTACCACAGTGAGTCCACTGAGCTACCCATCTTCTTGTCCATGTAGGGACATCTTAAGGTCCAAGTTCCAGATCCAGAGGGGATCTTGAGGGGGGAAAGGGACGAGGTGAGTGATAGGAGCCCAAAGTTTTGGAACTGCAGGGCCAGCCTGGAGAGGTATCATAGTGTCGCAGTGTTCTTGGACAAACTGCACTCTCTCCACCTTAGAGGAATGCAAGGACAAATCTCCTTGGAATAAATCTTGCCAAAAAACCTTATAATAGGTTACTGTAAGTCAGAGTTGACTTGAGGCACATAAGCACAACAAAATAACTGCATTACTGCAAGAGTTTCAGTGGACTGGTCCAGAGAAGAAAATTCATTTCTGCTAAAGTAGAAATGAAGTCAAACCCACAGAAAGGACCAAAATCACCCAAAATCACCAAAATCATAAATTTATAACAGCAAACATGTACAGTCAAACTCCATGAGGACTAAATTTCAAAAGTTGAGAGTACATGTTTTGCTTTTTCTGTTTTCTCATTTATATTAGCCACTATTGTGGAACCTGAGATCATATGGATGGGCAAAAAATTGATTTAATGACTTTCCCCCCTCTCCCTTTGCAGGGCTCTTCATTCTGATTGCTGTCTCAATTTACACTGCTCGATTTCCACAGTATTTCAAAGCACAGCAAGACCACCATGGCTACTCCTTCATCCTTGCTTGGATCTGTTTCTGCTTCAGCTTCATCATTGGGGTTCTGTATCTTGTACTCAGAAAGAAATGAGGGCCAGAGGGATGAGATTGGGAGGGAGGACTAGAATATTGGGAGGGCTTGTGGGAGGGATATGAAGTCACTTTTTCTACGAGAACTGTTTGCCAAAAGAAATGAATCCACACACTGCTCACCTAACACTGCCAGATACAGAATGGAATCCACCAGAGAGAGAAAGAAAAGCTGCTGAAAACACCATCATGGATCTCTGGGACTCTGAAGATGCCTGAAGAACCTTCTAAGCAGCCACAAGCCATCTCCTTTCTTATACCATGACACAAGTATACCATTTTAAAGGAATTTGAACCTCTGCCTCACTGACCGCAAAAAAGCTAGAAATGACATCAGAGTTCTTGGCTTTCCTTTCCCAAACCTTCTGCAGTGATGATATGTCTGCTGACCCCATGCTTTCTACTACTCATTCCCACTCATTTATGGAAGGCGTTGTGAGAGGAGGCAAGAGAGTGCCAGGGCCACTAAATTAAATGACAGCACAGATCCTTAGTTACATGTTCTTGAAAAATGAAAGTCATGAAATGTGAAAGCAGCCTGACTGAAGTGAGGCCAAATTTCAGCATTAAAAGCACAAATGCAAGCCTTTATAGTTCCATCACTGTCTTAATTTCCCTCCTAGGTTTTTTGTTTTATACAAAAAGAGGCTAGCCCTCCTGCTGTGGAAGACTTCAGAAGGAAAACAGCCATTGGGGAGTGAAAAGAGAAGGTGACCAGGGGTGGCAGATGATGGAAGAGAGGGAAGGCAGAAGAGAGTCCTTAGTGGTTGGCAGAATGTCATCAAGGTGTGTGACATTCATTAGAGCTCACTGCACTCATCTGACAAAACTGCACTTATGAGTTTATGGAATTTGCCCCATGATGACACCAAATTGTGAAGTCTGTGATGTCTGCAAACATCAGACTGAAAGGTCTAGTTCTAGTCAGATCACTGAGACAGATCAGCCTTGGTTCATAGGGACCTTCTTTCTCACCACAAAATTACATTTTTACCAACTATCTCTGGAAAAGTGCCAAAGTCAGAATCATCCAAGCCATAGTACTTCTCATTTTCTGTGTATGGTTTTGAGAGTTGGACAATGAATAATATGACAGGAAAAAAAAACTAATTTGAAATGTGGTGTTGCAGAAGAGTTCCTTGAACGCCACGGACCACTAAAAACACAAATTAATAACTCCTAGAGCAAAACAAGCCTCAACTCTCACTACAAGCCAAGACGACTAAACTGAGACTGTCATACTTTGGACATACCACGAGGCAACAGAACTCCCTGGAAAAAAGGACAATACTTGCTAAAGTGGAAAGCAGTAGGCAAAGAGGAAGATTACACTACCAGTGCATTGATTCAATCAAGGAAGCCACGGGCCCTGAGCAGGGCATTGGGCAGATGGAGATCTTGGAGGTGTCTAATACATAGGGTTGCCATAAATCTAAGTTGACTTTTTAGCAAGAACAAATCTATGAGTAATAGACAACACCTCATTGTTGCAAAGGATAGAGAGTGGTGTTTGGGTTTTTTTTGTGGGGAGGGTGGTAAAATACAAATTTTTGCTTTGACAATATAGTATCTCCTTTATATTTTCCCCTCAAATGCCTTAAAAGTTTAGAAACTCTGTTGCTAGAGCAGGGCTCCTGAGACAGGATTTTCCTTAGCTAGGTGATCTTAGGTAGGAGCCTTCAGCTTGTGGTACCTTTTCTTAATTTCCTCCCATTCCTTCATTTCGTATAACACATCTCTCATGGGTCCAGAAGCCCAAGTAATTAAATTTTATAGACAGAAGGCCAAGCAGGAAATGACTACATGGAGATGGCAAGAATTATTATGTCATAGTTATTGTCTGCACTGGGATTTTCAATCCATGTGTTCCTGCCATTCAGATTAGTTACAATAATGAGTGGAAACAATGAATGGCAAAGAGGCAAATGCTTTCTCTGCTTTGCGCTGTTCATGCAAAAGGGGACACCAGTTCAGGGTTGCATGTTTAGTATAAAGAGTATTCTCTTTCTTTCTCTCCTTGTTACATTCTTTTTTCATGTACACTTTTGTAATTGGGTGGATATGTTCTGCTATTATACTTGCTGTTTTTCTCTAAGTTTATTTCATGTGCAGTCATTGTAAATATTTTGATACAAGTGTTCCTATAAGTAGGGATATAAAAATAAAATCCAGTTCCGTTTATCATACACAAAGAATCTTGTTTGAATTTATGGTTTTCAACATGAATCAGGGCTGCTTCTTTTCTTCCTCTTAAGTGTGTTTGTTAACACACTATAAAACCTACCATGCGATGGCTGAGTAGTAGACTAGACTAGGTAGAAAGTAGATCTCTGGCTAACTAGCAATAGATCGTCAGTGGTTTAGGATGAGTTTCATTTGTTTGTTTGTTTGTATCCCACTTTTTTCCCTAATTCAGCACTCAAGGCAGCTTATAACAGTTAAAACAGTTAAAAATTCACAGCATGGAAAAGTTGAAAATTAAGCTATCAAAACATTAAAGCAAGTTGCAAACACAAACCATTGAGAAAAATCTAACAAATAAAAAGTCATTCTAGAAAGTCATTCTCAAAACCTGTGTCTGTGGAAAGATAGTAAGAGGGTGGTGGAACAGAGAGAAGGCTCTCCTTCTATCTCGCAACATAGAAAAGCTCATATAGAGAGGCAGGGTCCTTCAGATAACTTGGACCTGAGACACATAGGGCTTTATAGGTCATAACCAGCACTTGGTGTCTGGAAACAGAATGGAAGCCAATGGAACTGTTGCAGAGAGGGAGTTGTGTACTCCCTGAAGCCAGCACCAGTGAACAATCTGGATGCAACTCTTTGGATCAGTTAATATTGTGATCACCCTGCTGATACAAAAGTGCTGGCCCTTTGACCCTGTGAGCCCCATCTCCAATACAACACTGCTTGACAAGTCCTTTCAAAAGGTTATCTATTTATCTTCTATCTGAATTTATACCCCACCTTTCTCCCAAGATAGGACTAAAGGAATCCTATAGTAATTTAAGACAAATTAAATTAAAATTGTATTTTATATTTTTTTTAAAAAAGAAGTAACAATATTACTAAAAAGAATGACAAAAAAGATAACACATTAAAAACATAATTATACAAGATAAAAAGCAGCACACCATTTCACTCATTCACTCACTCACACACACACACACACACAGACTGAACTGCTGCATAATTACAAAGACCTTTCTAAATAAAAAAAGGTCTTCAGAAAGAGAGTAGGGAATAGGTCAACTGGATCTTCTGTGGAAGGGAGTTCCACAGCCTAGGTCTCTCCTAAGCCACTAAGAAGGGTCTCTCCTGTGTCCTCACCAAACAAACCTGGGATAGTGGTGGGACTGAGGGAAAGTCTTCCCCTGCAGATTATAAAACTTGAGCTAGATGGTTTAGGGAGAAAGGGTCTTTCAGACAGCCTGAACCCAAACTATATAGGACTGTAAAGGTTAAATTTAGCACTTTCAAGGTTTGTAACTCTTACAGTTATATCACATTCTGGACTCCATTATCCCATCTACGCAAGGAGTTACACAAATTCATGAAGGATAATCTATCAATGGTTATTAAATGTGAAAAGTTTTCCAGTGACTTATCACTCTTGAACATAGAGACTCAGATGGAAAGTGCCCCTTGCATGAGCAGAAGAAACACCTATTTACACGAAGGCACTGATTCCTCATCTAACACAGGCATAGAAGTCAGTGTTGCATCATATAGGACATCAGGTGATCCTTTGGGGTAGAGGGGGCAGACAAGGGGCTATAACGAAAATGGGGCAAGGAAGGCCTTGTATAAACATTGAGGTGGCAACTGTGGAGGGAGCAGGAGTCAATTTCCCCTCTGTGCTCTCCATTTTCCAGCACATTTTAGCATACTGGAAGCAAAATGGCTGCCATTTTGGCAATTTTCAGCTGATCTGGGTGGGCTCTGGGAGAATCTTAGAGGGTTAGATTGCTTTAGGGGGTGGAAGGAGTAAATCACTGCATGGTTTTGAGCTCATTTGTCCAACTTTCAGGAGAAAAATTGCCTGGAAATTTGTGTGAAAAAAAATAGGGATTGACAAACTTTGAGAGAGGTGTCACCAGAGGGTCGGGGGGGGGGCAGAAATTGGGCCCTTGATGGCTTCCTGTAGCCCACAAGCTGTGTTTCGGCATCCCTATATAATCTCTAGTCTTGGCAGTTTGAATCCAAGCCAATGGCTGAGACCTTGAATCTTCAGACCTAACTACAATAATGGAGCTCATAGCTGCAGTTACGTCTGACAATGCTACCCCCCACCAAAACTCTTACTTTTCCAGCTTGGCAGCACCCCAACCAAAGGGTCTCTGGGAAATGATGCCCGAGGCACTCTCCAGTTGTGAGACACATTGAGAACAGGCAGCTGGAGACACCTCCTGGGATCCTGCCTTAACTGCTTGTCTCAGTGAGTAATGTGACTTGGAGACCACTGCAGACACCATTTCCCAGTGCTTTGAGGTGCAGTGACTCAGAAATCCTTCAGTTTGGGGCACGGCTAGGCTGAAAATGTAGGGTTTGGGGATCATGTTCAGGTTTGGGGATCATGTTCAATTGTTAACAATTGTAAACATGAATCCCCAGCAGTTACAAAGATCATAAATCTAGCTTATGATCTCATAACTACTAAACAGGATACAGCCTACATATTCAACAAGATGGATTTTTATTCTACTTCAGCCAGGCAATGTTCATATTCTACTTGAGATTAGTTCAGGCAGATACTGCAGACCAGAGACCTATCACACTATACTGCTATGCAGTAAGAAGTCTGGCAAGTTTCTAGTTGTTTGTGGTTACAGTATAAGGAAATGTTAATATGGTCTACCTTGTATGCTGCAACACCTGAAACAAAAAAGAAAATGAAATAGGATATGTTTTTAAAACATTCATTTCAAAGATGATCTTTCAATTGTAGGAATAGCAGGCTGAACCCTTCTTGAGCAGTGGTGGAGCTTGGAGTGTGTAGAGGGCAGGCAGGAGGGGAGCAGGGCTTGGCACTAAGGGCGTGGCCACTGTGTGTGGGGGCATGGCCAGGGCACACGAGTGTGGCTACAGGCCAGGACACCCCAAAAACATTGCTGTCCAGGGCCAACCTGCCTCCTCGTTCCCCCCACATGGCTATTCCTGAGGCAGCCTGGGTGAGTAATATTTTACCTTTAGTCACCTTTGTTGGTGTTGTGTGTCTTCGAGTCATTTCCAACTTACAGTGACCCTAAGACAAACCCATCACAAGTTTTCTTGGCAAGATTTGTTCCAAGGGGATTTGTCTTTGCCTTCCTCTTAGGCTGAGAGAGTGTGACTTGCCCAAGGTCACCTAGTAAGTTTCAATTGCTGAGTAGAAATTCAAACTCTGGCCTCCAGAGTCATAGTCCAATACTCAAATCACTACACCAATCTGGCTCTCTTAGTCACCTTAGAGGGTTGAAAAACTTATTTACCTTAAGTGATAAGATATAATTTATGCCAGTCTGGGAACCAGGGACAACAGTTTTGTAGCGTGCTGGATATGGCTTAGTAGAGCATCAGTCTTCACTTTCATATGTGCCAAGATGCAACTAGCTTGCCAATGAGAGTGTACAGTCAGCCATAATTTCACATTGGAATAAATACAACTGCATCACAGAAAGAGGATATGAAATGCCTCATCTGTGGCCTGGCATCTAACTGCACAATTATCAGATGATGCTAATGTTAATTATATATACGCAATTAAAGTGCTATAATTATAATGCTAAATACTTTGGCAAAATGGACTGCAGGTCTCCATGGTAATTCATTCTAGAAAGAAATGTTGAAAATGCATATATGTACTTTGAAGTATATCAAAACCTCAGCAACAAGATTCAGGGGCAGTCGTTGACAACAGCATGACAAAGATGCCTGTTGGAAGGTCAAAAATATAAAGAATGAAAGGGTAGGCTATATCCTGTGAAGGAAGAAATTTAGAAAGCTGTAGCAGGTAATGATGGCTTGTCTTTAAAATTCATTTTGATGCTGGAATGTTAAAAGCAGTGCAATCTAGACATTTCAGAAGTCACAGGATACAGCGTTCTGATGCTGAACTTTGAAGATACCGTTAGTAGCAGATATATGTGCATGCTTTCCTGCCTGCCTGATGGTGCTACAGATGGTAACAGCAGAGGTCCTCTTTCAGCAGCCCTGACACCATTGTGTTTCTCCCAGAATGCCCTGAATCAACCATGGTTTCAGAACATTCTGGCCCATAAATAGTATTCATCACAAGTCACAAACATTCCCCCACTCCCACTCCCATGACCCGGAATGAAGCTGCAGCTAGGTTATTGTGCGGGGAACAAAATGTTGTATATATAAAGAAGCTCTGTTGTCTGTGATCTAGCAGAGAGAGAAAAGGTTTTAAAAGAAATACACTATTTTTACTTAATATTAGAATGAATTTTGGTGCCCCTCCCATGATCTTCAAAATGCCCTTCCTGTTTGGAGAGTCAAACTTCATGCACCTGCTCCCTGCCCCTGCCCATAATTTGATCCCATCAAGATAATGGAGTTATTAGGCTCAGTGGCAGAGCTTGGAGTGTGTGGATGGAGGGGAGGGGGCGGGGCTATGGCATGAGGGGCATGGCCACTGTACACAGGGGTGTGGCCAGGGCATGGGGCGTGGTCAGGGCACATGATGGTGTGGCTACAGGCTGGGATGACCCAAAAACATTGCCACCTGGGGCAAATCACCCTTCTGTCCCCACGTTTCTATGCGACTGATTAGTCTGTTAAATAAGCAGCTCATTTAAATAGCATGCTGCCTATATTATGTTTATTTAGGAACTGATTAAGAGGTATCAGCTAGGGCTGTGCAAGACTCCCTGATTCAGTTTGGAGCCTGATTTGGTGTTCTGAATTGGGACATAATTTAATCTAGAGTAATCTAGCTGCAGTAGAGAGCTGTACACATTCCATTTAGTGACCTATAGCAATCATCTCCACTCCTCACCCTTCACCCCACATGTACTGTGACTGGAGAGTGATAGTGAGATTCTTGGCACACACTGGAGGCTACAGCTATCACTGAGCCAAAGTCCTGCTTATTTCCTTCCTATTGTGACATTTTCCTTATGCAGTAATATGATGTACCTGGAGATACAGTATACCCTCCTTGCCACTCTGGATTAGTCCAAATCAATTTTGACCTAGGTTCTCTGCTCCTAATCCAAACTCGGCTCATCCAATTTAAATCTTATCCAAATGGATCCAAATAAGCCTGACTCAGACTGGAAATTTGAGGTCTGTCTGCAGTGGTCACATAGCCCTAGTGTCAGTCTAAATCTACTCACATGGTACCCTCCAGATGCTTGGACTACAACTTCTATTGCCCTGACCATGTGCCATACCCATTGGGGCTGGTGTGAGTTGTAGTACCTAACTATCCAGAGGGCACAATAGAGGTTGCAACTGTATTTACCATTCAGTGTTATTGTTTGGTTAATGACAAATAAGACTTTGCTATGAAAAAGGGAGAGGCACGAATCAGGTCACAGGGATCTGTGACACCTTCCCTCAACTGAACATCACCTCAAGTAAATGAAGTGGAACACCCAGAAAAATTGACTTGACTTAGCTTTTCAAATATGAAGAGGAGAAAGAAAGACAAATATTGAAAATGCCTATTTTTCCAGCATTCCCAAATGTTATGGGATTGATAATTTTAGAAAGCAAGGAGATATCAAGGTGTGTATAATTACCCCAAAATAGCACATGAGGGAAAAATACAAGCCCCAGATCCCAACATAGTTTCCAACATTGTTATGTAATGGGCAAAATGTAGCAGAATTCACACCTGTCAGAAAGACCCAGGTGTCACTCAAGCCCAGGTCTGAAGCTGTCCCTATGAAATGGTAGTCACATGATTAAGAAAGGCACCTTAGATCTAACCCATTCCAGTGTGTGGATGTTCACACTGTGATGGCTCACAGTGATAATAATAAGTAGTTAGTACCTGGCCTTAGAGCATACTGCTTAGGAGCTCATAGCATGGGCCACCTGAGACAATTTGTTGAGGAATAGCAGTAAAAATCATCTGCCAGTTACCAAGATTAAATGCGTAGTACCCAAATCCAGTTAGGCAATTTTAAGCACATGAGGCATCAAATACCACAAGCATCTCTCTGATGCCCTCTCAGTAAAAATACAATAATAGCAAACAGAATAACTAATGATTCATTGACCTTGCATGTCAGCTCAAATCTGCAGCCTTAGGGGGTTGCCTGCCCCTTCCTCATGATAGGTCCAAACTTATGCACAGCTCCAATTCCCCAGGCTCCACTTGACTGGCCCTGACCCCAATTCCATTCAATGATCTCTTTACAAAAAGGTCTGGTAAGAATGCTATTTTCTGTATCCTTTAAACTTAACACATCCCAAGAGCAACTGAAAAAGCAAGCCATTGCCCCACCATGTACTTGTATTTACTCTTCCTTAAGGGACAACAAACAATACTGTCATCCCTCTACATTTGTGGGTTTGACTTTCAAGGACTTGAATATTTGTGAATTTCTGCACCCTCTCCCCCATCAGGTGCATCCTTCTGGGGAGCATTACCTCTTGGCAGCTCTGATCAGGCTGCACAACCCTTTAAAAACCTGCCTCTGATCCTCTTCCTCCTCCACTAGCCACTGCCCAGCCAGCTAAATCAGCTCAGAGCCTGATTTCTCAGCATCACAAACCACCCCCTGATGTCCCTCCACACCAGAGGAAGGAAATGGGCAAGAGAGAGGAAGTATAGAGTCACCATGACAACCCACCTCCCTCTCCTTTCCCTGACCTGGTTAGGACCTTAGGTGGCTGTTCTCCCCACCACGCCCCCCTTCTTCCCCCCTCCCCACATTTTGATATTTTTGATTTTTTTTTCACTTTTGCAAAGGTCCTGCACCCTTGACTCTAGCAAATGTACCGGGGCAACTATAACACATTTTGAGTTGGGGGAACTGTATACAACTCCACTGCTGCCCACTCATCCACTGCTGCTGACATTATTTTCAAAACAACAGTATAGTTTATGGTTTCCCTCCACCTTTGCAAGGAGCTCAGTGACATTAGGTGATAAGCAAAAAGAGGCAAAATAGCAGGATTATGGGACCATTCAATGAGGAACAAGTTCTGACAACTGTCTTAGCAAGATGGAGAATAAATTCAGCTGGCAAGACCCTCTAAAAATCACCATGAAAGCTTGCTGGATAAAAAGCACAAGACAGGTGGCACTAAAAATAATATTTTAAAGGAAGGAAATGGCAAAGGCATCTCTGACTATCACTTGCCTTTAAAAACCCTGTAAAATTAATGAGGTTGCCATAAGCCAACAAACGACTTGAAGGCACATACACACACATTGACCATTAGAGAAGTTCGAGTAACAGATTGAAGGCTGGGGGAGGTCTAAATTGTTGTCAAGCGAAAAAATCATTTGTCAGTGTAAAACACTACTGAGGCTTCTAGATTTCCCAAATGTTTTCATTTTTGAGCATTTATGTGTCATTGTTCTTATACTTTCGTTAAGGTGACCAATGGCCGTGGTGGATGAAGATGATAGGAGATGTAGCCCAATATATCTGGAGGGATGCTCAGTTGGGAAAAGCTGTTCTAAACTGCCTCCACAGTTTTGGTCTCTGAACTGTCTTAGTACTAGTCTGTGATGGTTCAGTCCCTACAACAATGGTATAGTTAGAGAGGAATGCTAGAAATCTCACATTTTTCTGATTTCTTATCTTGAATGTTAGCATACTTCCTTTATGCACATCCAAGCAGGATTTGTGCTCTGTTGTTTTTACACAATGCCACTAGAGGTCAGGGAAAGATTAACAATAGTTTTGACACTGATCAGTAACATTCTGGGTTGGAATGGGCTGGTGGAAGCCAGTAGGCTCTTGTCTTTGACTGCCAGTTACTGCAGAAACTGGCAATCTGTATTCCCAGCTGTAGTCATGTCCAAAATTACACAGGCTTTTCTGGTGGCCTTGAAAAGTATGAAACCTGTGGCTGATGCACCTGAGACCTACAATGTTACTGTTTTCAGGGGAGGGGGCAAAATACAGTTTGCAGCTTTCACGAGTATTGCCAGCAGAGCACCACAGCCCACCAGAAGTCTTCATAGTAACCTGCTAGCTTTTGCAGACAAACAGCTCAGCATGACATCTTCAGATGAAAGACAAGCACATCAAGTAACACAAAATAACACAGGAGTGAAGGAAGATGACTCAATGAATAATAATAGTGTTCCCTTGTATTTAACCAGCTGAAATGGAGGCAGCTGAGTCCCAAAGGGCTACTTTAGCATGTGCATACATTTTATTAGTTAAATTTACTTTGACTGGTGGTCAGATATTCTGTTTGATGTGGACAGAATTCTTTCTCCTGCCATAGCAGAGTCTTCTTGCTTAAATAACACTCCCTAGAGCTTTTATCCCAGAGAACTAGGAGGTCTTCACACTTGCCTATCAATATAAAATTTCATATTTTTTAAATACTATAAAGGTGATCTGCTACTTTTGTATGAAAAAGGCATCATGTACATCTTATTATATCAAACATCTAGTAGGCTATGACTGCTACACACAGACAATGTCTACACAGAACCTCCAATGACCAGATGCTCAGGATTTAACTGTCCATCGGTCATCAGGCTTCAGAATATGAAGAACATGTCTTCAGAATATGGAATCAGAGTAGTGTAGTGGTTACAATGTCAGGCTACAACTAGAGAGAGTGAGGTTTAAATCTAGTTAGGTACAATGTTTACCTAACTGATCATGAGCTGATAAATATCTTTCAACATAACCTTTCAAGTTATAGTGACACTATAATAGGGTGTGGAGGGATCAAGAATTAGGGAGAACCAGCTCCCTGCAGGTAAGGTAGGATAAAAAATACATAATTCATTATTTTAGGCATTTATATATTGCGTTTCAGCTCACCAGGTCTCCTGAGTCGATGTCCATGGACAAAAACATTTAAAACTATACACAGAGACTTTTACGAAAATACTCCATAAAAATAATTTAAAACCAAACTGTTAAAAAAGCCAGAGCAGTTTCAAGGACCAAAGGGCATGAGGAGCAATGCTATTTTAGCTACCCACCAGAAGCTCAGAAGAGATGGAGCCAGCTCAATATCCCTAAGGAGGGAACCCCACAGACAGGAAAGCACTACCACAGGTCTAGCCTCATGGAGTGTTGGACCATGCAATAGGGCTTTGACTGACAATTTCGCATACTGGGCAGGTTTATATGGGAGGAGGTGATCATCTTGTATCAAGAACCACCACCCTGTTCCTTCTGTCTCCTTTATCCTTTCTGGTGAAAATGGCTCCTTTCAGCATTTCCCTCCTGCTTGAAGGGGGAGAGAGGGGTTAAAATTAGCAGCAGCTTCCTGCCCCCTCTCATCCAAGGGAGAAAGGGGGTGAATGTTACCAAGCATTTTTTGAATGCCATTCCATCCTCTGGTGAAAGAAATATAATGAGTCACCTAGCCCTCTAACTAGGTACATTATTGTCTCTGCATACACCCCACTGCTGTCCCCTACCGCTGTCTCTTTCATTCTTTCAAACAAACCCCTCGACACATTCTGCTGTTGACTACAAAAGCCTGCACATAGGATTAGACTATCTAAATAAGCCACTCTGGCTGTAGTCCATTCAGCCAACAATTACGTGCACTTAAATCCCACTCATTCCAATGGGAGTTGTTGGAATGTGAATAGCTGTGGGCTGGATTACAGGCCTCCTTTTCATAAATGTGATGAGCAATCCTTGAAGCCAATGGCAGTTGTGGGTACATGCTGTATCCAGCCATCCACTGCTGCAGCTGAAGTACCCACAGGTGACAAATAGAAGCATACCAAAATGAACCCCTTTAAAGAATGCAGTATCTCTCCCAAATACCTTTGGTCATAAAAAAACTGCATTTGTTTATAATCCTACATGTAGGATATTTACAGTGAGGTGACAGTCCTGCAGAAAAATAGCATTTGAAAATCCCTCATGGAAAACAGCAGCATTCTGAAGCATTCATTACTTCTTCGTGACCCATTTGCTACTGAAAGAAACAAAGCACCCAAAAAAGTTGTTATTTTTAGTGTTCCTTGAGGGTCTAAATGAATGTTTCACAGAGAGTCAATTCATGTGAGCTACTGAATTGGCAGCATGCTAGTTGCCAATGGAAACCTTTGATACATCTATAGTACCTAGAACCTTTTTCTAAGGTTAGGAAAATGGGCCTTTTTTGTTGTTGTTAAAGAGTAAGTTGCACTTCTGCAGTTTCATTTTAAAAGCTTATAAAACAGCAGCGGGGATTAAAATCATATGCAAGAAGTCAAAAGGACTAACAAAGTGCCCACTCGTGACCTTCTCAAATCAGTTTCTGCTTCTGTAGCCCCTCACTGTACTTGGTGAGTAATCATTGCCAGGTCAATAGATTGGAGAAGACCCCCTCCTCATTTCTTGTGAAATCTCAACCCTGTTATCGGCTGCCTCTAAAGTCATCTCAGTGAGCTGGATTTATCCTCACATCTCCACATCAATTGGATTTATCTTCATCACTAGGAAGCTGGGATATCACTATTGCAGTTTGACAGATTAAGAACTGAGGTTCAGAGAGATTAGAGACTTGTAAGAGTTCATACCTGTTTCTACCTCTATCAGCCATTGTGTAGGGGAAGAAAACAAAAAGTTAGTTACCTCTGGCCACTGAAATGCCAGTTGATCTCATGTCAGCCAAAGTAACATATCAGTGCAAAGTCAGAACTTGGAAATTTTACTTTTTAGATGACAGTTCCTAGAATTTGCAAGGCAGCATGGCCATTAGAAATTCAAGTCTAAAAAAGTAATTTTTCCACCTTCTGAGCCCTCCTCCCACCACTGATACTGAAAATAATGAAACGCAAACATATTTTGCTCAAGATCCAGACACTTAAAAGGACCACAGGATCCAGTACTGACTAGGGATATAATTCTTCACTAATTTTGTTCTCAAGTGAATTTTATAAATTCTAGCAATTTTCTTCCTGCTGCAAGAAAGCCTGCAACAGCTACACAGTTTTCAATAGCTACTTGGAGTCTAAGACATATTTACTCAAAATTACATGTGGTACTTTTTGTTGGAAGTGGCAACCTTTGCATGCTTTAATTAACTGGCTAGTTAGTTTGCATGTCTATTGTAGGCATAAAGGGGACTGCCTAGAGCAGTGGTTCTTAACCTTCCTAATGCCGCGACCCTTTAATACAGTTCCTCATGTTGTGGTGACCCCCAACCATAAAATTATTTATTTATTATTTACAATGCCTCCCCCTGGCAAAGGCTGCCTTGCTGGCCAGGAACAGGGGGGCGGGCAGGGAGGGAAGGAGGAGCTGCGCGTCTCCCCTGGGAAAAAAGTCAGAGACCCCCCCCCGGCTCTGCTTCTGCTTCAGTCTCTTTTACACTGGGGGGGGGTAGTGTGGGAAAAGTTTCCAGAGTGTCGACCCTGGCCGGGGGGGGGAGGAATCCCAGCGCCTTTGTCTTTTGCGCCGGGCGCAACTCACCCCCCAAAAAGCGCCGCCTTGTGGCCCCCCAGCCCTTCCGCAGTGCCCCCTTCCATGACGACTAGGGCAGGGGCCGTGGCGAAGAGGGGACCTGCCCCTGTGCTGCCGCCACCGCCACCCCAAACTGGCCCGTCAGACAGGAGGTTCTCCCGGTAGTGGAGAAGGGGAGTGATTTCAGTCCCTTCTTAACAGGGGGCAGGAGGACACGAGCGCGTGGCTCGTGCTTGCGCACCACCACCGAGGAGGGAACGGAGCCTAAGACCATCGGAAATACGTATTTTCCAATGGTCTTTGGTGACCCCTGTGAAAGGGTCATTCGACCCCCAAAGGGGTCGCAACCCACAGGTTGAGAACCGCTGGCCTAGAGTAAACTTCCTTTTGTTTGGTCAGCACCCACTTCCCCTTGCATGTTCTCTTCCTCTTCCTTTTTTGTCTTTGCCTTTTGCCCTGAAAGCATACTCTTTTGAAATCTCTTAACAGGGATTATTTTCAGCAAGCATGTGACTGCTTAATTTCTTCTTACTTTCTTCAAGAATTGAACCTGTGTAAACTATGTACAGGATTTTGTGAGTAAACTTTTACATATTTTTAACCAAACTGTTTGTGTTTATTTTGAGGTAGATTAAGTATGTCTGGGGTGGAGATGACAAAGTGGGACTAGTAATTTGTTCAGCTTCAGCCTGCACTTTACTAAATACTCTGCTTATTGGGAGACTTATTACTAAAAATCTCTCAATTCCCCAACACTTTTTCTGCAGAAAGCATATTATTTTCTGCACAGAAAATTCTGTTTTCCTTACATACTCATGTGTAAATTTTGTGCAGACTAAGTTCCAAAATATGAAGGTTCTTATCAGTTCAGGTTCCCTTACACTTGTGAAACATTTTTTAAACCATTTCCCAAATTGTTTTGAATATCCCTTCCATGGACTGAAGAGAAGCTCAGTCAGCAAAATTCTAAAGGAGGTGCCCTGGAGTAATGCAGCTCAGAGAGCTACTGCCTATGATCGGACTTTCTGGGTTACAGAATAATTTCCTTCAGAGATCCAGTCGTTCCTCATACTTCTTTTTTATTTAAGGCTCTATTTAAAAATATATCTCTTTGTACAAACTTTCAAAATCCATGTTGTATATCACCTTTAACTACTGCCCTTTATACTGCTTTTATAATTTTTTAGCTAAATATTGCTGAATATTGTGATTTTCCAGCCAGCGTGGTGTATTGATCTGAATGTTGGACTATGACCCAGGAGACCAGAGTTTGATTCCACGCTCTGCTGTGGAAACCCACTGGGTGACCTTGGACATATCACACACTCTTAGCCCCAGAAAGCCCTTAGAGTCACCATAAATTGGAAACAACTTGAAGACACATAACAACAATTATGATTTTAGGTATTCATAAGCTGTGCTTTTAACTACTGTATGCTATATTAGCCACCCTGAGCAATTAGGAGGAAGGGTGAAGCATAAATCTAGCATGTTGTGGGATGTGAGAGATAGCAGCATATCTCACAGGTTGAGTAATTAGTATTGGCAAGCAGAAGATGATCAACAATTAGTCCCACATACACCCATAGGGTCTAGCAATGAAATAAAGTAGGCTAAGTCTTCTTTGTAAAAACATAAAATGTAGCTTTATTTATAAATACTAAAGGTTTCGCAACATCTCATGCTGAGAGGCTCTGTAACATGTGCTCTTCAAACATCAACGAGAAACAGAGAGGGAGAACTGCAGATTTTTGCCAAAAAAATCATGTAAAATATATTCTTTTCTGTGCAAAAAGTTTTTTTTTTAATTATGGCAGAAATAAATTTCAAAAATAAGTCCTGTGGGAAGAATCATTAAGAAATGCTCAAAAACTCTCATAGTGTCACCGAGCAGAGAGAAAGGTTTTGAAGCTATTGACCATATCTCCCTAAGCCCTGAGATCCTCAGTATTGGTTCTTCTCTCAGTCCTGTCACCTTCCCAAGTACAGCTGGTGACTGCCACAGGCTATGAAACTCCCTTCCTCTTTGCTGTCCTTCTGTCCTTTATATCCCAACATGGTTTTTGAATTGTTAGAAGATTTTTAAAGGGAACAGTTTTTAAGAAGGTGCTGTACTGTTTTATTGGTTTTTGCACCATATTGAATGGGTTTTGGCACCTTTACTCTGGCCTCTGAGCAAAAGGCTGTCTGAACTGGGAGATACTACCAGTAGCAATGCTACTATCTGCCTACCATCAGGCAGAAACTGAAAACAAATCCTATACTAGATTGATTGTTGCTGAGCCTATATCAGATGTCAGAGTTCCTGGACTTCAGAAGTACACAGTCATACCAGCATGTAAAGAGAGTGCCAAAGGGTGGGCATGGTACCTCACTGACTCCTAGGCCCTTTCTGTGCAATGCACCCAACCCTCCAAAAGGACGAGAGAAGGATGGGTCTAGGACAACGCTAATGTACAACGTCATCCCAGACCCATGCTTGTCTCATTCCTAGGTGGTGTGATCATGCTGCAAATCATTGACGAGTTTTCCCTGCCAATGATTGGCAATTACGCCACCCTCCTGCTGCTCGCCTGCATGTACCTTCACTGTGAGGGTCCTGGAAGTGTAATGGCTGTGCTTCTTGCCCCAGTGCAGCCTGGGACAGTGGCAGGCTGTGCTGCAGAAGGGAAGAAGGGGCATGGCCATCGCACTTCCTGGTTCCCAGAGGCAGCCAGTGCAGAAGGGAGCACTCCATCGTGCTCCTCTCTTGGGAGAGCTGCTGCGGCCATTGTCACTGGACACTGCCGGGACAGAGGTAAGCTGCAGAAAGGGCCTTAGATTCTTGTCTAGAATCCAAATCACTCATAGATAAGAACTCCAGTCAGTAACACCTGGTAGATTGTGAAACCAATCATGATGTCAATTAATAACAACATCATCAGATTTACCAATTAAAGCCAAAGGCAAACTGAATTGTGAAGATAGGAATTTGGTTGGAGGGGCCTGGCTGGAAAGAAGGACTCCTTCAGACTAGAGACTTCTGTTTGGGAAGTTGGAAAAATGTTATGTGAAGGAACTGTCTGTTCATGTTATGTTTTGTTATCACGTTGCAAGACTGTGTGGTGATATTTGTGTGGTGACAGCTTCAGAAAGGAGAGGGAGGGAGGGAGAGGGAGAAATGATCACTTTTAATATTTATAGACAATGCATGGATTAGATAAATTCATGTTCATTGGTCAAAGAAGCATAAAAAACCTTGCCTATCTGATCTGACAGTTGACAGTTGGAGAGTTCATTTGAGGAGCTGGAATGGGTTCGGTTGTATATAGATGTATGAGGCAAAGATAGATCAAATGCTGTGAGGGGGAAACCATAAGTGTGATAATTAAAATTTACTGAGAATTGCAAGTAAATCTGAATTTGGCTTAAATAAAAAAAGTCTTTGAGAGGCTGATGACAGCAACAGCTATCTTAAAGCCTTTAGAAACTGCAACCATTTATTTAAAAAAAAACCCAAACAATTAACAATATTTCTTTCAATAAAATATAATCCATTTAATGGATCCTTGTACTGAATAGTTCAGACTAACTTAGGTGACTGTGCTTTATCACATGGCTCAGTTAAGAGTGCCCAGGCTAAAAATTAGTGGCAGCAGGAATGAGTCAAGAGAGAAAATTCCACAGACTTGACAGTGATGGAAGTGATGATAATGGTGATGATATAAGGGTGGAACTGAGAGAGACAGTTCTGTGAGGTAATATATGTGCAGGTAGATGTTTTCCTGAGCATTACTTCTTTAACAGACAAATTTAGTACCAGAGACAGAAGAAACAATAGGTTCCTACACCACAAAAAAGAAGAGCAATTCAACATATCTCAGCATGTTTTAATTTGAACAATATGTACGTACGATATGGAACAACCAGGTCAAGTAAGCCTTGCATAAATTAAAAAAAATGTTTCTGGAATCATCTAAAGATCTATGAAGGCTTCTTTTGAAATGCATTCAGGAATGACCTTTTCTTTCACCAGCCTCCACTCTTCTTATGATTTCTATTTGGTGGCCAAACTGTATGTGTAAATGGGAAGCTACACTTTATTAGCATTTAAAACTGTTGGACTGTTCTCTGCATCACTGCTATGTAAAGAGATACAGGAAGGAAGGAAGGAAGGAAGGAAGGAAGGAAGGGGTTTAATGAGAAGCTGTGGATTCCACATAACTATATCGACAGCAATTTAAACATGCACACACATACAAGTTTGCCCTTTAAAAGCATAAATTAATTATTTCTAACCCCAAGTGTCTTAAATCATAATTTGTTCCACAAATGATAGTCTAATTCCTAATTAAGATATGCTAATGAGACTGACCATATACCATCCCAAACCACAAAGTCCGATAAGAAGCTTATTTGCTGTTTCCTGGTTATCTTACTCCTCCATTCCTAGGATTTCTATTGCAATCATTTCTTCTCCACCCACCCAGCATTCAAAAGCACTGCTACATGCTCACTAATAATGAATTTATCGTGATGATTTCTCATCTCTGTAGATATCAGATTAAATAGCTCCCAAGATATCCTTCCAAGGAAGAACTGTTTTTCTTACTTAAAGATACAGTATGCAGTCCTCCCTCTTTCTCTTGGAGTTTGCAAAAGATGTACAACATTTTCCATAATTTTTTTCTCTCCATGCTTAATTTTATATATCCTGGATGCCCTTTGGTTCCCCTACTTCCATGAAAAGCAAGCCCTCTGTAATGTAAACTCTATCAAAACTGGATATTTGGAGAGAAGGCAAGATATGACCGCAGATGTTAAATCTGGGATAGGGAAATTTAAAACTGAGCACTGAATAAAGAAGAATTCCTTTGCTATTGCCATCATCATGAGATTATCTTTATTAAAACACTTGACTGACTCTGTTTTCCACCCATGTCAAGTTCTCTTTAATCCAGAAAGACATGGGCTGAGGAACCAGGGAGAAAGGGGAGAAGATGCACCAGAAAAAGAAAATGTCAACTTTATCAGTGGTTGAAGCCTTTTAGCAAAAGAGTTATCCAAGTCAGCAGAAATTTTTTTTTGAGAGCTCTGAAATCTATCTGGTTTTAAAAACCTCTAAGGTCAACCTGTAAAAGAGGGATGAATGGGTGGGCAGAGGGCAGCTGGGAAGTTTGTCATCTGTAGAAAATGATCTTCCCATGAACACAATGTCATTTTCACATCAAAAATACATGGAGCAAACCTGTTTACTTTTTTTTTTCTTTTAAAAATAAGGCAACCCTACCAAATTATGATTACAATTATATTTGGGGGAAAAATTAAAAGAGAGACAATTGCTTTCGGTGCTACTTTTCTCTGCCACTATTTCTGATTCTTGAGAACATAGAATTTTTCACCAACATCTTGCTTTTGGTAAGCATTATATCCATGTTCATAAGAAAGCTCTATATGTGTGTCCAGCTTTCCAGTATCCTCTCCTAGCTCCCTCTCACCCTGTCCTGGTCAACACAGAGGATGGAGGAGAAGCCAGGAAGTTGTAGCCTTCCACAGTTCTCTCCTGACTGCACCTCCATGCATTACAACGTTGGGACAATGGGAGGGAAAAGCTGTAACTTTCCCACCTGTGTTCTGTTAGCTGGTTCACAATGATGCAAATGGCCTTATAGTATGCCAGCCATTGGAGCACTCTGTGCTGGACTGACCCCTGCCTTCATCACTTATGGAGACAGGAAATAGGTGAGTTTGGGTCAGGCATCTATTTGCAGCCTAGGGAAAAATGAGAAAGGAGGTGTAGGGGAATTATCCTCACTAGGATTTTCAGACACCTGAAAAGCTCCCCCACCCCCTGCTCTCTTTACTGTAAACATTGGACTGTTCTTTCTATCTCTCATCCAGAGCCAGATGACCAAGATGAAAAGAGTCTGGAAACCAAGCATATGAGGAATGGTTGAGGGAGCTGGGTATATTTAGCCTGTAGAAGAGATGACTGAGAGATGATGTGATAGCCCTCTTTAAATATATCAGCATGCCTGTTTTCTGCTGCTTTAGAGATGGAGAAACAAGCCAATGCACTGACAATACAAGGAAGCAGATTCTAGCTAAATATTAGAAAGATCTTCTTGCTGGTAAGATTTTGGATTTTGGAACCAACTACCTCAGGTGGCAGACTCTTCTTCACTGGATATTTCTAAGCAGGGGGTAGCTGCTTATTGGTCAGGGTTGCTTTAGCTGTGGATTCCTGCAAGACTATGTAGTACCCTCTTACACAACAACCTGTTTTCAGCAAGCAACCTCAGGGTGCAGTTTTGTAGCTGGGAAGGCAACGACTGCTCCTTTTCCTCAGCTGGGTGGTGCCTGAATAGGCTGGGTGATAGATGGCCCATGAGGTCCTTTCCAGCTCTACAATGGCTGACCTTTGACTCTTCTTGACAGCCTTGCTCCAACCTGGTAACTGCTGTTTTCATCTGGTAGCAGTAGCATGGCTATGTATAAGACCTTGGAAATGCCATGGTTTCTCTGAAAAGTCTGGCAGTTGCAGATACTTAGTTTATCACACAGTTGAGCCTAATGTGTGGCCAGTGTGTCCTGACCACTTGGCAGGAGACCACTCCCTGCAGGGTAGTCTCATCATCTAGGAGTCTTAGTTAATGGAGGTCCAGACGTGAGTCAGAAGAAAGAAAAGTGTACCTGAACCCAACTTAAGGTTCAGGTAGGTACCGAAAGAATATTCATAATTATTTGTTTTCAGGTTTAAAACTGGTTTCCTGATAGGTGAAAAACCCTATTGGAAAAAATAATAGGCCAGCAAGATTTTTTGCACAATTTTCTTGAGATATCCAACATCTCAAAGTGTTTCAGAGGAATTATTCTGCAGAGAAATACATGGGTTGCTGTTCTGCTTGGGACTTACTTTTTTGTAAATGGCCTTACACATGGAAAAAATTGAATGGAGTAGTTTTGCAACATTGCTATTCATCTGTGTAGGTAAAGACATGTACATACCCTCAAATATTTCATGGAAGAAAACTGGCACACATGTGGCACTGCAAATCAGAATGTGGCCAAGATGGCAAAAGTTATGAATGAGGAAGAACACACAATCTAGTTTTTGCCTGAGTCTACTGGGAAGGGCAAGATTCTTTCCCCTTCTCTCCTCTCCTCACTGTTGGGTTAACTGAATGTAAACTACTTCTGTACTTAGAACTCAGTCTGCAGCAACTGATATCAGCTGAAGAAAAGCAGGAAAGTGGGAGGAGGAGGGAGAAATGTGGACAATTTTAAAAGCAGTTGGAAAAGTGTGATGACAGAGAATTAATCGCCCTATCAGGGCAGTTGGAGAGTGTACAACCATGGCCATTAACTAGGGAGGAGTATTCCTAGGTATGAGATAGGCTGGAAAAATGAAGAGCCATTGTCTTCCTGGCTGCAAAACTGCAGCCACATGGTTCTTACATGCCTCCCCCACCTCTTGGCCTCTGGTTCACTGGGGAGCAGCAGGCCTCAAACTGAGGTCATTTCCGCACTAGACTGTTATAGTGCTATTCCACTTTCAACATCCTATGGAATCCTGGAGTTTTCAGTTTAGTGCAGAAAGGCCCTAAGTCATGAGGGGGAGGTAATCTTAAGAAGATACGAGATACCTCCACCCCAACAATAAAAAAACATATATACTGGTGTGACTGTGGGTACTTCATTGCTGCTGTCTACCTACATCAGTCTCAGCCCTACTCTCCAGATTCAACTCTTAGTGTCTCTGGTTAAAATTGGGTTAAAAGCTGCTGCAGGGCTGAGTTGTTGTTTAATTTATATCTTCTACTTCCCAACAAGGGATCCAAAGCAGCTTATAACAAAGAAGTAGACATAACTAAAACTTGATAATATGAAAGTTAAAAAAATAATTAGATGAACTATCATGTAAGAACACCCATATGAAATCATTTAAAAGACATAACAATAAAGATAAATTTGATTAAACATCTTCCCTCTATTCAAAACATTTTCCACAACCCATTTAGTTTGACCCATTGCAAATTTCAGAGAAACATGATAACATTAAGACAATCACTTTCTGGTTTGCACAGAAATACAAATTAGTTTAGTTCATGTTAAAACGGAGACCAAACAAACCTTCTTTCCTTCTCTGTCTGACACCTTTGAGGGCCACTGTCACCCAATGCCCACCTGACTAGATGGACCAATACTCTTCATGCCAGATACTTTCCTGCTGTTCTTCTGTGGACTCTTAACCTAGACCAGTGGTTCTCAACCTGGGGGTCGGGACCCCTTTGGGGGTCGCACGACCCTTTCACAGGGGTCGCCTAAGACCTCGCTTCAAGCCCTTCTCAGGTTGAGCTTCTGACACTATGATAATGGTTGGGGGTCAACACAACATGAGAAACTGTATTAAAGGGTCATGGCATTAGGAAGGTTGAGAACCACTGCCCTAGACAGTTGCACCTTCTTGTGCCACAGTTAAAGTAAAGGGGTGGAGCACTCCCAGGCTGCATGTGATCTCAACACCCTTTTCCACTCCACCAACCTTCCCAGGATACCCACAAAGCCCCTGGAACCCTCAATACGGCATGCTGACCCCAAAATGGCCCCAAACATTAAAGGCAACGCCAATCCACAGCTCCTTGATCCCCCACTGCTCTCCCAAAAAGTCTGAAAATGGAAGTAGAAGTGAAATGATGTCATTTTTGCCCATCCCTACTATAATGTATGAAAGAATAAGAGGATATGTAAGAGTAGAGAACCCTAGATCCCTAAATGCGTTTCAAAGGCACCTTTTCACTCCTTTCTTCCTTCCCCTCTGTAAGATGCTGGCAATGACAGTTTCTTCCCATCCTAATGAATCATATACTTGGAATTGTTGCAAATCTACCAGCTCAGAAATAACCCCTGCCTATTTCAAGAACTTCCTTTTCCTTGATTAAATGCAAAACTGATTAGATACTGATTTTTTAAAAAGCCAACCTAGTCATGATACCAATGCTTCGTAGTGCTTAAACCCATATTACCCCCTTGGTGTTGAATAAAATGCAGTTCAGTTTTTAAAAGGTAAGCTATAGCTAAAGGAAATCTAGTCATCCTCCGTCTCTCAGACTATTTCCTATTGGGATTTTTCTCCCAGTTGACCTTGCTTTGTGTATTAAATCTGAGTGGGGAAAAAAAGAATTGGGATATAGAGTGGTCTGGAAATAAACTTGCAGGGACTATGGTGAGGCCATGAACATTGCTCCTACCATTTCTAGCAGACTGAAAAGTCCTGGTAGCTTGGCTGGCCTGGTAATTACAGAATCAGCTACACAAGAAGCTGACTTATACCAGATAAGATTATTTGTCTGTCTAATCTAGTATCACGATTGGCAGCCGCTGTCCGTTATCCCAGATATTTATGCTGAGAACTGAACTGGAGAGGCTGGAGAGTGAAGCTAGGATGATCTGTATCTAATATTTGTTGTGCTCTACGACTAAGGTAGAGTGAGGAAATGGTACTCTCACAGAAAAGGAAAGCTACTTGAAAATGCTAATATTTGTTAGATTTAGTAACCTTTGCATGATTATACTCACTAATTGCTAGCTTGCATTATGATGACATCCCATTTGCTTGTTTTACCACATCCTCCCTCTTCTTGCATCATTCTAGCCTAAAATCACTTTCTTCTTCCCTCTCTCTCCCCTATTAGACTGTGTATTTGATTATAAATATGTAACTTGTTTAAAAGCAGTTTAGTGATGAACTAAAAGCGTGGGAAGCAGATCTCTAACCATCTAAAATGTAAAGCATACCTCCTGCTGCATGGGATACATGTTGTTGCTGCTGCTGTGTGCCTTCAAGTAGTTTCTGACTTCAGCCATTCCTAAGATGACCCCATCATTGGGTTTTCCTAGCAAAATTTGTTCAGAGAGAGTTTGTCACTACTTTCTCTTAAGGCTGAGAGAGTGGAAACTCACTGGCTGAGTTGGGAATTGAACCCTGGTCTCTCAGAATCCTAGTCTAATATTTGAACCATTTCATCTATATACTTGTTAAGGCTGAGACTTCTATATTATATATCATGAACTACCAGGGATCTATAGACATTCTAAGCAGTCTACTTATAATTTCTATAGATCTCTGCTAGTTCCATCCAGTGTATTAGTCTAGACTGACTTTTTGTGAACTAGCTCAGTATTGCTTTCTCCTGGGGGAAACTGCATTTGCTGATTTTTGATGTACTGCTCACAGCTGGACTGCATACTGACAATGGTCTGGATCCAGAATCCAAGTTAGTTATGCTTTAGCTGGACTAGTATTACTAGGAATAACTCCATCTGCATTGTATCCAAAAATGTTTTGCTAAGATTTACCAGCATTGTAATAAAGCTGTGCTTACTTAAGTTTGTCATTTCCACTTGTTAAAGAAGCAAATATATCAGGAGTGAATTTTTGCCCCCAAATCCCCCCCTCATAATGTTCACTCCCTCATAACTCTAGTTAAGGCAGGGGTGGCAACTGTGGGGGAGATGGGGAGCATTTCCCCCCTACTTCCAGCAGGCCAAACCAGCATACTCAACATAAGATGTGATGTTATTTTTGGCTGATGGGAGGGTCCTTATTTGCAAAGTATGCAGAGACTTTGGAGGCAGTGGGCAGGAACTCATTGGGTTTTCTAGTGGGGGGGGGATTTGGGGGCAAAAATTTATTCCTATTTGCTTCTTTAACAAGTGGGGGCGGGGGCTTCAGGGACTTCATATTAGAATCTTGCAGGCCATATGAAACCCATGGGCTGCATGTTTCCCAGCTCTATCGTAAAATTCATTACCAGCAGTTCAAAAGTCAGAGTAGACAGTACTGAGTTAGACTACTGGTAATTGTTTGTATGGTATGTCAGAATTAGGCTTGACAGATTTGTGAGGTTCTATACACACCATGTGAGCTGGATGATTTGGAGCATTTTAGTCCAAAAAAGGTAACTTTTTGAAGCTCTATCTCTAAAAAAAATGCTATTGACATAGCACATATGAACCTGCCCAGGCTTTGAGAATCTCAAGAGAAAGGCTATGGCCATTTCCGCACGACACTGTTATAGTGCTATTATTGCACTTTCGACATCATGTGGTATTCTGGGATTTGTTGCTTACTTAGGCCAAAGAAATCTCTGGCTGAGAATTTTAAATGCCCCTCCCTAAACTGCAAAGCCCAGGATTCCCTAGGATGATGAAAGTGGAATAATAGGACTATAACAGTGTGGTGAGGAAATGAACTTTCTTTCAGTCTGAGCAATTTCAGTGGAAAATTTGGTAGAGATAACAAAAAGAGGACTTTTTCAATGGCTGCTGTCAGGCAGGGGAACTCTCCACCAAAGAGGAGTAGGCTGTTGTCCTGCCAGGAGGCAAAGACTTTTTAAAAATTCAGGCAGGTATTTGACAGTTAAGCTGGATTTGTTGCACAAGGGGCTTTCAGCAGAGTGGATCCTACATTTTCTTTTATTGCTGTATTTTTAATTGTGCTTTAAACAACTTTTGTGTTCTATATTGTATTTTTTAAAAATAGATTTAATCATTATTGTCTGCCTTAGGTGCCATTCTTGGGGAGAAAGGCAGTATAGGCGTTGATAAATCCACAAATAGCAAACAGAGATAAATGATAACTGTATTGTGGGCAACTTCAAGTCTCAGAGTTGCTTTGTTGTTGTTGTCATGGTTTTTGCTTGTACACAGCCTTTTTCAGGATC
Source organism: Ctenosaura bakeri (assembly GCA_948474755.1). Lineage (NCBI taxonomy): Eukaryota > Metazoa > Chordata > Lepidosauria > Squamata > Iguanidae > Ctenosaura > Ctenosaura bakeri. Next base: position 283,050 of record CAOLHI010001581.1, read on the forward strand.
TTGTGGGCCCAGTTTAGAAATTTCACCCTTTTTGTTTTTTGACACCAGAATACACAGCGAGCATTGCTGCTGACTTTGCTAGCTGGGGGATTCTAGTAGCTATAGTCCAAAATAATAACTTCCCCAGGCTTACCCCATGGCTGAGCTTTTTCAATCAATGCTTCTTAACTTTCCACCATGCTTCTGACTGAGTGGTGGAAGTTATCTGATGTCAGCACACATATATGAATGATGGTGCTGTCCATAGCTGCACAGGTGAAAGTCAGCAGAGGATGAATGACAAGTCAGCTGCTGTTGGCTGGAACACTGGGATATGAATCAGCTATGAGGATCTTACCTTTTTAAAAATCCAGCCAACATTTACAAAACTATTAACTTCATCTAAGTTGTGTAGTTCAGTTATCAAACTGATTTGCAAATCATATTTATGATCAGACAGGTATAGATGTTGTCTGGAAATCACTAAGGCAGTTACAAATGCATTACCTAGAGTTATGTATTCATGACTGGTTTGTCTTCATGATCTCTATGTATTTCCTACTTTAGGGGATACATAGGGACTGTAAAAGTCTCCTAGTCTGCACCTTCAGAGCAGCAGCCACTGTGATCAATGGGGATTTGTTCTCTTGTTGATCAAGAAGCAGTTAATTGACATTCTCATCTTCTCTATCATGCAAACAATCTCCAGTGTGAGGAGGAATTATGACAGGGACATTGCTTCTACCAGAGATCACTTACAGAAGGTGGACGGGAACATCAGTCTCCCGTCCCAAATTGCAGTGGCTGCTGCCAGGTAGGTAGAGATTAGAGGGCTTGGGCTGGGAGTTACTACCTCGTTATGTAACTAATGTGTAACCACCTTAGGGCACATCCAGACTGGTTAAAAAGACCAGAAAGTCTCAGATTTGGTCTTTTCCCCCCAGTTTTTATTTTGGAGATCCAAACACATTCTGTTTATCTCAAAATATGTCTCTGACAATTCCCAGTACAATAAGAGACTTTTTATAACCTCTCTCCAGTGTAGTTTATTTTAAACCAGTATAAAATCAGAAAGAATAGGAATAAAATCGGGGACTTTTCAATCAGTTTGGATGTTTCCTAAAATGGTTACACACTTGTAATTGCCTTAGTGAATTCTAGCCATTATTCTGGTGATCAGTGGCTCCAATGATATTGGAATGCACTTTCAGTGAAGAATTTTAAAGTTTACCTCTGTTCTTTGGCTGATCCAAGTGCAGAATCTGTGCCCCTCCAAACATTGTTGGACTCTAATTCCCATTAGCTGTATCCGGCCTGGCCACTGGTTTGGCATAATGAGAGCAGTCAGTCCTGGACGTCTGGGCTGCCATTAAGTTCCCCTGTTTTGTTATATTCTAGATTAAGTTTTAGTATTGCAGTCTCTTGATATTTTACTGCTGATACTTTACAATTAGTCTCTTTTTACTGCTGTTCTTTTTCAATGATGCATAGTCTTATATTACATTTTCTTTTCATTAGCAACTACTTATGGGTAATTGTTTTAACAGAGAAGTGGGTGATATGAATAATAAACAAAGTGAACATTGCTTTGTCAAAATAATGCCACAAATGGAAGAAAAAGCAACATCCTTACAAGGAAGAGAACATAACAGAACATTCAGCATGCTACCTCTATATACACATACAGAGAGACAGAAAAAGATTTAGAATTAAATATTAGCATATATAGGAAATGGAGCAAGACATAAAAGTTGGAGGAAATTGTATTGCATGATGGAGGATTATCACATCTTTTCTACCACATTCCAGACTGTTTTCAAAGGGTCAGTGTGAAGATCACTCTTTTGAAGGGTGATTAAGCAATTTAAAAGGAAAACCTTTCACTTGTCTTCTTCATTTTGCTCCCTGGATCTCCTGAGAACACTAGATCATTTGTACTGTAGTGACACTGTATTTGCTGTCTTGGAAACATACATGACTGTTGTTTTATAACAATGATGGATTACAGAGATTTAAAATTCTAGGCTGTTTGCAAACAATGGAAGGATTCGTTGAGATGATCTAGTGCAGAGCTTTCCAAACTGTGTGTCACGACACGTTAGTGTGTTAGCTGCAGTGTGTAGGTGTGTTGCACAAACATAATGGATGGAGGGGCTGCCTCCCCCCCCCGCCGCCGCCCCGGGCCAAAGAAGACTCCAGCAAGGGCAGTGGAAGGCCAGGCTCGGGGGGGGAGGAGCTGCCTCTCCCACTGCCACTGCAGCTGCCCCAGGCCGAGGAAGACCCCAGCAAGGGTGGTGGTGGTGGTGGGCCAGGCTTGGGTGGAGGGACTGCCTTCACTTACTAAATTATTTATTGAATTACTGTGTTACAGGATTATGCATGTCTAAAATGTATGTCACAAGCATGAAAAGTTTGGAAAGCTCTGATCTAGTGAAACTGTGGGCACCAATGAGTTGAGAGTGTTTTTGTTTTTGTTGATTGAGGGCCAGATCACTTTTGTTTATCAAAAGTAAGGAGGCTGGAGGCATAATTAATTGGAAGAATGTGCTGCCATAAGATGTGGTGATAGCTGTTGGCTTAGAAAATTCTGCAAGGAGATTAGATAAGGCTATCAACAGCTACTTGTCCTGATTATTACATATACTACTTCCAGGTTCAGAGGCATACTGGGAAACAGTGGAGAAAAAGCCGTTTCTCCTTGTCTTAGCCTTGGGGCCTCATCACTTAGGGGATCACCAAACAGATCTGCGGATTAACAGGAAGAAACAAAGCCATTTGTATGAAAGCATAACACAACACAGTAACAGGAAATAAATGCAGAAAATAAATAATGTTAACTAAAAGAAAACTTATAAATATCTCTTGCACAGTGCACCAGATTATTGTTCCATGGCCATAGATGTCTAAGATCCTGGTGGCTTCTTTATCCTGCAGGAAGGCCAAACAAAGTTCAGCATGGAATTTGTATGTTCCACTTACTATTTTCTAGAAGTTGCCAGGAGAGGGGAAAATTGTCAAAGGAAAATTCACTAGGTGCAAAAGAGAGATCTAGTTTTCAAGGAAAAGAATAAACATTCTTATGAAAACTGTAAAGCAACTGAGAGGAGGCAATCATAGAAGCAATGAACCTCTGTATTCATTGAGAGGAGCATGTCTGTTTCTAGCTGTGTTCTATACATAAATGTAACTTGTTCATGGCTGTAGCATAATACACTGAGCCCTCAACTTTTGCAAGGGTTAGAGGCTCAGGATCCCAATGAATGTGGAAAAAAACTGCAAATACCTTTAACCCTCCCCCAACATGTATGTTATATACTTTGCTGCTGCAAAAATCTCCTTCAGTGTCATCATCCTTACTGAGGAGAAGGCAGAGAAATACAATACACTGTTGCCACCACAATGCCTCTGTCTTACTCTGAGGCTACCTTCTCCAGAACTCTGTCACCTCTGCTCGTCTCCAAGCCTTCTCCTAGAAAAGGCCCTAAGTCCTTGCAGGGCCAAGCTAATGGTGACCGTGGCAGACTGTCCTCCTTACTCATCACCTCTCTGTCTCCGTTCCTGCCAAAAGTTTCATGCTCTCCCCTTCTGGGGAGCAGAGTTATTGACTTCCATATGCACAAGTCCCTTTTTGGACAGTGCTTCATGATCCCTGCTTCTGGGAAGCAAACCATGGAGGTGCCAGGTGAGGAGGATAAGATGGCAAAAAACTCCTTCAGTGTTATGGGGGTTGAGATGGAGGGGGAAGTCTAGAGATGGACATAGATGACAGGAGGTGGAGGAGCGAAGAAACAGCAAAGGAGGAGAAGAAGGAGGGAGGAAAGCAGAGCCAGCAGCCCCCAGGAGCCACTCCCTGCCATTACACTACAGTACTGTTACCATCTACAGTACAGCTATAGCTACATTGCTCATTAAGCAACAGCTACAAACATAATCAGATCTGCAAAAGTTAAACCCACAAAAGTTAAGGGACAACTGTAGTCTGTGGCAGGACACTGTTAATAGTTCATGTTACCTCTTTATCACAAAATCTTCTGGTATTGAACCCAATACACTGCCCTAATTTTCTGCTAATGGGATTTCCACAGGCACTTTGTTTGACCATTGTGGAAAATGCAGCCATGGTTTTGTGTCAGCAGTGCTATTCTTGTGATTCTTCCCCCACCATCATCATTCATAAGAAAAGGTGGAGTAAGTTGCAAGACAATAAGGCTGGTAATTGTTATATATTCTCCTATATATTGGGACAATCTTAGTATAAATACCATTTGAAAGTAAGTTTAAGAGGTTAGCAGGGAGGCAGCTTTCTCTTTAGTTACTCACAGCTCTTCCTGGTTTCTTATGAGTAGGTGGTAAGTCTTTGTTTCGGCTTGGTTGTATTAATCCTCTTGTTGATCTTAGTAATTTCTGCTTAAGTTCTTCTCTTTCTTCTCCTTCTTTTATTGCTTCTGTCTTCTTACTTCCAATCAATTGTGTAAGGTGTAAATTGGAAATAAGCTTCAAATATGCTTAAAATAGAAAAACAAAACAAAAGCAGCAGCCAGGGCACTTCTCCAGGTTGTCCACAAACACAGCTGAGGCCGGCCTTCAAAGATAGTAAAAACTGTTGCTGCAAAACATCCAAAACAATAAAGGAGAAGAAGGAATGCTATGCAGTACAGTACAGAAGTATACCAGCCTCTGAAAAGTCAAACAATCAAACATTCAGGGGGATGAAACCACAAAAAGATTAAAAGAAAAGACGCTGGTGTCAGAGATGATTGAAAAACCTCCTCTCATGCCGGCACCATCTTCAAGCCTTCTATGTGTCTGAATCTGGAGTATTATGAAAGAGCAGCAAATTGCTAGAGTTGCTTTGTTTTGTTTTTTCTCCTGGGGAGACACATCTCTGGGATCTTCTGTCACAGATGCCAGAAGAACTTGACCTGCCTTGCTTACTATGCCCCTTGTCTTTCACAACCTGGTAGGCAAATGGAGGTGGATCTCACAGTCTGAGCTCTCTCCCCATAAGAAAAGAAGAGAAGTTTCTCTGGGCAATGTTAAACAAGTTCTGTTTGCTGAATGCAAGATCCTTCAGCAGTGAGTAATGCTGCTATGAGATGAAGTAATATTCCTCTTCATACATTTCTTATGTGAAAGGTGTCCATGCACTGGAAGGAGCAAGAGAACCATCCTGCTTGCACTGCTAATGTTGTGTAGCAGCTAATCCTCCAAACTCATAAACTACACATTAGCATGTACTATGTACATGGGCTATGGAAGTCAGCATGCATAGAAAGCCCCATGCAAGTCTCTGGGACACTGGGTGAAATGTATTCCAAAACATGGAGAATTCTCCTACACATAGGCTTTAGTGCTGCAGGTGTCTACAGATATTAGCTGGCATCTTGTTAATGAGATACACTAACAAAGGTGCACATCTGTCCTACCTCAATCCTGGCAGCACAGCTGATAAAACAAACAAAACAAACTTGTTACTTACTTCCAGGAAGTAAGTACAGGGTCATAAACAAAGTCCAACAGGGTTCCAAGGCAAGAAAGTGTCCAAGGTCAGAGTATTCAGCAAGGTATGTGGTGGGGTAGAAGGATGGATAAGCTCTGACCACTCCTGGAGGGGAAGAGCATCAGCTATATAGGTCTGAAGCCTAGTGCAGCTGCTGCTTGATTAACTGTTGCCAGTTATACATTCTGAGAGAGCGACTCCAGCTTTCTCTTTGCTGTCTGTGCTCTGCAAAGGTGGGTACAGGTTAAGTGCTCTTCTTTGTCTGAAGGGACAGGACTCTGTTGGAGCTGGCACCACCTCCTGTTTTGTTTGTGGCAGGTCCTGGCATGTTCCCTGTTTCAGACTCTGAATCAGAGTCCATGTTCTAGAAGCACAGCATGAGAACATCAGTCCACCACTGTACTGCAACAGTTCCTACTCCCATGGCCTTTCCACTGAGAGTTCCAGATGACTATAGTGAATCTCAGAGGAATATGTCCTGGTCTACCTCTGGCTGTTGGAATGATCTTCACCAACAATGGGATATCAGAGTGTGGCTATCGCTGGGGCTGCCTTATCCATTAGGCACTTTAAGCATAGTGCCTAGGGCCTATGAAAACAGGATTTTAGAGCCTACAAAAACATCCCTGGTGGTACATCAAGGTGAGACAAGGAGCTGAATACAAGAGTGCCTAGGGCCTACAAAAACTTTAATGTAGCCCTGGATATCACAGCACAAAGATGAGTCTTGGGGATGGTGACAGAGGAACCATAGAGGACTCTTGTGTGCAGGACTCTTACACTACACTCAGCCATGCAGGATCTTGTCCATTATTTGGACTTACTGAAGAAGGAGGAAGAAAATGACGTGATATCAAAAACAGAGTCAACATTGTAGCCCCATTCTTCCTTTCCGTGTATGGAGTAATGCACAAAGGATCCAGCAGAAGGGCTGTTCATCCTTCTCATTTGGATTCACTAAACATCCAGACTTGCCTTAAGACTCATAGTTTGAGAAATGTCACATTATTCCAATGTGTGAGTCTAATTAAAATAGAACAGAACAATCTGCTTTTTAGTAATAAAATATGCAGTATGAATATGGCTTGCACAAATAGTTAGCAAGTTTGCACAACTAATGAGGCCCAAGCTGGTTGAAAGACCCAGTAAGCTGAGCTTGCTGTAACTTTTTGAAGGATGGGATGGGGTGGGGGTGGGGGTTTGTGGGCTTCCTTTAGCTTTCATTGGCATTGGTGTCTGGTTCAGGTGGAATATAGATATCTTACAGTGCCGCTATATGGCTGGATCCCACATGAAGCAAGATCAAACCTCAGACTGTTCTGCAAGAACCCAGCATACATCTAATAGGTCAGAGGCAGTGTAAAGAGCAGGAATTATCTCCCACATAAAGTGCTCCTTATGTAAAATCATAAGATACCCCATTCCTGCTGACATAGAAAAATATAAGCCATCACAGCCACACTACAGGGCTTGGTCACAGGTCATTACAAGACATTGAACAGAAGAATGGGTGCAATTGTACTCACAGAATCTTGGAGCCAAGCCAATGTGGAATCTTACTGTTTATTAGTGGAATTCTACTGTGTGGAATATAGTTGTGATGAGCTCCACATCACCATTTCAGGAGGTGTCATCTGTGGACACGAGCCCCCCCCGCCATGCTTCTGTTATATGCATGCAGTCTGTGATTCAGCTCCCATAAAGGTTTGCAGATGTTCATCCTTAATATTCCTAAAACTGGCCAAACCATTTGTTTAAAATTACTCTTATTCCTAATCAATTACAGTTGGCTAAATCATTTTATGTTGCTATCAGACTCGTTAACTTTGTATGCTGAATAGCTTCAATGTGAATATGCATTGGATTTTATTCTCATTAACTGCTTTAATGGATAAATAAATAAATCTGTAGGTGCCATTGAAAACTATTGGCTAGCATCTGTGCATGATTACGAGCAGCATAATTCCACTGATGGACACAACTTGGAGTTGTGCTTTTATAGTTATTTTAACTTGTAATTCATGGGGTCACCTTAAGTTGTCAGGTGATTAGAAGGCACATACACACATACATTTGCTGCTGAAAGGAAGGAGTTCTCATGAAGTACCCCCACTTCAGATTAGTATAAATGAGCTTATCTTTTCCCACCCCAACAATGTTCCTTTACACAAGAGAAAGCAACTTCATTTGGCTCCAGTTGACATACTTTGCCTGTTCTACTGCCCTCATACTGGATGGGATGAACACAGTTCTGAGAAGGGGATGTTTTGTAACTTCAAGTGGAGAAGCCCAAATTTACTGCTTCTGTTTTACTACCTTTGATTCCAATGAGTTTTCTATACAATAACCAAAACCAAGAATGTAGTCATTGTGAATGCAGCACTGTCATTTTCAGTCCGCCGCCTTCTGTTTTACCATATTTGCCCGATGAAGGAGGCTATGAGCTTCAAAAGCTACTGCAACATAATTGTGAACCATTTGATTGCCCTAATAAACATATTTCCACAAGACAGATTTGGTTTTTTTTTTAAAGATAAAATGCAGCTAATAACTATATAAAACCATTTAAAACAGCAATAACAACAAAAATCATTTTAAAAAATGGGCTGGCGTTCAGTTGAAAGCAGCCTGAAGCCAGCTGGGGCCCACTTAACACAATAGAAGTCACAGCGCTATTGTTCTACTTTAACTGCCATGGCTCCAACCTATAGAATCTTGGGATTGGCATTTTAGGGAGTGGCATTTAGAATTTTCAGCCAGAGAGCTTCACTGCCTCTACTATTGTTGTTACGCATCTACAAGTCAATTCCAACTTATGATCACCCTAAGGCAAACCTATCATGGGGTTTTGTTGGCAAGATTTGTTTTGGGGAGGGGGGTACCATTGCCTCCTTCTGAGGCTGAGAGAGTGTGATTCCAAGGTCACCCAGTAGGTTTCCATGGTTGAGTGGGGATTTGAACCCATGTATCCCTAAGGCTTAGTCCAGGACACAAACGATTACTCAATGCTGGCTGACCAAACTGCCAAACCCAGGATTCCATTGGATGAAACTGTGGCCCTTAAAATGAAATGATAGTGCTATCATTGTGTAGTGTGAATGGGCTCCAGGTAATTAAGACCTATTCTTCCCCAGGAATCAGGGAAAGGAGATGAGTGCATAACCATAAGGATGGGGCTACTCTGGAAGGGACCCTACCTTTCCTAACTGTTGAAGATTTTATGGATAGTTTATAAACAGATGACCAGGATTCTGCATCTGTTTATTGGACTTGTGGCAGTTAATAATCAAATGAACATTAACAGTGGGTAGAAGGATAATCTGTCCAGTACTCAAGACAACAACCCCCAAGACAGGATCACATGCATGGTAGCACTTGGGTGAGGGACGAATTGTTCTTGCCCTGTTCTGCAGGTGAGGTTCAAAGTATTTAAAGAGGTGGTACTTTGGCTTACAGCTGTGACTTCAGCTACTGCTAATGGATATTAAGGGGTAATTAATAAGCTGCAAAGAGTTTAAGCAAAGTTAGACAATGGTCAACAAGTCAAATCAGGTTAATTTTAAAAAATATTCTCCCTTCCCTGTTATACAAGAAAACTTTATTAGCCTTCTGTATAGTAAAATGACTTACTGGCCAATATTTTTGCCACCACTTTGGTGCCAAAAATCAGGCTTCATAATGGCAGCAATTTTCTTCAATTTTAAGAAATGTGTTTTAAGCTAATCATATTAGCAGACCTCTATCTAACGTTTAAAAGATTAATCCCCCTGAATGCTATAATTCAATTTTAGTTTCATAAATTGAAAATTTTCTAGTATTATCCTGGGCACCTGTGGGTCAGATCTACATTGTTTGTGGTAATGCTCAAATGAAGTGTTTGCCTTAATTCACAGCCAGACCTCTGAGCATGTTAGTCATGATGTAAATCAGGCCTCTATAATTGTGTGCCTTCCTTTCTGCCATAAAGAACATTTTCTTCAGATGCCTGCAATAAACTGAACACCCTCTAATGTGGCTATTATGTACACTATTACTTTATTTAGAGGGCAGTATAGAAATGCCCGACGCTTGGCAAAAAATACTGTAATGAGAAATGACAAAGTGGCGATTGTGAAGGGCAAGGATTATAGAAAATTACAGAAATAGGTAGATCTATTTGGGCATGGCAAAGATGATAATTTACAGTGACTGTTCAGTCCTCCAGTTTAGAGGTAAGCATGCTTATCCACAGTCTCACATTCTGAATATATAATACAGCCTTATATGCTAAAATAATGTATGGATGGGTGTCTTATAGGGGAAGCACATCCTGAAGATTCTAGTGGATCATGCATTTGGAGGCAACATTATTGAAGAATCTATTTTATCCAAACACCAATTTATCCAGTCATGTCTCTGTACTGTTTTTTTTTGGGGGGGTGGGGGGGTGGGGGGGTAATGTTTGGATAAGGAAGGCCATTTTTAACTTTCATAGGCTTATACCAAGTGGAATGTATACTGACTACAACAACTTCAAATATCTGTGTGTGTCTGTGTTTTTTTTTTAAGAAATTGAACTTCTTCCCTGCAGTGTGGGGTGGCATGGAAAGATATCTCAGCAGAATATCTGCTTTGCAGTCAGAGGGTCTCAGGTTAAATCCCTGGCACCTCCATGTAAGGCTGGGGAAAAAATCCTGCTGAAATGCCAGAGAACCAGCACTGAAAAGCCAACCTGCGAGTGAGTATTAACAAGAACAGGCTGGACTGATTCATAGTCAGATTCAGGATCTGTCCCACCCATTTCATTCACAAGGGTCTTCTACTAATAATAGAAGAAAATCTGCTGATATTTTATAAGTATTATAAATATTCTTATTTATTTTCTCTTTTTCTCCCATTCAGTTTGTTTGGGGAGAGGAGCTTTTCATCTATTCAGGCATGATATTTTGGCAATTCAAAAAGCTGTGTGTGTGTGTGTGTGTACACGTGCATATGTACATGCAAACAAACATGGCTGGCTTTTTAATAGGCTAGGGTTGTGGTGAAAATCAATGGAAGTGTAGTGCTTCCATTTTTTTCAAATCAAGCTATTGTAGCTTCCCCTGTAAGTTGAGGTAACCTCTTTCTTTCAAGGTCAGTAAAACATTAATCATAATTCTTTTGAACATGCTTCAAATATAGCAGGTGAGAGCTCTTCCCAGAGCTGCTGTTCTAATTTGTGAAAGATGAGCTGACTGCAAGTAAAGGCAAGTCATCACAAAACAAAACAAAACAACCCCCCACTGCTCTATGCTTTGGACTTGGGGTGTGTGCCCCAAACAGGGCTAGCTTGGGCTGACAAGAGTAACCAGAGACAGGGTTGGATTTTGAGATGTTGGAGGCTTTTAACACAGTGCTTGGAATATTCCATAACCTAGGATGAAATTTAATCTTAATGAAGCCTAGCATGAAACCTGGGATGAAACCTAGAGTAAATTCCAGTGATACCTGTTGTGGAAGTTTGCATAATATCATACAACCAGAGGCTAGGCTGATTGCTTTCCCCTGTTTGCTTTCCTTTTCTTTCAAAGGTTGCAGTGATTTCCTGATAGCTGCCCCAAAGAGCAGAAAATGATTAGTTTTTACAAGTGGGGAAGTGCTTCTATATCTGTACTAATGCAAAGCTTTCCAAGCACTCAGCTTCCAGTGTCCCTTCAGTTCTATCTGCCTATGTGCTTGATTCTGAAATGAGCCTAACCAGTTTTGAAAATGAAAGCTGTATGCTTCAGATACATTTCCTAGCAAAGTATATTTCCGCTAGCTGCTCACAAGGAGTTAGTCATCCACGTATTTCAATCAGCTGATTACAGTGGCTTATCTGGGCTGGCAAGAGATTACCACAGTGGTAACATCAACCCACAAACAGTTCTTTAAAAAAAAAAAAAAATTAAAAAGATTGTTTAGATTCTAAGCAGGCCCAGAGTTTGAAACTTCCAGAATAAAAGTCTATGTCACCTAAATGACATGTTAGAATGTAAAGCTTTCCCACATCATCTCAAGATGAGAGCACCTAATAGGAAGGTTGTTACAAATGAGGCACACGATGTTACATGCATTGCCAGCTGAACAGAAGCAAATTGAGAAAGAGCCATATGTCCACACTGGTACTGGCCTAGAACAGCCAAGTACACTCCTCCACAGGGTACCCAGCACTTTATGCAATACTTTAAAATATGACAGCCATGCTTCACATTTATTAAGATGAAGAGGGCCCACAGGGAGGGAACAGTCATTTGATCCTGTTGTAGACTTGACGAAATCTGCTAGGTTGTTAGAAAATATCAAAATATTCATTTTCACAGGGGAAAAAAGTGCTTTCTTTTAAGAAAGATTTTACCTTTTGTAGAGGGGAATTACTTTCAAGTTGGTTCATGAGCAATCCATACCTTTCATTCTCCTCCTGTGCATGCAAACATGTGTTTTGTCATAAACAGGGAAAGGTCTGGATCACATGCCATGTGTTTGAATCCTTTCCCTCTCCCTCCCTTTCTCCACGAAAGAGAAATAAAGGCCAAAAGTAAGAAAAGGGGAGAAGAAAAATGAAAAACGGAAACATCCTGTTTTGAAACCACTTTCAAAATGAGGCTCTACTTGTAAATTCAAATAACACTGAGGGAAGAAAAAAACTACTTTCAGGAAATAGATTTTGAAACCAGCATTAATGAGAACCCAAATCAAGTCAAAACTGGATGAGGATAAAAGCGTACCCAGCCACAAAGTAAAATAAATAAAAGAAAATCTTACATGCTTGTTTGCTTTTTTCATTCTTTCATTCTTTTTTTCTTTTTTTTGTCCGAGAAGTCTCAAAAGAATTTCATACTGCCTATACTAGTTTTCTTGAACTATGTCCTCATGCTTCAAGTTAAAAATAAATAATAATAATAGGATGAGCAGAAACAAATCCACAGTGTAATTGAACCCAGCACTCACTGTGCATTTTCCCTGTGTATGCAATTGAAACTCACAGAAAGAGAAAGCAGAATGTTGGCATTGTTCGCTCCTGTTAGATTATGTTTCAATTCTACCTGTTCCCATCAGAGAGAGGAGAGAATTCCTATAGGAAAAGAAGATCCCAGCTTACAAGGCTGATGAGTCTCACCTCAGCAAGTGACAGAAAATCAAACATGGTGTCTAATGAAAAAAAACCAGGAGGATTACACATCACAAAGCAAATTTAACAAACAATAGAAATGCTAGGTGATTGCCTCTGAGAGGACTAAGGCACACAGACAATGTTCGGTTGCACAAATATGAGCTCTCTTATAGTCAATTATGCAGTGTGTAAATCTTGACATGACAAAAAAAAAAATGAACCCCTCACCTATGAAGTCATGGGGGAAGGGAGAACAGGGAAGTTACATGCTGGAACACCTCAAAGTTAATGTAAACCATATTTCCCAGAGACAACAGCAATTTTATTTGGGGCAGTGATGTAGACTTGAGTCAATGGACTCAAGTCAGACTTAAGTCACTTCAGTGACTCAACTTGGACTTGACTTGGCAATAAATGACACACTGACTCAACTTAACTCATGACTTGTATATTTTTAGTGACCGACTTGCTGCCCTTAGTTCAGTAACATAATATTCATCCAGAAACTTTACACTTTGAACAACACTTCCATTCCTTTTTGCCTACTGGTCACATGATGATCTGTCTCAAGCCCAGTGTTGGGCAAATTTCTTGGAAGGGAACAGAAAATGGGTTAGGCAATGGGCTTGAGGCAGGATTGGGGTCTGCTCAGCAGCCTGTCCCCACTGCATATCAGAGGAGCTTTTTAAAACTTTTCCTACGAGCAGAAGACAAGATTCACCCTCAGAGACCAGGGCATGTTTTCAGAGGGGAACAGAAAATGTGTTAGACAATGGGCTTGAGGAGGAAGGATTCTTCCTTCTAAAGCCTTTGAAGCTCCAGTAAGGGGGAGTAAGAAGAATCCTATTCCACACTTTTGAAAAACCCTTCAGCTTCAGAAATGAGAAGTAAGAAGGATCCTATTCCTCACTTCTGAAACCACAGATGGCTTCAAATGTACTTACTCTACTTAAATTCTTAAAACTGACTTTATTTGTCTCTGTCCAGAAATTCTGGAATACAGGTTGGGGTATAAAGTTGGCTCCCAGACTTGAAGTAAAAGACTTAAATACATCACTATTTGTGCAGGTTGGATGTCATTATCTAGCTACATCTGGAATATCTTTCTTTAAATAGCTAGATAATATCTGTATTGCAAAGCCAAAGATAGCCTGCCAGACTGAAATGTCAGGTGCTCCATGGTTGGTGGACTTCCCTTGCTCCCTGTCCATCAATTATACTGGCTGTGGAAAAAAGGACTTGTAGTTCAACAACATGTGATGCCTTAGATGAAATGGTGTGTGGGGTGGAATCTCTCCTGTCACTTGAAAACCCAGCCATTCCACTTAGCCAAGGCTTTAGCGCACAAACGTGTTCTGATCCTGCTAGGTCAAGCAGGCTACCCTAACTGTCAGTGGTGATAAAACAAGCATGGGAGAACTTTCAGCTTTTGGGAGACACTTGGTTTTTCATTAGGATCCCAAGATTCCTCCACTGCAACCCAGTACCAAAATGGTGGTTCAAGAAGGCACATAGGGAACTGAAGAACAAATGCCTCTGAACACATGCTTGGTCCTGAAATTTGTTTTCAGTAGTGGAACTGGAAAGCCCCAGAAGACAACCAGCATGCTGTAGTGGCTGAGTGTTGGACTAGGTCTCTGGGACATCAGGGTTCAAATTACTGTTCAGTCATGGAAACCTACAAGGTGAGCTTTGGAAGTCACACTCTCTCAGTATTAGAGGAAGGCAAGCCACTTTGGAACAAATCTCACCAAGAAAATTCCAAGATAGGTTCACCTTCATTATAAGTCAGAGTCAACTGGAAAGCACATAACAGTGACAAACAACAAAGCAGAACTGGAGCTCGCACACACACTGGTGCTTTCACACACAAATCAGTTCCTATTTTTATTCCCTCATTTTCTTGATTTCGCTGGCGAAATTTAGGATGGAAGAAAATACCTTTTGACTTCTGCAACTCAACTTTCTCTTCTGCAAGGTGGTACCTGTATCACATGTTGGAGTACAATTCACCCCTCACCTTCATGCAGCATTATTTAATTTGCATGAGTTGACTCTGCGTTATAGTTTTATGTTAACCAGTTTTACACTGTTGCAAATATCCCTACCTACCACTGTAGTGTTTTCATTTCTACAGTGGAAAGAAAACCAGGTGTATGGGTGATAAATGTTCTGTACAATGAAGAATAGTGGGACTTTGTTCAAAGAGGTTTCACGGCCAAACTCTCCAGCCTCTTGATGACCACAGTCTGGAACTGAATGGACTGTGTTTACCCAGTGTGCTTGCCTGGCCTTAACTTTCTTAGATTTCCTCTTCTAGTTATTAGTTCAATTTGACGTAACCTGGAATATCTACTGTAGCGTAACTTCAGTTTCTGGTGCTGACTTATGCCTACATATGCCAGCCTCTGTCTGGTAGTCAAATGACTTCATCTTCCTTTCTAGATCTCTCAATTAATTACAGATGCCTACATTTTTAAGTAAGTCTTTAGAGAATTAAGTTTTTATTATTTATTAGAATGAGGGAGGACTGGGAGCTTTTTTGTCACATTCAGTAAAACAGAAAGTCCTGCTGCCTCAGGGGAAGTAGTATTAGGAATGGAGGAATTACATCAGATGTTCTAGTGTTAGGTAGTCTAGAAAGAGAACTTTCTGGAGCACAGCTCAGAGCAGCAGAAGAAACAACAAAAAACGGGTAAGAAGAAGAAACAGCAAGTCCTGGGACGGAATGGGGATGGAGTGATTATATTGATTATAACACGCAATAGAAATAATCCTGTATATATAACCTTGTATAATGTTATTGGAGTGAGCTGCAATGAATTGCTTTGAAATCTTGCTCACACAGCACTATGCTCTTAGATAATTAAGTGAAAAGTTTTCTTCAAACCCATTCCTCATTTCTTTCTCTCTTGGCTTTCCCCATGTTCCCCATCCCTGTTTTTCCCCCCAGTGTTCTGTTGTAAAGTCAACATGACAACCTTTGGCCAACCTGTATGTCGTTCTCCATAAATGCTATGCTGTGTCAGCCAAACACGTTAAGTAACAATAACCCATCTTATTATACTATTTCAATTAATAATGTTCATTGTAATAAATTAATCCCCTAATTTCTAACATTTCATGTTGCTGTTGCTGTTGTTGTGTGCCATCAAATCACTCCTAAGTAATGGTGACCCTAAGGCAAACATATCATGGGGTTTTCTTGGACTAATTTTTTCAGAGCTGGTTTGCCCTTACACTCAAGCCAAGAGAGTGTGACTTACCCAAGATCACCCAGTGGGTTCCCATGACCAATTGGGAATGCAAGACCTGGTCTCTCACTGCCTAACACTCAAACTACTACATCCTGATGACTCCGGTCTAATTAATTTTCACATCCCAAATTCCAAGCTCTGTTCCTAAATGACTTGGTCATATCTATGGGGAAAAGATTCTTGCTTCTAAATATGTAATCACACATGTGGAAACATTATATGAGAACTCTCTTGAATGACTCTCCAAAGCTATGAAAAAAAATTGTGCATAGAAATATGCAGCTTTTGAATCAAGGGAAGGTCTTTTGTGACCAGTAAATTACAGCAGATAAGCACTGTTTTAAAATAAATTCTGTTTGAGTATCTTCAAAAGTGCAGTCCGTTTTAAAAGACGCCTGCCCTGAATAGTTATTCAAAACCTCCAGTTTTGTTAAGATGTTTTTGCTGAATGGAATCTGTGATCTTTGATTAGCTTGCTGCTAGCGTGGAGCAAATGAACAAATGTAAAAAATGCAAAAGCTGTCTTATAAAACCTAACCAATTTATTGCTATTTTCTCCTGTGAAAGTAGCTTTTGAAAATTTGACTTTCTCTCATGAAGCAAGCATAGCTATGCTAATAATTTTTTTTAAAAAAAATCATTATGCGGGGCATTCTATGTTATGACATTTTCTACTGTTGCTTATTCTGAGCTTTCTACTGAGCCTGCCCGCATGTCCTTCTGTGAACAGAGAGAGCACCAGTAGATGGAGCTCAAGAACATTGTGAGTAACTCTTGCATTTTGTATAATGACTGAAACTTGTTGGATCCTAGTAATGGCTTTTTGTGCATTGCTATATTTTATGATTGCTGTCAATTGTGAACCAAGATAAGGTCAACTGTAACCTACACATACATGGATGTACAACACAGTCTGATTTTGTTCTTTCATAGTTTTTTTTTTTCATATACTTCCATGCCATGGTGGATTTTTCTCCATTCTGGGGTTCACATTAATTCTCAGAGTTCATAAAAATTACTTTTGAGGACTACAGTGCCCAGAATTCCCCACCAACATGCCCTTATTCTGGGAATTTAGTCCAAAAATGTAGCTTTCCCAAGCTCTGTTAAGACCCTGTCCCAAAGACTGATAATACAATGCCCTCTAGCAGGAAGTAATTCAGACAGCCTGAAATCAGCTAGATGATAAATAGCAGAGGCCTGTGAAGAAAATGGCTTCAGGAGTATCTGGGACTTGGAGGTATGAACCTTTTATTTCCTACGCAATTGCCACAATCTTACACTAAAATCCCAATCTTACACTTTCCATTGCCTACATCTTTTCTGTCTGATGCAGGCAAATACCATAATGAGAGACATAAATTAATTTACAGAGCCATGCAAAGTGGATATGGAAACCAGAAGACAGCTGCGTTCTATCACAGGATTTTCTTTCTGCGCTCTCCACTGTTTGACCAGGACATTAGATCCATCCTTGTTGTCTCTCATTGACTGACATGCCAGAAATCATGAGGAACACTATACCTCCCCTCTAGTCCTCTGAAAACAGACCTGGGACATCCTAGGGGAAGCCCCATCTGTTCCCAGTTCTGGACCATGTCATGTCATAATTATTCCTAAATACGCCTCATTTAGTTTGATGCATACCAGATTGAGAAAGATCCCTTGGTGATAGCAAACATCTTCGACTGCTGGAACATACAGGCAAGGTGAGTGGATGTGTGAAATGTACATTAATAGGGACAATGCACCGGGTTGCCAGACAGGTGTGCTGCAGGATTGGCATGACTGAGTGTCAGAAGAAGTTGCAGCTAAAATATAAGGAGGGCCTGGCTGATCCAAGCAGTACAATTTTATTTGGCCCAGATGCCTGACAGCTCTGAGAAGAAACTCAAGTTGCTTGGGCTTTTGGGTGCCAGAAAGCTGTGTGCTCATTCAGCAATGCTCACAAAGTCTGCAGCATTTGAAGAAGGACTGCAAAGTGGCCAATACAGCTGCTGTGGTTTCCACAAATAAATGCTGACACGGCTGCTCTAAGCAGGGGCTGTTTCTTTCCATAGGCAAAGCAAGCAAGTACCACACAGAACTTAACAGCCCCAGCACCTGACTGACTCGAGTAAAGGATAATCTAATAATAATAACAATGATAATAATAATTGGTTGCAGAAATAAAAGAAGATGGAGTCAGGAATGTGGGCAGGGAGGGAATACTAAGTGAGGTGAATGTTGTAAGAAAACAGCTGAAGGAGAAAATGAATGTTGTTGCTTCATGTATCAGAAAGGCATCTGTGTCTTAAGGAGCGATGGAGGGCGTAGCAGTGTCAGGATAGGAAGATAAAGCGGAATGGACACATGAAAGAAGTATGTGTGTGTGTCTTTGGAGAAATGTAAGAAGGGATTAGCATCTGAGATGGAAATGGAACATTAGTAAGGAAGGATAAGAAGTCCAAACCAGATGCTGAAGGAGTGATGCTACACAAAGAAGAGATGACAAGTGTGGAATGTTTGATTGAAAGGCACAATCATCTTGGAAGTAATATGTGAATTTGTGAAACATTTTTATAAAGCCTCAGGAAGGACAGAGAGGAGAAAGTAGGCAGTAAAGGTGACATAAAATTAAGGAATGAACTAGGGATTAAAACTGACAAGAAGACCAGAGAACCAATATTTCCTCACAGTCTCCAGCAGTAGGAGCAGACTGAATGGACTTGTTACGAACAGCGTGGGGAGGCCATTTACAATTATTCGTACTTCCACCAATGCAGTTTTCTTGTGCAAATTCAAGAAGCTATGAATGACTAGAATAAACCCAAACAGCAAAAGAGCTGTTCCTATGTCCCAATTACAGTTACAGGATAGTGCCTGATCATTAGGATGACTTTGGCAGAGCTTAGAGAATGAGATTTTATGGGTGACAACTCCTAGAATTCCTCCAGCCAGAGATGAGAGTTGTAGATTTAAGTTATGGGACTTGGATGTCTTTAACTGAAGAAGCAGCTGACACCACCCTGAACTTTATGGGAAAAAAATTACTGAGTACTGCTGTCAGAAGCAGCCATACTGGACACCATTGTTCCTCACAAGTGTGTGTGTAAAGATGGGCTTTAAGACAGACAGATGCTCACACGGTCAGAGAGCTACGCTAGTGGCCACTATGAGCCAGGCAATTGCCAGCCGTACAAACCATCTGCCCCGTGCCTGTATTGTGTAAAACATGCACTTAAGCTGGAGCAGAATGTCTGCGGTGCAAAGATATGTCCCATAAAGTGTTATTATCCCAGGACTGTCAGTATGTGGATAGGTGGGGAAGAGGCATCAAGGGCGAGGGGGCCAGCAATCCATGCAGCTGCTACGGCCGAGTGTAGGGCCCAACTGGAATGGATTGGCCCAGCAGGGTGGGGTAAAGCTGGAGCGCTGCATTTTCTTGCCCTCTGGCTCTGCGCAGCTGGCCCAGCAGTTTCCAGCTCAGCTCACTCTCTGGCATCACTTACTAATCTGTGACAAGTTCAGTATGTGCCCAGTGCTACAGAGTGAAGGAACTGACATTGACTCACCCAGGGCAGCCAGCTCTCCCCCTCCCCCCGCTTCTATGCTTCTCCATCTAAACAGTAGGTGGCTCTCTAGGCAACTCCATGGAACCAGGCTGCACACATTTTCGTTTTCTTCAGCTGCAGCCTTCCTGGCATTGCGATTCCCATCCCCCTGCTTTCTTTCTCTCTCAGCCCCTTCACCCTTTGGGTCTACGATCCTCCCTACACACACATGCAGGCACGCGGGCGCACACGCACACACACACACTTCCATTCCCTATTCCTATCTTTCCTCCTTTTCATTACCATTTGACCTCGTTTTCCTTCCGTCTCGTAAGCCCCCTTCGCCACTTACCATTTTCAGCCCCGTGGTTTATCTCTCCTCTCACCAGTCCTGCATTTCCATCCCGGCTTCGTTCCATTTTCCGGTCCCCTCTTGCGCTTTCAAAATGCATTGGAAGACACATTCTTCTAGCGAAAGATAACAAGAACTCGTTCTTAGGTGGCAGAATCCTTCTGCTTGCAGTCGTGAAAGTAAGAAAACCTTGAAAAATCTCCCTGCCCATTCTTATACTCACGTTCGTGTACAGCACGAGTGAACCTCGGTGCTTCTGTGCCACGTTCTCCTTCCAGATCTGTTCCATTCTCCTCGGCACTCTGCGTCTTTCAGTGACCACCTTAAATTCTCCCTCTTTCGCGCACTCAGAGGTGTGAAGCTGCACTTTATAGCCTCTTTGCAAGCCATGTAGGCTTCCTTTTCAGCACTGTGAGACAGAAAGCAGCCGTTTCTTAGGTGTTTCTAGAGAGGCATTTAATTCTCCAGTAAATACAAACACAGGAATTCTTATATGACAGAAGAATTGATTGGACTTCGTGCCCTCAATTGGAATGGCTCATGTTCAGTTCTAAAATGAGAGTGTACAATAGGAGAGACTTGGATCCTTGGGGGAAAGAACTGTCCTCCTTCATTTCCCATGGATTTCAGTGGGAAATTGCTACAAACAGGAAGGCAGGAAAAAAGCTGCAGCTGGTGCTGGGAATTGCCTGGATAAGCAAACTGACTATGAGGCATCAGCTCAGGAATCAGTCAGTTACAGACTGGCAGGGATCACGCAAATCTAACACTGTGGTCAAAGTTCTGGTTTGGTGGACTGCATATGCAGGGATTTCTTAAGTGTGGTCTGTGAGGGAAGCAGGGGTGAGACAAGATAAAAGCGTTGTGGATCTCAGAATGCACTGATGCTACCATTCATCAGTAAAAACATCCCATGTTCTTTTCCTTAACATCCAAGTATGGAAGAGTTATCCTGCTTCACAATGACAAATATCGGAAACTGATTGAGGGCTGCTCCATAAGGGGCAAATGTGTTGGGAGGTTGTGGTGTTTGTTGCTGTATTTCCTGTTCTGTCTTGTTTTTAAATATCCAAATAGTATTTCTGTTGTCCTGGATTATTTTCTGGCAATTCCCAGCACCCGCTGCAGCTTTTTTCCTGCCTTCCAGTGAGTTTAATTCCAACATACGTCAGCAATATGTGAGTTAAAAAACCCCAAAACAAAACCTCTAAGTGTCCTCCTGTAGAACCAAGAAATTGCTACAAACAGCCCCCACAAAAAAGAAAGGATGGGAGAGCAGAGAAATTCTATGAATGAGGCCACTGCAGATTTGGATACTGTTGTGAGGGGAGAGTCCAGGAGAGCTTCGCTGTGTTTTTGAGATGCATCTTATCTTCTATAAGATGATGGCCATTGTTACAGAACAATGTATAAACCTAGGCAATAATTAAAAAGAAGAGAGTAGGGAGAGGAAGAAGAGAATGAGAGCACACAGGAGAGAAACTGGAAATATGAAAGAACACAGGGGAAAGAATATGCTTGAGAGATGGGAAGAAAGATAGATTGTCCTACGGAGTTGTTGACTTAGTGGATTATGTGTTTTGAAACTTAACAACTCAGATTCTGGCTATAGATATCTATAGTGTTATTTATTTGTGTATTTATTTGTATTTTTGAGAGGAGTGGTCTGACAATTGTTCAGAATCCAGGCTGTTTTATTATTTTATCACCAGGTGTCCACTCCCTATTTTGAGATGATTGATGGTTCCAAGTTTTTGTGCAAATAAAATTCTATGCATATTCTGAGTTGTATAAAAAGAAATACAGTATTTAATTGGAGCTGTAAAAATTCTTACAAGAAAAAGCATAAATATACTGTATAAATATTTGTACTAGGCAATGGAAGGTAAACTGCAATGGAATAAAATGTGGTGGGGAGCAGACATCAGTTTGAGGTTCATTCATCAACAGTCTCACATACTAGATGATGGGAAAGATCTCCTTATGCTCCAGACCTTAGAGAACAACTGCTTGTATTAGTCATAGTAGGCAGTACTAAATGAGAGACAAATAGTTTGACTTAGTATAAGGCAGCTTCCAGTATAAATGCCAAAACCCATAGAATTGTAGAGTTGAGACCTCAAAGACTGATCCGGTAAGATCTTACAAAGCAACAGAACTGAACTTAAAACCACTCCACAACATGTTTCTCTGTGTGTGTCACCAGCAGTGAAGCTACTGGAATACAGATTTATTTCTGCATTCTTCACTGTGTTCACAAGACATGTACTTTTTCATAGACAGAATATAGGGGTGGATGGCTTGGAAACAAACCTTTAAGTCATCTTTTGTCCTTTTCATCAGGTCAGTAACTACTGCAATAGCCTTTTCTTTTACACCTGTTCTGTTTCTAACAACAGTGACATAAGACACCAAGATTATGTTTCATTCCTTGGCCCACATGAAACCATTGGTTCAATTTTTTTTCCTGCAGTGTCATTCATTTATTTTATGTCACATGAAACCAAAGTTTCAAACCTTTTCTTAATGAAAGAGACTGAGGTATAGCTGGAGTGGACAACTGTGGCCCTCAGGATGTTTTTGGACCATACCTCTCATAATTGCTTTCACTGGTAATGATGGCAAGGGCTTGTGAGAATTACACAAAGAAACCTCTGGAGGAGGTTGCCCACCTCTGAAGTATAGTTTCTAAAACACTGAGTCTAACAGCAGATTGCAGCTTAAAGGCAACACAATAACAGACAAACAGGCCTGTTTTGATTTATTTGACATCTCCTGTATGTTTGGAATTAAGTGGCCAAACACCAAAATGGCAACATTATGCTAGCTAACAGATAAATATAGCAAATTCTTCTTTCTGTTTTGCATCTGTGATGATGTCTTCACAGAGTTTCAAAGGTTACACTTCTAAGGTAGTGTGGCTTCCTCACTTCATTGCTCAATGTCCACTTGTGATCATACATAGGTCTACGTGTAATTACACTATATACTTAGAGCATTTTGATACCACCTTAATTGTCATAGCTCTATCTAATGGAATCCTGGGATTTGTAGATACTTAGAATTTTCTGCTAGTGAGCTTTGGTACTGTAGTTCAAGGTAGTATACTGGAGCATCAGAAGAAAATCTCTAAGTACTTAACCAGACTATAAATCTCAGGATTTTTCAGGATGGAGGCATAAGTTAAAAGTGGTATAAAACTGCTCTTATTGTGTTGTTTGTATATACTATGGTTTATCTTGCTACAAACTACCTGTCCAAGTTATAGATGAAAATGCACTGGAATGATGAGACAATCCACAATTATTTGTATAGCCTTCACTATTGATTTGATATCCAAGTATTCTGTTGCTCTTTTGCATTTCAAGACAGGATATACAGGTGAGTTTGGCTTTCTCTTTGTCCCTCTACCATCAAAGGCACATTTGGTGATGACTCAGGAAAGAGCCTTCTTGGTGACTGCTCCCAGGTTGTGGGATTCCCTTCCATGGTAGGTTTTGTTGAATCCCACTTCATTCAGCAGGCAGAGATCTTTTCATTCAGTCAGGCTTTTGGCTTATAATTCATGTGGTGGAAAGGGCTCTTAAGTGGGGGGCTTTGAATTTTTTTTTACCATGTTTCAGTTGTATCTTATATTGTTTTAACTTTGTGTTTTAACCAAATTGTTGTTTATTTTTTAACCAATAGCAGTATCCTGTTTTTAATTCTTTTCAAGGCAGCTTAGATCCTGTGCAAGGAAAAACGTGGGATATAAATTAAATGAATAAATAAGTGCTCAATATAGGAATGCTATTGTCCTCTTTTACAGATGAAGAAGTGAGATACAGCAATAAGATGGCTTAACCAAGATTGCACAGGAAGTCTGTGGCACAACCAATGTTATTAAGAAATACCCTAACTGTAGAATCAGTCACTCAGACCCAATTACACTTCTGTCTCATCAATGCAGAGTGCTGTCAAAATGCTGAAAGGGTTACACTAATAAAACAGTTGAAATGGTCATTTCTTTAGAACTAATTCCATTTCTACACCTCTCCTTCTTTTTGCCAAGAGATTAATTTCACATTCCAGGGGACCACCATGACTCCTAAGCAACAAAACCTTGATTGGAAGGATGCTTATCACAGTGCTGCCTTCTGCTTGGCTGAATAATGAATGTCAGAGTTGTTTCAAGTACAAAATACTCCCCACCATAAAATCCTCTCTCTTTCTGTTCTCCTTGTGAGGCCAGTTCCTCCTTCCTTCCTACCTGTGTGTGTGTGTGTCTTCAGCTTACAGCTATCCCACAAATTTTATAGGATTTTGTTAGGCAAGGCACAGTCAGAGGTGGTTTTGCTAGCCTACATGACTAAGGAGCAAATTCCACAGCTTTGGCAAGAGCTGCTGGCATTTGGAAGCCAACAGTGATATGGTAGCCATTAATTATGGCCTAACATTTGATCTGGAAAGCAGAGCCTGGAAGAAAGCTTGGACTACAGCTTTCAGAATTTCCTAGCCAGCGTGATGGCTAGAGAATACTGGATATTGTGGTCCATGCTCTGCTGGAAACAAGAGATGCTTCCTCAGAGATGCTTGATCCTCAATGAAATTAGTATAACAGAGCATAAAACTTTCAGGCAGCAATCCCTTTTATTGGGAATAAACCTCACTGAACTCAGTAGGTCTTACTTTCCTGTGGGGAATTATGGGATTGCACTATTAGAGTGTTGATAATATTCTTTGCATTTTGTATTTTAATTTCTACATTTAAAACTTTGAACACTTTTTTAAAAAATGAAGCCCCATCTGTAAATTCATTAAATCATTTAATAATTTTTTTAATCAGCCTTTAGAGAGCCAGCATGGTAAATTGGTTTGAGTGCTGCACTAGGAGTATGCGGGACTAGAGTTCATATCTGTACTCAGCCATGGAAGCTCACTGGGTGACCATACTCTCAATCTCAGAAGAAGGCAATGAAAAAAACCTTCTGAACAAATGTTGCAAAAAAATGTTGGGAATTAGAGTTTCTCAGGGTGTTAGCCCTATTGAGAAATTCTATGGAAGCTAAAACTGTAATGATTCAGCCTCCTTTTAGCAGAGTATCAGAAAAAGCATGTCCAAATTTGTGTATGGCTTTTCTGATCTGAAACTGGCTGAAGGAACAAAACAAATGCAGGCAGTTTCAGGTTACAAACTTAGAAAAGTTTACTAACGGCTTCTACATTTACATATGCATTGGGGAACCTACATCGTAACTAGGTAATGAATAGTAGTAGCTTCCTTGTTAACTCATCATCTTCTGATGGAGATGTGAAGCTTGCTCGGAGAGGAGGAAGATGAAGCAAAAATGGAGGAGAAGAGAGAGAAAAGGGGTCTCTTTCTTTTATAAGACTGATGACCCAAGCAACAAACTTGGGTAATATGATCTGATCATCTGAACACCAAAGGTATTTATGATCATACAATTAAATGACACAAAGGCAAATGGTGGAGCTTTGGCATGCAAAAGAGAAAGGAAGCCTTATGCTAGCTATGCCCACTTGCTCTAAGAACAAGATAGGGGGGAGAGAGAATGCTGGAATATTTCCAACAGAAAACCACCTTAGGATCACTATAAATCGGCAATGATTTGAAGGCACACAACAACAACCAGCCTTCAATCATAATCTTAGAGATCTTCTTAAAAAGTAACAAAACAAAGTCATATGGAATGACTAGTCTTCTCTAACTTGTTGGAATATATCTTAAAAATAGAAAAGACAAGAAAAGAAAAGTAATTTGGACTTCAGGACTTTAGGAGGACTTCGATTTGTTCAAATTCATGTAATTCTCTTGGAGATGGCATATAGTAATAAAGGAGCACTAAAATGTTGAGTGTTTCTTGGTACTTTGGCCTCATTTGCTTGTTCCTGACAATGAGAGATAAGAAGGGAGGTTACCGCAGATGTGTTCTCCGTACGGGTGAGGGAAACAGCATTTCATCTATAGCTGTTAGACCAGCCCCTACTTGGGTTTAGAGACTGGGATTATATTCTCGATTAAAGACAGTCTCAGTTTTCTGGAACCTGGGGCCCATTCATGCTACATAATTATAGCACTATTATTTCACTTTAAGTTCCATGGTTCCATCCCATGAAATTCTGGGGTTTGTAGTTTAGTGAGGCACTAGAGTGCTCTGGCTGAGAATTCTAAATGGCTCTCCCTTAGGGATGGGCCAACCAAATACTCGAATCCTTGGCAGAGATTCAAGATTCAGAAATTTGAATCCCTGTGCCAAAATAGGCAAACCGAATCTTTTGAATCTGCCACCCAAACAGTTTGTTGGAGTCCAGGATGCCTGTAAACCTGGGAGACCAGGATGCCTGAAAATTTGGGCGACCAGGACACCTGAAAATTTGGGACACTAGACACACAAGGGGAGATGGTAAGTAGGTGAATTTTTCCCTTGGAGTAATAATGGCCTTTGCTAACAATTTCACAAATTACATCTAGGGTTGTATTCTAAGATATTTAAATTGAACATTTAAGTTCAGCCCTTGACTGGAAGCTACAGGCTTGAGATTTCAAGGATAGCTGAAACATTCCTTTGCCTAACTCACTTGCAAAGCTCTTTCAGACACAATTCTGGGGTTTCTAGTTTTACAAGGTGTCACAGCCTTCTCTGCCAAAGTGTGCTGGTGCATCATCAAACTACAAACCCCAGGATGCCAGAAGGAGCTATGCAAAGAAAAGCCAGGACCACTACTATAGTGGTCCTGTCTACACAGGCAGGAAAATGTGGGATTAATCCACATTTTCCTGCCTGTGTACAAAGGGCCTTCATGACATTTTCAATCTGGGGAGATCCTAAGGGAAAACTATGACAATTGTCCTGGCCAGATTTCTTCAGAGGGAGGTTTGCCTTTGCCTAGGCTTTTGCTAAGGCTGAGAGAGCATGTATTGCCCAAGATTATCCTTCTTTCCCTTGCTTTTTAAACCCTTTTTTAAAAAAAGGATTCAAAAGATTTGAGATTCATGAATTCCCAGAACCTTCCAGGGATTCGAATCCAGATTCGTATTCGGAAAATTCTGGATTCGTCCCATCCCTACTCTCCCTAAACTGCTAATCCTGGTGTAGCTATGGCAGTTAAAGAGGAAAAATAGCACTACAACTGTGTAAAGTGATTGTACTCCTGTTCTTATGGGCTATCCTAAAAACCATTCCCACCTTCTTGTTTCTATTGTCCACTTTAGATGATGCTTTTTAAAAATGTAACTCCCTTTAATGCAAGCTCTTGTAGCAAGGACAAGCTCTTGAAAGCTATAAATGGGCAACAACTTAATTTAATGTTAACAAGATTTTCAATGGCTGTCATGAATGCAGTAGTAGGAAGAATCTCCAGTGTAGGTTCCTGAACCTGAGGTGACAGCTGGGGTGACATGCATAGGAATGAGTGATTCTGAGCTTTGATTCTGGAATCAGTCTGCTAACTGGTTTGTGCTGGACTTGTCCTCCGAATCTTAAAAATGTGCAGAGTGGACACTTTATCATCCTATGATACGATGGCTGGACCTGATGAGCACAGTGGTAGTTCCCCTTCTACAGCATCTCGCTTCATTTAGCTTGGAAGGGTTGGTTGGATGAGCACTTATTCACCATAAAAGAAAAGATAAGTTAAAAATTGGTTCACGTAAGTTGCTAAGAGAGATCATTCTTCAGGATTCAGCTCCCTCCCCAGAATCACTAGCAACTAAATCCCTGAAAGGAGGCCAGATGTTTTATGTGTGTTTCTAATGTGATTGCAGGTCCAAGCCCACACATAAACTTGAGAAGCCTTGTATGGCTGGGCCTACTGTCAGGCTGACTGTGGCAACTGTCTCTGGTAGTGGATGCTGGTGTGTGTGAAAGGGAAGTGGTGGCTACATTCCTAAGATGAACCACATAGTCATTCTCCTTTGCTGGAAGACAGTAATGTGCTGCGCACACATCCAGTTTTGTGTTCTTAAGGGATCCTGTTGCACTTATATCCAGGGGAAGATTCTGCCCTGTTGCTAATGTTGAAATGAGATTGAACTGCAAGTCTAGTTGATTGTACACAGAAAAGAAGGGCACTATCCTGCCCTTTACTTTAGGCACTAAAATGTCTTGGAGCAACCCAGCTTAGGATACTTGTGTACCAAAAGTGAGTAAAATATAGAGATAAATGGATTATGGTAGGGGAAGCATGCAGCCTTCAAAATATCACTGAACCATAGCTCCCAGCATTCTTCACCATTGGCTGTGCTAAGTTAGGCCTGCTGCTGGGACCTGCCATCTAATAACATCTGGAGGGCCATATGGTTCCCACCTTTGGCTTATCTTGGTACTGACTACAAACAACAATTTAAGGTAGGAACAGAACAAAATGGATGCTATGTCTGCTAAGAATTCATGTTATCTATTTCAAACTCTTCAGAAATAGATGACCCCTTCCCAATTGAGCAAGGAGGAAGGACTTTCAATTGTTCTGATCCTGCTACAAGACTGAGGGAAATTTTGAAGCTTCATGTATGACTTGGATTAAAAAGTGGATAACACTAAAAGACCGTAAACTTTCAAATTTTGAAGGACATGGTTTAAGATTTGGATGGCATATTTATTTAAGGTATGATAAACTAAACGTCAATGTGGTCTTTAATAATCATTGTCTAAGACGTGCCTTATTAACATTATGGACTAAATACAAATTGAGATTAAGTCCAAGGACACCACTTAGGATTTTGTCACAAGAGGCTTTTTATAGAACAGAAATGAGATCTGATCAATCTTGGTTAACTTACTATGATCTATTAAGGAAAGTGAGATCAAGACAGCAATGAAATCAATACAGCAATTACAAGAGAATGGCTCTTGTACAGTACAATGGCTCTCACACAGACAATTTTATTTAAGATGTTTGAAAGATAAAAAGAACAAAGACTTTGAAAGGAATAAATCTGATTATGAAATATTGCTGTATGATAATGACGAACACTTGATTGCCAAGCTATATACATTTTTGCTGAAAATTGAGATGGAAGATGAGCAAGTGAAAGATTTATGATCAATTGGGCAAAGAATTTTGGACATACCATATCTATGAATCAAAGGGAGAGACGATGGACAAAAGAAATTAAAAATACACTTTGCTATGACTTACAAGAAAATTATTATAAGGTGATGCTACACTGGTATCTTACACCATAAAGGCTTTCTAAGATACATAAAGAGATGAGCAATAGCTGTTGGAAGTGCTAAAACCATATCGGATCTTTGTATCATATGTGGTGGACTTGTGATAAGGCTGAACAGTTTTGGAAGATAATACAGAATACAATTCAAAAAAATTCTGAAATGTCAAATGGCTAAGTCTCCTGAATTATTCTTACTTGGAATCTGGCGAGAAGGTACGAGCTATGACAAGCAACAACAAAAATTTGCTTCAATATATATTAATAACAGCGAGATTAGTCTATGCAAACTACTTCAAGAAAACAGAAATCCCATCGATGACTGAATGGTTTAATAGACTGATGCCAATAGTGGAAATGGATAAACTTACAGCTAGACTAAAAGGTTCCTTGGAAGATGATTTTGTAGGGGACTGGAAATTACTGACTGATTATCTAAGAAAAAATGGAGGTGACATGATGATTTTAAGGTTTTGAACTTGCAGCTTTTATTTCCTTCTTTCATATGATTAGATGCTTACTGTGGTATCATGTGAACGTGTTAAACAAAATTATAGTTTAATTTGTTACCATATTAATATGCCTACTTCTTAATCAATTTGTCTATCTATCTAACTGTCTAGAATGTATAAACAAGAAAGCATTAAAGTCACAATTTTTGATTTAAGAAATAGAATGCTTTTAAGATGAATGTGATAAATATCTCATTTTGGGGGTTTAGGGGGGATAAAAAGAGAAAAAGTAGAAATAGGTGTGTGTGTGTGTGTGTGTGTATACATATATCTATATCTATATCTATAGATGTAGATATAAATTTACTAGGTTCATTACTCTTCATCATAGAATCAAATTTAGGCAACAAATATTAAATTTAGTGATAATTTGTGACCTATTAAATTAGTGTTTCTGGTTACTACTGTTACTACTGGTTGTTGGCAATTTTTAAAATTATGTTTAGTTATTTGTTTACTAGCTTAGATTAATGTTTATAATTTTGTTGTTTTGTGGTTCTTATTTAGTATTGTTTTGTATAGTGGAATTTTGTTTTTGTATGAATGTTTTCTTTCTTTTTTATGTTTTCTTTGTTTGTTTAGTTTGTGCTTGATGTTTTGTAGTTTTAAATACATACATACATACATACATAGGCAGAGAGAAATTAGTGATGATGATGAAGATAATGACTTGCTCCCATTTTATGCAGTATGATCTTCAGCTCCTTGGGGGTAAACCAGGCAGACTGTCTCAAAAGCCTTCTGGCAGTGTATTTTGATTGACACTAAAATTGTCCTGTCCTCTTCTGTATTTACATTATATTTACATTATATCATCATGAAGTGTAGGACTTAGTATTCATTTTGTGTCTGAATAGGCAGCTCAACATGTCTTGCCAAAGTCAGTTGGTCACAATGCCTCTCTCACAGTACGAGAGAATAATAGCAAGATTGCTCAAGGTAAAAACCTTGATATTTTCTACGAGAAAGCTTATCAGATTAAAAAAAATCTCTTGAGGAAAAGGCAGGGAAGGCTACCACAAACAAACACGGAAAAGAAATAAGTCAACTGATATTGTGAAACTATGAGTGAAACTATGAAGCAGCAGTTCCAGTCAAAGCAAGGGCCAGTTCCAGCTGCTTGGACTCACTGAATAAAAATTGGAATTGTTTGCCTTTAAAAATTATTTAAATGTTTTTGACAATTCCCACAGACCAGAAATAACTAGGCAAATGTTGGTACAGGTCCCTCAAGAATTTTTCCTCCTACAGAGGACCTGAATTACACAGAATATAGTGGATTATATATCTTTTCTTTTAAACACCCAGGAGATTCTCACAATCTGAAATTTTGCCTTAGAAGTGTGAGCCACACAAACCTTGCATTTTAAATAAACAGAATTTTTCACCAGCAGTGTGGAGGTAGGGGTGGTTATGTCAGATTAGAATGGGGAGTGCTGGGAGCAAAGTTCCATTCAGTTAATTGAGTGGTCTTAATTAGGCCCCTATCTTTCACCGTAACCTACTTCACAGGGTTGTTGTGAAGATAAAGCAGAATGAAGAGCCATTGGAGACTGCTTGGAGAAATGGGAGGATATAAATATAAAGACGAAGTGGGAGAAGGTAAACTTTTTAATTTTGTGTGTGCATTAGTTTTAACTGAAGGAGAGCCATAAAATCAATGAAGTTTAACTGTGGGTGAGATTAACATTCCCCTTGTTCAACAAACATTTTTAAGTCTACAGATAGTATCACTGACATCCATTTGAAATCCAAGATAGCTACTAAGGACCAGCAACATTTTCTTTGAGCACATTTTGTCTTAATTGTGGTTCCCAAAATTTGGGAATGGTTAAGTTCGTTCATTACTCCCATCTTCTGCCACAGCATACACACACATCTAAAACATGGGCAACATTTTCTAAATTCATTACACATTGAAGCTTTGTTACATCCAGACTGTACATTCAAACAATCAGCATTGTGGCACATAGAAACTCTGGCAAAGGATGAAAGTCACTGTGAAGTCCATAATGGTTGCCTATCGACAGGATGAAAATACAAGTAATCGTTTTCCTGCAATGACAGTTGTCATCTGGCTTTTTCTTTTTTATACAGAGCCTCTTTATTTTTAATGATCAATTGCTTTGCACTGATGTAAATGGATTTTAGCATGTACATTTAAGTAGTATGTCTAATTGCTATCCTCTCTGTTCTACCTGCACACACACACAAATTAATTTCAAGGAGTTCTATGACTGCACAATTGGACAGCCCCTTTTACAGAAAAGTGATTTTCCACTATTCCAAACCCACAATTGTTGTTGTTAGTTTTGCATAAGTAAACAGATCTGCACCAAATAGTAATCTTCTTCTAAATCATAGAATTATAGAATTGGAAGAGATCACAAGGGCCATTGTGTCCAACCTCCTGCAATGCAGGAGCACACAAAGCAGCAAAACTGTAAGCATTATCAAATAAGACTAGTGATAAGGAGGTGGTAGCTATTGGATTATAGAGGGAAAGTAGTTTCATTCCCTTCACACACATGTGCGCACACACACACACACTCCAGACTAAAATGCTGTATTTCAAGTATTGGTGTAGGGTGAATGCCGAAAGAGTCCAACAGAGGCAAAATAGTGGGATCAAGCCTCAAAACCTTCAGCATACCATTAGACGGAGGGGGAAATGGGTTGGTTTCCATGGTAACTGGGCCTATGATGCTTTCATTTGAAAAATCTACAAGAGGAGGACTTTTCCCTGCTAGGAAAGCCAATGAACTGGAAAATAATTATGCATTCTTCTGCCCTTCCTCCCGTCAGTTGGGTGCATTCATAAATATACACTAGAGTTTTCTAGGTGGGGAGTCACATTTCATAAATGCTCTCTAAGAGAATGCTCCAAAACAAAGCAGGCTTGGCAGTCCTGAGTTGCTCCCAATGCCACGTGGATCTTAGGCAGTGCCTCCAAAAGGCAGTGACTCCATGGGGAGGCATCAATCAGGTGGGAGGTTTTTCTGCAAGGATGAAGGAGTAGTATGACTTCCAACCAGCCAGCCTCCTGGGCTAAATAATCAGCTGCAGGAAAAAATAAAATGTCCCCGATGAACATCAGGCTCATGAGACTTATGAATTCACTGGTTTCAAGGGGGCAGAAAAGATGTGAGCTAGTGGGGAGGAGGTGAAAGAACAGCAAGGCCATTAGAAAGAGAATGAAGTACAAATACTGATTGCCACAGTAGTCCCAATTATTTTTCTTTTGCTGGCTATGTATACCTGGCTGTTGAGTTTTTCACAGTGAATCATCATGTGCATATCGTAGTTAGGGTTGTCAGAGTGAAAACTGGCTCCTGTACTTTTAATGGCTGTAGAAAAGAAGGTGCTGCTTGTTACCTGGTTGTCTGAGAAGTAACACCTGCTAAAGTTCCCTCTTCTACATAGCCATTAAAGATATAGAAGCTGTCTCCAGTTTCTAATCTGGAAACCCTAAATAGTTATTTACAATCATAGCACTGAAGCAATGAGAATTTGTACGTCAGCACCTTGGTAAGCTTTGTTGATTCATTGTGTCTTACTGAATGTATTCTGGAAGCATAGCAAGATCTTTCCAACATATGAGGTGGACTACTGAATGGATGCTTCCTAAGGGTTGCAAGCCATTTGAGCTTCCTGGCACATGTATCTCTTCGAAAACTCACTGTTAGAGCTAGAAGAGCTACTTTTGGAGCGCTGTGATAATGGGGGTTCCCATTATTGAGGTAACAGAGCTGAAGGGAGATAGTGCTCCTCCCAGGTATAGAAAGGTTAATGAACTGCTAGGGTTAGGTTACATTTTATTGAGGGTCAGCATCACAGGTCAAGAGAGATAGTTGCCCAGTCAGGGGAAGAAACGGGAGAATCTTCTAGATGCTTCAGTGAAGTTATATAAACCCTCAAGAGACCATGAGGCAAGAAGAACAAAGAAGACCATCCAGGACACCAACACCGGTTGCAGGCAAGGCCAAATTAGGCCTCACCTCCCAACCCTGCCTTGGACACCATCTCAGAAACTGACCAACAATGTGAGTAGTTTAGGATGTGTCATAGTTAATTGTATTAGGCTTTCTGTTCTTTTGAAAGCTCTGGCTGAGATGATATAACATCTGTACTTGTATCTTCTAAATGCAACTGGGAGGAAGGAGCCTCTCATGTATAGTGATATCTCTATTATCTACATTGCCTGCTCTTAGAATAAATGCTTTCCTGTGAAGAACTCCTTGCTTTCTCTCCATTTTCCACATGCTTATAGGTGACACACATAGATGGGATTCCTCTCTCCCAGAAGGGATCGGGAAAAGGAAAGGCATCTCTAATCTTAGAGAATGTTCGCTCCCTTGCAGCATCCTACTGTGCTGCTGAGATTGGGATTTAATTCAATGGGTGGTGGCACCGTTTAATTAATGGAATCTGGGAGCTCTATCTCCTATCAAGAGCAGAAGTCAGCACTGAGTGGGAGAAGGGACCCCAGTTCTTTGACAAGCACAGTGGCCATACTGATTGAAGGCTCTGAGAGCTTTAGTCTAAAAAATAACTACTCTAGACTCTGATTATAACCGGCTTTGGGTGTCATATTCAGAGAAAGGCAGGATATATGTAACAAAATTAAACACTAGATGCTGTTTAAAGTAGGGATGTAGATCATATATTTCACCCTTTTATGTGCAGATGAATAGTTATGTTAATTTTCTCCATGCTGTGGGAGAAAGCAAACATTCCTCTGTATCAGGAGTGCAAAAAGTATAGCCTCCCAGACGGACACATGTGGCTCCCAGGGTGATTTCTGTAGATACCAAGGGGCAGATTTTTTTGTGTTCCAAAATGCCCAAAAATGAGATGCAGGTGGCATTTTCACCATATTTGGAATCCCCTTGGACCCCACAGGATTTTTAAAAAATTATAAATTTTTTCAAAAAAAATTTTTTTGCCTTTAAATGACCCTAAATGTCTTCTAGAGGCCGAGAAATATCCCAAAACATGGTAAGAATGTCCCAAAACATGGTAAGAATGCAGGTTGTTTTGAGGCATTTGGAGGAATTTTTTGTTCCTTTGCAAGAACAGGTGTGGTGGGGGTGCAGCCCATCAAGGTCTCCTGCAGGGGCTAATGTGGCCATCTCGCCTTCCAAAGTTGCCCACTCTTGCCTAGAGATGTGAAGGCCCAGAAAAAAACAAGACAAATTTGGGAAAAATGCCTTTTTTGTTTATTTTTTCAAAAAAAAAAAAGGAAAAATTCAAAAAAGGAAGAAATCAATTATGGAATGTTTTATTTTAGCATGATAAATAAAACCTTTAAGACAAGGTGTTCATGTATTGTCCAAATCATTTCTAAAAACTATGTACAGTATCAGATTGGTCTAATTTCTGTGCACTGAGGACAAGCAAGTCCTGGGTTACAAACTGAACTCTCCAATGCAAGAGCAAGATGCATTTCTTCCTTTAGGGAGCACTTAGTCCCTCCCTCCTCTCTTCCACACACTTTCCGCGCCTCAATTCTTTTTATGAGAATGGGTGCTTTATGTCTATTTGATGCTCTGAAGAGGAAATATAAATAATTTTCTTTGTTACTAATGTTGATGGTTTCTTCTGGTTTTGTTTGTTTGTTTGGGTTTTTTTGCCTGCTCCACATAAACTAGCAAAACCAAAGAGGTTTCATACAGTTCAGGAGATTGTTGCTCCATTTGTTACAAATAAAAATTAAAAAGAGAAAGTAAATTCTGTTTGTAATAGTTGTTTGAATACATTGTATTTTTAATATACCAATGGTGATAATTTTTTGCTAAATAAAATTGTACATAGTCATATTTTATGTTCTTAAAGTAACAGAGCAACTTTCAATCTGTAAAAAGTTCTAATGTTGCATTTTTTTCAATTTTTCTGAAAATTTCCATTTTTTTCTGGGGGAAAAAAAACCTTGCTTTTTTTCTATGTCTTCAAAATTTCCAGAAATTTTACATCTCCATTCCTGCCTTATAATATTCACCCTGTAACTGAATGTGCCTAAGTGCTGTAGAGCAATTATTCTATGTAGAATATTATTTCCATCCCTAGACTAGAATGTATCCCCCATGTACACCTGAGAATGCAATGTGTGAAATGTCCTTTTGGTGTCCACTGCCAAAAGTGCCTTCTTGGATTTATTAGATATTAGTGCCTTCATTCCTCTGGGGCAAGCTCTCTATGTGGCCAGTTTTAAGAACTAATTTTCAACTTACTTATCTTCAGCTACAAATGTGCAGAAACTTACTACCATTGGACTTAATTATTTTATCTGTGCTGTAATGCAGAAACTTCTTATTCAAAGGAAATCCAGTCTGGTGTTATACATAGTTTGAGTGTTGAACTGGGACTCTGAAGCCATTTCCGCACTAGACTGTTATAGTGCTATTATTCCACTTCTAACATCCCATGGAATCCTGGGGTTTGCAGTTTAGATAGGGGCCTGAGGATGGCCTTTGAAGCCACTCCCTAAACTGCAAATCCCAGGATTCCATAGGATGTTAAAAGTGGAATAGCAGCACTATAACAGTCCAGTGTGAAAATGGCCTTACAGACCAGGGTTCAAATCCTCAATTAGTCAGGAAAACCCACCTTGGCCAAATCACATTCTCCACCCTTAGAGGAAGACAATACCCAAACTCCTCTGAATAAATTTTACCAAGAAAAAGCTTATGATGAGGTCCCCATAGGTCAGAGCATTTTTAAAAATATTTTTAAAACTTCATCTTACACTAATCTGACAAACAATAAACAGTGACACCATATTTCAAATAAAATTAAACTGAACAATAATGGCAGAAACAAAAGAAAAACAGATAAAAAGCACAAGAAATGAAACATTGAAGCATTACATCTCCATATCTGTATCAAATCTATATCAAATATAGTTGACTAATTTTCCAAATCTTATTTGGAAAGACTACTGAAGACTAGAGCTCATTCTCTATATCTATACCTATCTGTTTCAAAATAATACCTTGCCAAAGAGGAATGACTTGACTTAGTGATCTTATTGTTTCTATGTTTGTATTTGCATGCTGAATAAATGGATACCATGTTGTCCAAAATTTATCATCCCTCGTATTTTCTCATATTGATTTAACAGTACATGTTAACTTTCCCATTAAAGTGATGTGCCACACTTGACTTAACCATTTATTAATACATAAATCTTTTGAAGTTTTCCAAGAATGGGCAATTTCTTGTCTCTCTTGTCTCACTATATCATGTTAGAAGGTCTCCATTTTTTAAATGTTTTTTTAAATGTTTTATTATCCTTTGTGAAGATTGAAAATAATAATAGCTTTTCACAAAAATCACTTTTTGTCCTATCATCCTCATAATGAAATTAAGCATAGTATCCAAAACTGTTTGAGGTTTTACATGAAACCTACATATGATATAGAATACCTAACA
This sequence comes from Ctenosaura bakeri, assembly GCA_948474755.1. Taxonomy (NCBI): domain Eukaryota; kingdom Metazoa; phylum Chordata; class Lepidosauria; order Squamata; family Iguanidae; genus Ctenosaura; species Ctenosaura bakeri. The sequence continues at coordinate 319,894 of CAOLHI010001581.1, forward strand.
CACTGATAGAGAGTGCTTGCTGTGATCAGCAATCCTGATTAAGGAGCAAAGACACAAAAGGTTTGGAGAAACAAACGAAAGGCTTTATTATGAGAACTCCATGCTAAGACAGGGAAAGTTACTCAGGGTGCTAATTTAGCTTCATGCTAGGGAATTGCTGAGAGACAACTGGCCTGAAGAGAAAAGGTGGGAAAACATACCTAACTTTACATCACAGAGGAGTAGAATAGGTTGGCAAGAAGGGAGGACACTTTGGGTCATTGAAACTATCTCACTCTATTACTCCTACCCACCTGCTTGGTATTTTGACACTTTCACTAACACTAGTGCTTACTCTGTCGCCAAGCGATTGTAACATCTTGTATTTTTAGTTTCAATTGTTCCCTAGTTATCGATTTGTATGTGCGCATGCTCCTACAACATCACTAGTCAACTTATAGCAGTCCCATGAATTTCATAGGGTTTTTTTTTTAAGGCAAGGAATACTCAGAGGTAGTTTGCCAATTCCTTCCTCTGAAATAGAGCCTACAACACTAAGTACCAACCAGAGCTGACCCTGCTTAGCTTACAAGATCAAATAGGATCTGGTGCCTTTAGGGTATTTGGGTTTGTTGTTGCTGTTGTTTGTTGTTGTCGTGTGCCTTCAAGTCATTTCTGACTCACAGCAACCCTGAGATGAACCCATCTTGGGGTTTTCTGTGTTAAACCTATGTAAAAGATTTTTTAAAGTTCCTTTGCCCCTCCATTGTTCAAACTATCCCATCCTATGCATTATATAAAAATTTTCTAAAGCTGTAAAAGGCAGTATTGGAGAAGATGAGGGTGCTAATACATATGGCCCATTGATGACACGGTTTATTTATGCCATATTTTAATTGTATCTCTTAAAAAAGGGTTTGCTATTTAAAATTTTTAGAATCGTTAATTTCATGAATCTGAGTTTATGAATCATAAGTCAGAGTTGTCGAAAGGCACGGAACAACAACTGGTATCAAACAAGTGAATCTGACAAGGGCCAAGTGTTAAACTGCTGCTATTCCACTTTCAATGATCTGTGGAATTCTGGGGTTTGTAGTTTACTGAGACCAAAGAGCTCTTTGGCTGAGAATTTGAAGTGCCCTCCCTAAACTACAAACCCCAGAATTCCATAGGAGGTTGATAGTGGAATAGCAGCACTTTAACACTGTAGTGCGGAAGGTGTTTCCTTAATATCTATAGTAGCAGAAAAGAAAATCAGAAATTTGGACTAACAGTTAAGAAAATACAAAAAAAAGAAAGCTTGCTTCTTCAAAAGTCGTGAAGCTGCTGTGATTTCTCCTGCCCTTCCCTTCTCTCAGTTTCTCCACTGGCACCACACCCACAGGAATCTGTCAAGGTTGTTGCCGGGCAGGCAAAGTTTTCCTATGAGTGGACGGCAGAAAGACGAGGCGGTGTGGCCAGACAGCCAGGTACAAGGCCAGCAAGATTGTTATGGCTCTGTCTTGTGTATTAGGGAAGGCCACATGCCAGAGCACTGATTGGGTCACCCCACATGTTTCAGGGTGACAAGGTAGCATAAAAAGGCTGGTGTTTGCCTTGACCAGCTGCCAGTTAGACTCCTTAGCTGGACCTGCCATGCCATTGGCAGTATACTGTTTGTAAGGGGAGATGCTGCCCGATTTTTCTCCGTTATCTATTGCTGGCAAGCTAGCATGTTTTTGCTAAGTCTTATCTTAGAGTGTGGCAATAAATCAGTACTCTAAGTCTGACTAATGAGCCTCTGGAATTTTTTCTGCTTCACTGGGACACTCTGCTGCAGCAAAGCCTTGCTTCACAGATAGGACTCTGCTCATGCTCAGAGGAGCCAAATCCTGCCAACCCTGACAGGTTATGGGCCCAGCCTCATGCTCCTGATGCACCAGAGGGTCAAGTGGACCAAGTGAAGTGCCAGTTCCAGTCTGCAGCTGCCTGCTGAGAGCCTGCTCAAGGACGGTCTCTGGTAAGTGAGAGTCCTGGTATAGGAGGGGCCTGGAGGGCACTCTCCCCTCAGTGCAGCAGATGCCAGGGTGGAGGAGAACGCTATCAGTAACATTTTTCTGGCTTTGGAAGAAAGCCAGGTAAACCATGCCAGGCACCTCACCACGGCATGGGCTTGTTGGGACGCTTTACGGGCCATGTACATCTGCCCTGCTGGGAGCAAGCTGGGAGCAAGCTATTGGGCGCAAGCTGTCCCTGTTAAAGAGGCTCTAAAGGGCACAGCTGCAGCCTGGGGAGTGCATGCGGGACCATCTCCAGCATTTGACCTCCCTGTTTGTTGCCTTACAAGAGAGGGGGAAGGAGATCTCTGAGCCTGACACAGTCTACTGCATACTGAGCTCCCTATATGCAAGCTGGTACATGTTCCTAGCTACCATGGAAGGCATGCCGGAGCAGGACCTCATCATGCAGTATATTTCCAGGCATCTGTATGAGGAGGAGGAAAGGTGTGCTGAGAGGAGCCGGCAGAAGCTTATCAACAGGAGCAGCAGAAAGAATGCCAAGGACACTGACTTTCCCTGGACTGAATCTGAGTCTACCGAGAGGGTGAATGCTGTGAAAAGATGTTTTCGGTGTGGATCCACAAAGCATCTGCGGAAGGACTGTCTGGACAGCAGAGGCAGTGTACCAAAGACTCAAGGCAAGAGAGCCAAGGACAGAGGGAGTCACTGGGTGGTTTCAGCCGTGGTTAAGGGCTGTGAAATCCAAGGGGCTCTCTGGCTGCTAGATAGCGGGTGTTCTCAACATCTGGCTAATAGCGGGGGTATGTTTAAGACGCTGGGCAAAGCAAACATTGACTCTGTTTCCTTTGCTAATGGGTCTAAATGCAGGGTGGAAGGTGTGGGAGAAGCCTTTGTTCCTGCTCTGGGGAAATACCTTGACAATGTGCTTTATGTGCCCTCGTTAGAATTTTGCCTGCTGCAGTATCTGTTCTGTTCTCTGGAAATGTGGGTAAGGTAATCAGAAATGGGGCTGGGTGTGCGGTCAGTGAGCTCAAAGACCAGCTGTACAAATTCTTGCCAAAACAAAACACCCACATGGCATATAGCAATAAGCCCCAGCACGATAATTGCATCCACCTGTTGCATAGGAGGATGGGGGATGCCAATTTCCAAGTTCTAAGGAAACTGCCTGAGTGCTATAAAGACTGCAGAGTTAACCCTTCTGATGCCTTTTTGGACTGTGCTGTCTGCAAACAGTCCAAATCTAAGATGCAGCCATTTCCCAAGTTTAGTACCAGGGTCTCTATGCAGCCTTTTCAGTTGTTTGCATGTTGTGGTAGAGGAAAAACTGATTGATGAAGTCAAGCAGAAAAGGCCAGGACTGCATCTTATTTCAAAAGCAGTTCTTCAGACAAACAACCAGTAACTTTAACTAGCAGCCAGAATTATTATGCTGAAAGTTTCTGTTTGCCATGATTTAGCAAAGGAGCACTAGTAGCTGATAGATCCCAGGTTGGTGGGCTGTTCTCTTCAATCCGCATTTCAGTCAAAACCTTGTCCTCGTCCTTGACCATTTCTGCACTACAGTGTTAAAGTGCTGCTATTCCACTATCAACCTCCTATGGAATTCTGGGATTTGTAGTTTAGGGAAAGGCACTTCAAATTCTCAGCCAAAGAGCTCTTTGGTCTCAGTAAACTACAAACCCCAGAATTCCACAGGGCGTTGAAAGTGGAATAGCAGCACTTTAACATTGTAGTGCGGAAATGGTTTCATCATCTTGGCTAGATCCTTTAAAGCCATCAGCATCCACTACAAAGAGGGGAATATTTAAAATAAAATAAGCAATCTGATGAATAAGAAATCATCCATGAGCTTGAGGGACTTTTTTTTAAAAAAAAAAAGAGCTGTGACAAAAGAAATGTATGAAGTTGTACAAAGTTTGCTAAAATTATGTTTTGTTGTTTGTAACTGGTTAATGAACTATTCTAAAACAGTAATAGACAAATTTGCCTGATCCCTGATAATCCTGTTCCAAGGACCCACACCAGGACTAGAAATGACAGAACCACAAGTAGCTGGAAGTCCACTTCTCGTTTTGCTTTGGGAGAGATTAGGGGCCAAACCAAGGTGCAGGGTGAGCCCTACATGCTGTTTTAGTGCAAAATAGCCACTCTTGGAACCACAGTAATTTAACTATTCCCATACTTCACTCACACACAAGAATGCAAAATCTGCAAATCGAGGCGGGGGGGGGATCTTCAGACCAGGCAGTATTATGAGAGTATTGGTGCATTTGAAAATTACTCTCTTTTTAAAAAGATGTCAAGACATTTTGTGAAAATTTCACCTAGTTTTCTTTTGTCAGGGAAAAAAAAAAACCCTACTGGCTTAGCACAAAAAAAAAAAAAAAGGCCACTTTTTTGGGGTTTTTTTGACCTTGACAAAACAAAAAACAAAACAAAAAACCCTCTGCTGGTCTCTTTTTACTCACACTCCAAGTAAAAAAATCAAGGAGTGTTTGATAATATTTTTGATCGGTTATTTCAATGTATCAGCCTCTCTTTTCTCATTAAGGAGAAAAAATCTGCAAAAAAATTGAAACCCCTAGATTTCAGCAGCAGATGACAGGTATCTGTGTGTGTGTGTGTGCATGAGTGTGTGTGTGTGTGAGAGAGAGAGAGACGGAGAGAGGGAGATAATGTGAAAGAGAGTGTGAGGGAAAATACTGGGGTATACAGGAAGAGCTTGGTAACTGTGAAAACAGTTTTGAGGGCTGCCTCCAGACCACAGGTTGTATGTTGTCCATCCCATGACAAAACCAATTAGAATCCATTTAAATGAAGTTAGTAGCACTCTCACCTCTGATTTGGAATTAGTTGACATGATGGTGTGCTGACCCCTGGACACTGTAGGCCACCAGCTGTATAAAGAAGATACATTCACATCTATGTGTGTTCATCACATGTGGCAGTAGCAACATGAACTTGCATATGTGACTTGAATGTGTGAATAAGCCAAGCATATTGTCAGCATTGTACACAACATTTTTCAATGGAAGAGGCCCATACATTCAGCAAGTGATTGTGCAGTGGAAGTAAGGTGGCCATGGGTCCTACTTTACTGAGAACAGTCCTTGGTTTGAATGTTTGTCCAATCTGCATATGGTAACCTCTGCACTACCCAAATAAGAGAGGTAATTAGTGGCTTCCACATCAGTGGGAAGTGGCTGGGCTCTGGATTTTAGTCTAAACTTTAAAGAAATTATCCAAGGTGTTGAACCCTATCACCCAAACAGGAAGAACAGCATGAATAGTTCTTTCAGACTAAGGCCATTTCTGCCCTACACTGTTATAGTGCTATTATTCCACTTTCAATATCCCGTGATGTTCTGGGGTTTGTGGTTTACTGAGGCCAGAGAACTCTCTGGCTGAGAATTCAAAGTGTCCTTCCCTAAACTGCAAACCCCAGATTCCATAGGATGTAAAATTGAAATAATAGAACTATATCAGTGTAGGGCAGAAATGGCCTAAAACCTAGAACAGATTCACTGTCCTACTGATATGGCAGCAACTAGCTGCCATGATAACCTAATATTTATTCTGGTGCCATAGAAACCCATCCATTCCTCTTACCTGCATATCCTCCCCACACTGGGAGCTGAGAGGCAGAGAGCCACCACAGCTTGCTTTCACTGCTGCGACGATATAGAAGTAGAAATCAGGGAGAGAATGAGTGTTGAATAATGATTTTCTGGGAGAGCTCTCTGCCCCTTCCTTTATGAAAGGAAAGAGTCCCACACCCCACACAGTATGCCAAGATAAAGAGCCAACAAATTATTGAGGTGATGCATGGAATTGTTCCCACAGTTCCTTTTGCAGTATATAATTTACAACATCTGCTTCTCTGTTCTAACAAAAGCAAAGCTATCAAGCATTCATCTCACTGCTACAATACAGAAACATAGCTAGTCTCTCATTTAAGAGGCTAGTAAGATGAGAGAGGAGGAGATGATGCAGAATTTTACCCCACTGCCAGTTTATTGGCTCAAATATTTGCCACCCCAAAATACCAAATGCACTGCTGCATGTCTTGCATGCATTAGAGTCAGCATGGTCACGGTCTCATAACCAGAATACCAGACTTAGAAGATCTGGGCCCTGCTCCAAAGCTCACTTGCCGATCAAGAGCCATTCCTTCTGTCTCAGCCTGACCAACTTCACAGGCTTATTGTGTGAATAAGGTTGCAGGAAGTAACCGTGCATGTTACCTAAGAGCTCCTTAAAGGACTGGTGGGGCATAAATGCAACAAAAGACGATTAAACAAAGCTCACATCAGAATGGTATGATGAAATCAGAGTGGAAACTTGTCAGTTAGAGTACTGTGCTTGGAGATAACAAATAGCACATTGGGACCTTCTTCAGATCTGCCCCACTCTACAGCCCTCTGCACAAGCCAAAAACTTTCTCCAAAAGGTTCTCCAGTCTTTTAATGTGGGACTCCACAAGGGGGTAGGGGGTGGAAACTGACCTCCTCCTAGTTCTGCTGAGGGAAGCAATTCCACTGATGGAGCAACAATATTAGATCTTTGTTAGTATGTTTTATGTGCTAGTGTTGCCATAGCAGTGTTGTTAAAAGACAAAGCTACGGTGACCAACTGAAAAGTTGGCAAAACTAGGCAGATGTTTGTTATTAAATATAGCATTGTCAGACACAGCACACTGATGAGAACATGTGGTAATGAATAAGAACCTTCAGCTCTATGGAAAATGTTACTCCAAAGATATAAATCAAAGGCAACAATTTTTCAATAAAAAGTGAGTATTATTGTTATTGTTAGCAAATATGTCTTCTGTCTTTTAGCAATTATTTCAAGATCTCCAAAAGAGCACATTCACACCAAGAAATTAACTCATGGACATTTGGCTCACTATGAATATCCAGTTATTCCTCAGTAGCCACAAAATATGTCACTAGGTCCCACTGTACTACTAGAAGGAATCTGTGTGCAAAAATCTTCTTACCAGAGATCAAGAAGAATCTAGTAGTTAAAAGGGTAATCGAAAATATATCTGCCCTCAACACTCATTTTCAAAAAAACCAAAAAACCCTTAATAAAAATATGCAAGAATAAAACAGAGTCCACTTTCAAGTGAAGAACAAAGCAATGGGAATTCAAGTTCCTGATAAGGTTCTTTTCTTTTGAAAGAAAAAGAGAGGGGACAAAATGTCCTACTGTTGAAACTGCAGCAAACGTATAGCCGTATGACACTCATACTGAATTGTCCATAAAATGGGAATGGTTGACTTGGAGTAATGTCATATCTTATTTCTTAACCACACCAACAAACTAATGTATTAAGAGATGTCTGCAATAAAACAAAACAAGTTTTTAAAAGCCAGATGCTTTTTTCAGGCACCTTGCTCCCTTTTTCCTTCTTGCATTTTATTTAGTACTCAAGCACAGAATAGAGTTATTAACATCAGAGTATCTCTCCCTCCTACCTCTATCTCTATCTGGTTGATTGATATGTATCAGAATATTTAGCAATCCATGCAGACTGTACATCTTAAAGCACTGCCCTTGCTCTCCTTAGGGTGCTTTCTGATGGAGCTGTTTGGTAACGACACCCACAAACCACAGGAGGATTGGTTAGTCCTCATGAGTATCAACTCCTGCTGCAGTTTCTGAAGGAGCCGTTGTCTGGAAGGATCCTCAGAGGCATTAATTAGTATCTCCCACTCCTAATATCAGTTGGAGTGAATATGCATGTTGATGTGCATGTACGAGTATGTCTACTAAAATTACAGCAGCAGTATTCTGCACCACAACCTTGCCTTCGTCCCCAACCACGAAATTAAGCATGGTTGCAGAAAACTATAGAATAGTCATGAAGGTTGTATCCAAGATGCTGGAGAATAGAGGGCAGTCAGTATATGGCATACATTTTTGCTATAATGTATCACGTGAGATGCTGCCATGTATGCTTTCAGTAGCGAGCTGGCCATTAGTCTGTCAATCCCTCATATACACCTCAAGTTGTTTTGGGGCCAGTGTACTGCAGCAGAGGCTCAGGAGAAACCAGATGGCTTGTTTCTTAAGGGAAACAAACAAAGCAAAGTGGAGGAGCAGCACACAGGGAAACAGAATTTGACAGGAAGGAAAGCCAAGCACCTCCTGATTGTGGGATTCATCAGTTTCCCAATTCCATCTGAAAGATTCCTGCTTCTCCCCTTCAAAAAATGGGATTCTTGGGTTTTTTTACCCATGCCCTCTAACCATCTTCAGAATTAAGGAAATAAGAAGACAACGGTCAGGTTCATCACCCTTCAATATCTGTGTACTGTACTTATAAAGGTGTTTTAATCCTCTTTAGTTGCTGTGTGCAGCCAAGAGTGGTAGTTATTCCAATCTAGATAACCCAGTGCTGTAAAATCATAGTGTATCATAGGTGTGTAGACTGAGGATCCTAATCTGTGATGGAATGCTTTGGCAGATGTTATTCCAGATAAGGTCGTGGATCTTCCTGGGAGTTGCCTCTACTCCCCAGTCTGCTTTTATACCCAGGATTTCATCTCTTCCTTCTCTTCTTCTTTATCATTCATCCCAGCCACATTTATGCAAAGTGTCTTAATAGCCCCATTACAGTTGTGCTGCTGTTTCTGATCATTCATCAGTGATTCTATCTGCCACCCTCCATCAGACAATGCTGAGCTTCATTAGGGGGCCACTGGAAGGTAGCTGGCAAGCAAGACTCTTACATGATATTTATAAAATGTTGGGATCATCTTCTTTAACTCTTGAACTTTCTCATTTTCAAGCTCCCATGTCCTGCCTGTGTTCAGCCTCTTCCAAAAGCACGTTAATTTCAGAAAGGAGAGATGGCAAGAGACATATGGAGAAATAAGTGGGTCACAAAAAGTTAAGATTTCCTTGACACTGTGGTTTCCACCAGAGTTGTTACTTTTTGGACTACAACTCCCAGTATCCCCCACCTAGCATAGACAGTCATTATCCATCAGCCACAGTGTCATCAGTGAAAAAAGTAACTGAGTACTGCTTCCTATCTCAGAGGGCTGTCTGTGGGTAAAATCCCCCTGGCTCTATGTGCATCTTGTTTTTAAAAGCCATTTTATTGGAAAAGTATGTCAAGGTGAGTGTTCCATGCCTGATTTCCAAAGGATCTCTGTATCCAGCTGTGTTCTGACTAGAGCACATGCATACCGACATCAGGAGCTGCCTCTGTGCATTTCAGAAAGAAGCCCACTCTGACTCCATGCAGCTATATTTGCATGTTACTCTGGAGGTGCAGTAGTTCCTTGCAGTATGTGCCTGGATGATGTATCTGTAGAAGAACAGAGCTGTGTGCGTATATCTACTTGCTCTTTCAAACAGAAAGGTGTTGTTCTGAAGTAAGCTGGTAGCTGTGCTGCATCTATTATACGTATTGTGCATCATCTTCAAGCAGAATGGCTATGTGACTGTGGGTATATATGTAAATCTCTGTGTGATAATGGAATTCTGTCATTAGTCTTCCGTCCCAGCCCCCACCCCATCTTCAAATGGTGTGCCAGGGATTGGATGGCTCAGGGGCTTGGGAAGAGAACACAGCTATTTACCTCTAGGTCATTGCTTTTCATTTCACCCAAAGTCAGAGAAGGAAGGCTAGTTTAAAGGAATCAAAATCAGATCTGATCTTTCTAGCATTTCTTTGGCTGTATGGAGTGTACACCACTAGACCACAGAGCTGAACCTCAGCAGTACCTCCAGCCAGCCTGGGAGATAGGTACACTGGAGGTTATGTACAAGAACATTATTTCATGCACTGTTTCACTATTGAAAACACTAGATGGAGTTTAAACAATAGTCTTCATAATAAAGCTCTGTCTCCTATGCAAACAGCAGATATCTTTGTTCAATTAAAAAAAAAATCTTGTTGCAATGTGTGTGTGTGTGTGTGTGTATGCATGCCTATGTGTGTTTGTGTGTACAGAAGAAATGGAGGGTTACTGTAGAGGAAGAGTACACAAAAGGAAAATGCTCCTATAAGATTCCTATTAGGCATCATATATGGAAAATGCTTGTTCCAATCCGCAGTTTCTTTCCACATAACAGCTTCAGAAGCATTCCATTCATCTAGCAATAAGCGTAGTTCCCTAATTCTAGTAATGACCACAAAGAGGATTTTTCAAGTAAGTTCTTTTCATTTCTTTTTTTTACAGCCAGAATATCAGCAGTAGTAGCTCTGAAGCAGTATCATGTCAGTATGATTAAACAGACACAAAGAGAAAGAAATGTACATGTTGGTGGCAAAGTGAGGTGGGGTTTTACCCAGAAGAAATTCAGAAATGGTGGAACTAGATCCTGTGTGTATGCATGCATGTGTCAAACATGTAGCTACTTAAACAAGAAAATTCAGGTATACCATACAGTGTTCCTACAATTTTCTAGGCCAAGGTCACTTTTAGGGAATTGGTTGCTGTGCTTTAGCTCTAGAAGAGCCCTGTTTGAAGCCTGCAAAGGTGTTTCTGAAGTTATTAAGAGTGCTTCATTTCAATCTTGCACATTTTGGGGCTGAACTAGACAGATTTTATGACGGTGAAATGCAGTCTTTGCTATTATAGAATGCAGCAGCAGTTTAATGTGAAAAACCAAGTAGAGAAAATGAGAATGCATATTGACGAAGAGAGCTGGAGAATAAGCGGTGCTGATGAGAATCTAGTCAGGTTCTGGCATCTACTGTTGTGAACAAACAAGAATTTGCACTTATTTGGTGCGGGGATAAAGGTAAAGTTAGTGAACCAAGCAACACGAGTCTGACACATATATTAGGATACAGATCTATGTAGTGATAGAGTTTTCAATATTTTGCCCACACACTCTCAGCTCCTTCCTAAGAGTTCCTGCAGTGGCCCCATCACCCACTCCAGTGCCCAAGACAAAAATAGAAGGAGAGAAGAAGCTGGAAAAATAATTTAGTAGTCAAAGACTATTGCCCTATTCTTTCAGTTGAAAGCTTATGGCAACTGCTTATAGAGTCTGAAGCCCCTACATGTAAAGGTTACTCAAGAATGTTAGGACTAGGTAGATGCTTTGGGAGAAAGGCAAGATATTTAAGATCTACTGATGGATATTTGGCCCAGATGATCTGCATTGTGTCATGAGCCTGGTGGAGTCTGCAGGTAAATTTCATAAAGTATAATGAATTGTAAATAGAGAAAGCTCACATGATCAAATAAGGCCCATCAGTACATGATATATGATCTCTGGTTACTACCAGACCATGCCCAATGATGATGATGGTGATGGTGATGGTGATGATGATCATGATGATGATGACAGCAGTTTGTTGTTGTATGTCTTCAAGTTGTTTCTGACTTATAGGAGCCCTAAGGCAAACCTATCATGAGGTTTTCTGGCAAGATTTTTTTCACAAGGGGTTTGTCTTTGCTTTCACCTTCTGAAACTGAGAGATTGTGGCTTGCCCAAAGTCACCTAGTGGGTTTCCATGGCCAAGCAGGGATTTGAACCCTGGTCTTCAGAGGCATAGTTTAATGCTCAAATCACTGTGCCATGTTCCTTACAGCATAAGTAGTAACACTTATTTTTCCCCACCTTCCTCTATGGACTGAGGTAGCAAACAACAGCAAATTAAACACATAACACTTAAACAGTGGTTAAGTTCAGCAAGCTAATAGTCCTCAACTTCATACTAGTGGATGATTTGGATTCCACCTTTTAGAGCACTTGGCCATTGGCTGTTCTGGCTGGGCTTTCAGGGATTTGAAATCCTTGACATCTTGAGGACCAAAGGCTGAGAATTACTTGGCTAGGTGAAATGACTTAACATGCATATTCCATTTCTTCCAGAAACAAAGATCAGTGTCACAAGTTGTGGAAACTTTAAGACAATATCCTTGATTATGCCTTCAGTACATAGCCCAGAAACAAGAAAGAAAGACTAGAGAGGCTGCCCAAAGGCACCATCCATATTTGAAACCTACTACAGGGTTGTACTAATGCTCATCCTTTTGCTGCCACTCCTAAACACTTATCCTTTTGCTGCCATTTCTTGATTTTATTATCCCACTGATTTCAGTAATACTTTACTTCCAGGTCAGTGTGCTTTGAATCCCAGCCTCAGTCTCTTTCTCCCTGCTTAGCTTTTGCAAGGCCAAAACAATGTGCAGTCAAATGTCAGAAATATGTATTGACTTTTTTTTTTAGCATCCACTTTTGGAATGTGAAACTACTGATGTCGCTTGTGGCATATGGCGATCGCTGCTAACTGACAGGAAACGTCATTCTGTCTCAGCCAAAGTTCTCTTCTAAATAAACTGAAGTCGTATTTGCTGCCATTTTGTGTTATACATCAGGTGCACTGTTTTATACATGGTGAATCACTACTGTGTCCTCCAGTTATGGAAAAAAGCAAGTTGTTCTCTAGTTCTCTGCTATTTTCTTTATTATTCAACCAGCAATTTCACTGATCAGGGCTGGGCACTTCTCCCTCCCATGGGGGGCCACATGTCTCCATACAAAAATGGACAGGCACAGCCTCCCACCTTTTTCCCATTTTTTAAAAAATGTCTCTATGCTGCTGCTGCTGCTGCTGCTGCTGCTGCTGCTGCTGCTGCTGAGATAAGGGATAGCTTACTATTGCCAGAGGTCTGAGCTAATGCCTTCCAGAGGGCTCTTGAAATGAGGGTGAAGGCCACTTGCATTTGGGCTGGAAGCTGCAGGTTGTCAACCCCTGATGTAGACTGAAGATACTTTGAGATTTGGGTATGCCAAATAAGTTATCTCACTTCGACAACATCTCTTAGCACAATGGAAGGCTTTCCACATAGGACTAGGTGTTGGTTATTTCTGTGCCATTATTATCTTCCTCCCTCAGGTATTTCTTTCTTGTCTTTTTAAAATTCTGCTCCTCTTTGTATGATCTAGCTCAGCATATGAACTATGATTTACATATATATATTCACAGGATGAATCAGCTCTTGCTAAGAGCTGCATGGGGACGGGGGAGGTCGAAAGCCAATGACATAAGCAGAGTTTCTTGTCTCTTTCTTATCTGGATTAAGGTGATCATGTGAACAAAAATGGAAGGGGCAACTGCTGATGATACAGTTGTAAATAGGGATACAATGGCTGTTTCCACACTACACTGTTTTAGTGCTATAATTCCACTTTCTGCCCATGACAGTGGAAAAGCAGGGCATTAAACACTGTATGTCTGTCAAAAGCCTCTGGTATTCAGAATATAAAAATTTGGTGTCAGTTCCAGAGCTTTGAAATGTGGCTTGAAATACTGCAACTCACCCAATAGCCAGCTTGAGTGTTATAGTCCAAAACTAACACTTCTAAGCTCTGACAAATTCAGGTGGCTGCAACTCAAAAAATATTCAGGTTTCTATTTAAACGTAAATTAAATTTTGATGACTTGCAATTTAGCTGATGGTTGATATGACTGGATCCTGTGGGGTTCAAATGTTGCTAAAAGGTATATGCCTCAGGGTTGGAAAGATAAACATTCACACCCAGCTATCATTCAATGGTTAAAAGATCTCACTGCTTTGGTCACACATGAATATGTATTATATAAACATCAACCTCAATTTACTTTTTAAAAAATGTCTTTGAATTATCTTTTTAGAAAATTAAAATTAAAAAATTGTAGAGGGCACTAGGGACACATTCTGTCACCCTATAGTCTTTTTCTTCCAGCCCTGTCCCACATTGACACACAAGTCCCGTAGCAGAAATGTTGAACATACTTACAAGCTCTTCCATCTGAGCAGAAACTCAGATAAACCAGGTTTCCAAATAGAGAACAGCAATTCTGTTTTTCAGTACAGCTCCCTGAATTCCCCAGCCACTCTAGTCAGTCTGTAACCCCAAAATGTGGGTTATCCCAAGGTCCACTCACAATGCCAGTTTCTCGATGAAACAGTGGGGAATATTAGTTCAAAGGGAGAGGCCTGCGAAAGGGGAGTAACCTAGCAGGATCTTTTACATCAGCGTATGCCAGTAATAATGAACACCGGCTGGAGATTCAATGAATATTTGATTTATTGAGGAGATTAACAATCATACACACACAAGATCCAGGCAGTCTTGCAACCAGACAAGGATAGTTGGAGGAAAGGGAAGAAAAACTGGATAGCAAGAAGTTAGGGTGAAGTGGGTGATACTTACCCAACTGGACCGAAGAGACAAAGTGATATGGCGCAGATTAAGAATCTGAAGGTAATATAAGAACAGGAACTGAAGCAGCAGAGTGACAGCCTATGTCCAAAATACTGTGGTACTATGGTGCTATAAGTTGTCTGAGACAGAGCCATGGTTTAAATACTGTTTGTCCAGAGGTGGACAAAGTGTTACTGTCTCTCTGGCAGAGTAGATAATGGGGTCCAGAATGAGCTAATGGCCTTATCATTAGGTGACAAAGGGCTGATGGCAATCATGATAGCTTCTAAATGATGTGATGGGTGAGAGGACGAAAGGGGAGTTTTGGTGGATAGAAGAAGAGGGTTGAAAACTATCAGTCATTCAGTTTCAGGTTTGAGTGGTTGAGCCACTGGGGGACATTAACAAGACCATTATTACCAGAGCTTCCTTGATTATGACCTAGCTATGACCTGAGGTCCTGATCTGACTTATTTTGCAATGCACATGTGCAGCCATTTCCTCTTTGCCAGCAGGCTACTCAGCTATAGCAGGATATAATTTATATTTCATGCCAATTAAGATTTGCCAATTAAACCATATCAGGGAGTGGAGATGCATGGCCTGGTAACAAGTCACATGAACATAGTTACATCTCTAGTTCACACTTCCCCAATCAACTGGGAAAGTTGATTGTGGGGACAAGGCTTGAGTACATGACTTCAACTCCTAGAGCCCCTGCCCTCAACCAGCTGTGCGTGCTGAGAGTGTATACTGAATGCATATGTGCTAAAGGCTTAGAGTTTGAGTATGAGAGGATCAGAGTTAGGGCTAGACTAAGGCCATTTCTGCACTAGCCTGCTATAGTGCTATCATTCCACTTTCAACTTCCTATGGAATCCTGGGGTTTGCAGTTTAGGGAGGGGACTCAAAGGCCCCTCCCTAAACTGCAAACTCCAGGACTCCATAGGATGTTGAAAGTGGAATGATAGCACTATAACAGGCTAGTGCAGAAATGGCCTAAGTCAAGAGCTAAAGGTTTGGTTGCCAGAGATAATTCCCAGTAGCCTTTATCAGAGCTTGGAAGTGTTACTTTTGTTGAGTACCATTCCCAGCATCCCCTAGCCAGCACACTGGTTGCAGAATTTTGAGAGCTGCAGTTTAAAACAATAGCATTTCAAAACTATGGCCTCCAACATTATAGGGTTCCTACATTGAGAGCAATAGAAAGTAATCTTACCTTCCAGCATAATTTTTCTGGCTGTCATGTTTGCCCTCCCTCCCCCCCTCTCTCACACACACACAGAAAGAGGGAGGGAGGGAGGGAGAGAGAGAGAGTGCATGTACATCTACCTTGCAAAAGACTCCCTGTCCAAAGTCTTGTTGACAAGGAGAGGAAAGGTTACTAAAATGTCATGAGTGAATGGCAGCAGGGAAGTCTTTGTCAATTACCAAGCCTGAAAATGGGGGGGCTCCCCAGAATATAAGCCATCTACCTACATTCTGTTTGCAAACAATTTATTCAGTAGTAAGTTGTCACCTTTCTTGGGCATCTGCTTCTGAGACAATTGTCCCCTTCCTTGTTTTCCAAGTTGTATTTTCTTCTCCTATTTTGTTCTGGATTAGTAGCAAGCCATGGGAGGGAAAGGTTGTGGTGATGGAGACTGGTGTGCAGGTACCACTCAAAAATACATTCAGTGCTGCTTTTATCAAGCATCACACAGTGTACATAAATCACTTTCTGGTCTGACATAGGCAAGTGCAGCATGACACTCACCTAGGTGTTTAGGGGAAGAAACACTGCTAGGCTAACTCAGACTCCGTTGCCCCTCTCTCCCCTCAGCTTGAGCTCATACCAGCTGTGTTCTATGTGTGTGTCTCATTGATCGGGCATTTTAAAGCATATAATCTGCATTTAAAAAAAGAAAGAAAAAAGGAAAATGGTAGTATAGGTACAAATGTTAAAGGCCTGTCATTTTATTTATATAAAGTGAAATGCTAGGCACTGCCCAGCCTTGCAAGTCAATTCACATAGTCTTGGGCTAATGGTGATCAATTTCCATAATATGAAACTTTCTTTTGAATCAATCCCAGAAACGTCTGAGTTCAATGCCTTGAACCAAAGAAGAATCCAGGAAGCTGCCTGTCCATATCAAGATGGACAAATGGTCCATTCAGCTTGGTCGTTTCTATACTTACTGGCAGTAGCTCTCCAGCATTTCAAACAGCAGGAGTTTTTCCTAGCCCTACCTAGAGATATCAGGGATAGCATCTATGAACTTTTCAAAACAGGTTCCTCACCTACCCAGGATTTCCAGGTCTAAACCTCAGTATTTTCTGATTATATTTTGTAACAGTTGGTCTAAAACACACTTTGCATTGCATAATCACGAATCATCTGAACTAATGTGTATACTACTTGATTGCTAGAACAAAGCATGTCAATTTAAATATTTCTTAATATATTTCTTTATAGAAATGCAAAATCTTTTCTCATGCCATTCACACAATTCTCATTGCAGAATTATCTCTACTTGGGGAAAAGATGGAGGGAAATTGTGGTTTTCATCTTCTTTTACTTCCATGTCAATTTCTGTGTCTCTCTCTGTGCTTTCTGGCTCTCCCTCTTAGCTCTTGCAGCAGTTCTTTGAGCTCTTGTCTTCCAGTTCAAGAATTCTCTATGTATTTCCTCCATAATTCATTGCAAAACATGTTCTAGTTGTTCCAGAAATGTTCCATTTTCCACTTAATCCAACAGTTATAGAGTTAACAATTCACTTTCCTAGAGTCTAACCAAGAGCTGCCAGCAACACATCTGCCTGTTAACATCTGTACTTTCTCATGCTGTGATTTCTCATTACCAAAAGCCAGTTCCGTCTTACGAATAAAATGCAATTCTATCTATTCACAAAGTATATACTTTTAGATCCTTGACTGTTCTCTTTTAAAATGTCAGCCTCCAGTTTTCTAATTCAACTGTCCTGGTCTTATGGGGCAAACAGACTTACCAAGCTCTTAATTGCAGAGAGAAGACAGCTGCAAAGGCTTCTCTGTTCTGTCTCGATCAGATGGGTTCTTCACTTTTATGACTTCCAAGGTTAATTAAAAGTTCTTTTAAAAAGCAGGTTGCCAGCACAGGGCTGTCAGATCTTCCAATCTAAACAGCTGCATTTCATGGCAAGGGGACAATGTTACTCCTGTGGTCCTTCCCATCCACAGCAAGTTTACTAACAAACAAATGCATATAATGGGAGTTCCAGACCCAAATGGGTAATCCTCCACTCCCTCTTTATGGTGGTGGGTGGAATAATACTCCAGCCAGAGATGCCTTTGGCTGGTACTTTTACTGTGAAAGCTCTCCTCACTGTGGAACTGCAGCTGGTTTATTCCTGAACAGAAATACAAACAACTGAACTGTGTTTTGTGTGCCTAGTGAGTAAATGCCTAAATTGGTAACATTTATCTAGCTCTAGCTGCTTTGCTTTCGTCCTGGCATGTGCCCTTAATCCTACCCAACGGTGGCAGTTAGCCTGTGAGGGCCTTCCCAGATTGGAAGTTGGTCCCATGACTGAAAAGGGACCTCTCCCCTGACATATAGTGATTGGCATCCTCTTAGTGACTTCCGTGCATGCAAATACAGGTTAGACACATTTAAGCCCCCTTTTGGACAGGGTGCAGAGGGCTAGTCTCTTATCCTTGCTCTCCACTAGAAAATTTCCCATGACCAGCAGTTTTCAAACCCTGGAAGGAGCTTCTGTTGCTTCTTATTAGAGGGAAGAGGAAGGAGCAGGGAGGCGGTTCAGACTTTGAAGATCTGTCTGCTCTGAGCTCCTGTGGGAAGGAAAAGGCAGGAGCACTTCTCATTTCTCCACCCCTCTGACTGAGATAAGCCACACAGAGGACAATCAAAACCTATCCCCTCTATATGGTGTTTTAACCTGCACCACATGGCAATCTCCACATCATCATTAAATTAAATTACATTCTGTCTGAGTTTCTCTGGTGTTGCCTGCCTGCTAAACTGAATATGTCATGTTGACAATCCCTTCTCCTGTTGCTGGTGTGGAAACTCACCATCCCATTCACTGGAATCCAGCAATGTATCTCTTTGTGTTACATATTGCAGCAATGGTATTGTACTGTTTGCATTGCACATTACAGAGAATGTCAAGTTTTTTCTAGCATTTTTAATATAATAAAGGTAATATATAGTCTGGCTCTCAGATGAACATAAGTAGTAAAAAGCACTTTCTTTAGCCAAGAATTTTTTGTCTCTGACATTGAAATTGATATCTAAGGAGGAGATTGTAAGAGAAGAAGGAAGGAACAGCATGAATCAAAGTCCTCTTTAGCCTTCTCATGCACATACTGCAGATTCTTGCCTATTAGTTAAGGGCTTTCTCCACCTCTCATGTCTGTTGAGAAGCAGATGATAGTATGGAGGTCAAGGAGTTTGCTTCTACCACTCCAATAATCAAATCATCAAGTCCTCCTGGCTTCTATTTAGTTAATAAGCAGAAGTAGTTCTGATGCTGACACTTCACAGACAGGTTGCCTGTGGCTACAAGAGAATTAAAACAGACACACACACCCAAGAGAGAGAAAGAGGATAAGGCACAGATACAGTGAAACAGGGCAATATTTGCCTTCCATCCATAGTTGTATTTCTCCTTCCTAAGTACATAACCTGGAAAACTGAAAAACCTAATCAACTAATTTATATTTTCATAATTTTAAAGGCATTTCTGACATGCTTTTAAAGACTAACAGCACCTCCCAGTATGAAAAAACAACCAAATGGATGTGAAAATATTTAAAATTCACTTAGGTCTTATACCCATGCTGTTTGGAGTCTAATCTTATTTTTGTTTAGTCAACAATACAGCACCAAAACGGGTTTTAGGATACTTCTACTTGCTGAGTTTACAGTCCCTTGGTAAATTTCCCTGCCCCTTCTCTTTAGATTCCTAAACTGTATTTTTAAATGATCAAATTATATTTTAAGTTACTACAATGCTAGAAGAGAGCCAGTGTGGTATAGTGGTTTGAGTGTTTGACTACAACCGTGGAAACCAGGGTTCGATTCCCCCACTTAGCCATGGAAATCCACTGGATGACCTTGGATGCACCACATACACTCAACCCCCAGAAAGACCTGTGATAGGTTCACCTTAAGACCAGTATAAGTTTGAAACAACTGGAACACAATGCTAGAAATCTGGAGACTGAAGGAAAATTTCATTGTGATAGAATTCTTATTTGGGGAAGTAATGCCCTCATTTGGCTCCCCCTTAGCTACATTCCTGTAAGTGGGGGTGATAAAAAGGAAAGCTATGCTGCATACAGAAAAGGTGGTTCTGCACCTACACACCCATTGTTCTACTTAGCACCCACATACTAGCAAGTCTTCAGAAGTGATGGGTGATCTGCTATTTTATATCTTCTCCATCTACAGTTAGGATTGCATCTTAGGGCTGTGTAATCACTGTTACTGTCCTGTCCATGGACTTGGCACTCCTCAACTTCTCAAATTAATTATTTTAGATTCCTTCTCATTTGGTATTTTAAAACAATTATCTTGAAACAGCACTGTTTTTATTATCTTTTTATCACTACCTTCAGTCAAACAGGTTGAGTCAGTCTGGTTTTTTTCAAAGATCAAAGTTGATTACAAATAAATTTTAGATTAGTCTCTCTCTTCTTTGCCCCCCCACCCCCCGGGACTGGAAACCTCCATTTACTAAAGGATCTGGATCATACAGTTCTGTCAACTCAGTAACTTTCTCCATTAACTCAACTTGTATTTGTCTCTCCACATAATTGGCATCTTCCTTCACTTCCATGTTGTTAACTTTTGTGTACCTTTCAAGTCTTACATCTTCCCATAATTCCTTGATCTCATTCATCATGGCCTCTATCATATTCCTGTTGAGGTTTAAAAGTTACAGACATAGCTCCTTTGTTATCCATTGTAAAAAGTCTTGAAAATATTCCTGGGGAAGTTTCATCTTGCACTCAGTCCAGCAAGTTCAGAGTTACAACTTGCTTACAACTTGCTTCTCTCATGTCTAGCCAGAAGCGATCAGCAAGCCAGTTTTATCAACACCAAATAGATAACACCCATATTTTCTCACACTGTAGTTCCTCTCACACTGTTAAAATCCAATGCCACCTTGCAAATAAAATGCAATTTATTCACCAAATGTATGTGCTTAAATCTTTAATTATTGTCTTTTCAGGATTTAGGCCCCCAGTATCCTATTTTATTTGTGCAGATGCTGTGAGGTAAGCACACTTACTCTGCTCTTAATTAGAGAAAGAAAAAAGCTGTGTAAACTCTGTGGTTCCCTTTTAATCTGAAGGATTCTTCACTTTTGTAATTCTGAAGTCTTAGTTGAGAGTTTTTCTGTTAAAAAGCAGGTTGCCAGCGTAGAGCTGTCAGATCATCAGGTCAAAACGGCAGTGTTTCAAGGCAAGGGCAAGATGTTACTTCCTCAATCCTCCCTGTTCACAAATAATGGCATTTTAGACCCTAATGGATAATTATCTCCATCTAATAATCCAAGGGGAGTATCTCTAGCTAGAGATCCTTCTGGCCAGCACTTTTACTATGAAAGTTCCCCTCACTTTAGAAGGCCTGTGAATGTCTGTCTGGCAGGCCTGCTGGAAGTTGAATCCTCCTGAGTTTCCAGTTTTTGTAGTCATCTCCAGATAAGAAATGACACTGCATATTCTCCAATGTTGGAGGCCCGGCTACAGCAAGAAGGAAAGCATTGTATGCAAATCTCCATCTCAACTAGTAGAACAGCAACATGCTACAATTTGCAAGGTTTAATTTATTTGTTGCAGCAACTTGCAAAGATTCTCCAAGTGGTTTATGTATTTACTTTGTTAGCTTCCTCCTCCTGCCCAGTTGTCCTAGCACTAGGGCTCACCTGTGCTCTGCATCTGGCTTCTGGCTAGAAGCAAGTAGGTTACATTAAATATTTCTTATCTTCTCTCCCTAAGTAACAAAATAATAATCCCCTTGTTTCACCTTGATCTGAGAGCAAGCCCCTTAGTTAAGATTTCTGTCTTAATTTCTAAACAGGAAACTATATTCTCTGTGTGTGTGTTTGAATGACAAGCTATGAGCAATTGTGATTGGTACTTAATGTGTGACACTTAATTACGTCACAAAGTGGGGTTCTTAGGTTTCAGGTTTTGACCTAAAAACCTGAGGGCCTGGGAAAATCCTGAACTGGCTGCCCTAATTCTGTCCCTATCTTTCCGTCACCCCATTTACTAGCAGTAGGTTTTCTGTGGCCACGGAATGTCTTTGTACTCAGCATTTTTTTTTTAAAAAAGGCTGCATTTAAATAACTATTTCTTTTAAAGCTTGTGCTTTTTGTGAAAGACATGGCTGACTGGTAGACTGTGGAACTGCTAAAGCACTATCTTATTTTCAAGAACAAAACAATGTTTATATGCTTGCAAGTTATAAATGGACTATTTTTAACTTATGTACACACACACACCAGAAAGAGGAGAAAATATAGGTGTGAGTAAAATGACGACCATTCATTCATGGGGAAACCATTTAAAAACTAGAATTTTAAATCATCTTTACATTTTAAAGGTTATGGTTACATTTTAAATTAAAGAGCTAAACTGGAAAATATAGGGAGACCCAGAACTAATATAATCAAAATAGCCTTAAGTTGGCAATCTAAACATCTACAAGAGGTAAATAGGGGATGTTTTATTTGTGCATACAACAAATATTCAGAGATCTATAACATTAAGCTTTATATATTCTTGCCAAGAGTCTAGGCAGCAAGGGACGTTTTAAACACTTTATATTTTGGCATTTTGCCTGAAGCTGCAGGCATCTTAAATCATATCTACTAAGCTTTACAAAGCAGAGAATATGCAGCCAGACCCTCAAAGATATACCACCTTGAAGATGCTGGCTGTTGCCAGAAACAGAGCCAGTTTTTATCCTAAAGTGCATTGCAAATGATGCATATGGCACTGTAAAGCTGCTGCAGCCTCTAGAGAGAGGCTGTGAGACAGAAAGCTAACTGGACTGCATACAGCATTTAACAACAGGAGCAGGCAAAGAGGACACCTTGTCCTGTAAAAAAGAAAACAGATCTCTCTTCTCCTTCTCCTCTGCCTCCTCCTTTTCCAGGGGAAAGTGGGTAATGGTTTCATTAAACCACAGAATTCTTACAAAGCTTAAAAGAACTGGTGATGGTGACTTAATCTGGAGCTTGCAGTATCTGTACCATTGTCTGCAAATTCATATTAACTCAAGTCTGTATGCCATTTTGTTGATATATGTTCTAATAATGAATAATCCATCTTGGAAAATGTCTTTATTTTATATCTTGAACCCTTCTAATATTTCCTGATGATTTATTGTGGGAAGCAGCACATAAATGAAAGCATGGTAGTGGTGGTTTTCATGGTTGTGGTGTTCTTTCAAACTAAATGTGCCACAAAGTATCTTGTGCTGCCACTCTTGGGCAAGGATTCAACTGGGTCCTTGTACTGTAGGAAGAGGTTTATCAGCAAATCTTGGAGAAAACTGGTTCTCTCTCCCCATGCAGCATCCATGTGCTTTCAGTGTCTGCTCCAGAAGGCTGAGAAATCTGAAGGCACATGGGGGTTGTTTGGGGGCATGGGGTGGAAGAGCAAATTGTCTCCTCCAAGATCTGCTGGCAGGCTTCTTAAGTTCTTAAGTCAGTGCAAGGACCCAGCTGGAACCCATCCTTGCTCTGAAAACATCTCCAGAACACTTTACATCAGGAGTCTCCATGTCACTTAGCAGGGGCTGGTCAATGCCAAAAGAAGAGTGCTGTGTCTGTTGCGTTGGGACAACGGTGGAGGAGGCCTTCCAATGGCTCCTACAAGTTCAACCAAGTAAGTGAGACTGCAGTCTCCATTTGTCTTTAAGGGTTATTTCTTGCTTGCTGTCAGGCTGGATGTTCCAGTGCTGGACACTACAGAGAAATAATCTATTTTGATTATTCTGATCTAGAGTCCCCTTTTTGCAAAGAAGTCAATTAAGAAAGCTCGCCTAAACCTGAGCAGCAAGATAGCTCATTAAAATCTTACAAGGTCCTTGCAGAACTTTAGATCTCAGCTCTCCACCCTCAGCTCAAATGTAGTAGCTAAAATATCTTCAAAACTGAAAACAAGCTGCAAAGCTTGTACAGTTTTATACAGTTCATAGAGGAGCTGAGTTTACATTTTTCTGAGGCTGAAAGGGTTCACTTTCATCTACCAAACTCAGCTCTTCTTTTTCAAGGTAGGCAACTTAGTTTAACTGGAGAAGACAATGGCCTTTTCCGCACTGGGTTTTTAAAACGGTGCAGAGCGTCCTGCAGAGAGGATGTCTACACCTGGGAGCGGACTGGGTCCGGACTACTTTGTGTAGTTCCGGACCTCTGCCCACTCTGGAACGACCCAAAGTGGTCGTTCAGCGTGCTTTTGAAAGATTGCTTAAAACAGCTCTTTCAAAAGCATGGAGTGCGCCACTCTGTGACCGTGCTCCGGTGCAGATTTTCAGGCTTGCACCAGTGCGAGCCTGCAGATCTACCGGGGGGGGGCTTTAGGCTGGCGAACTTCACCAGTTGGTGGAGAGCCTCAACCAACCGGAAGCCGCCATTTTCGTCGCTGGAGCAGTGCGGAGCGGCGGCCATGGACTGCTCCGGACCAGCCTGGACCCTCGCATGGATCACACAGGTCCGGTGAGTACCAGCATGGGGTGATTCCCTCACCCAGTGCGGAAAAGGCCAATGGTGGCTTAGGAAATCACAATAAAAGTAAATATGACTGGAAGTCAAGAAATTACATCTTAATAGAAGAAATCCATCTTACTTGTGGGAGGAAGATAACTGGCCTTAAAACACAGGTGCCTCAAGGTAGATGAGCAACTCATCAAAGACAATGGGTTGTTCTAAGCTTCTGTATGGGCACAATGAAAATATCTTCTTTAAAATCAGCTTTACTCTTCTGATAGCTCAGGGAATGAAGAAAAGAAATGCTACCACCAGTGGAAATAGTCTCCCTATTTCCATAAATAAAGAAATGTGCATACCCTCCAACATGTCACAGATAGAAAACTGGAACACATGTAGCAGAGCAACATCAGAATGTGGTTAAGATGGCAGGGGTTATGACCAAAGAACACACGTTAGGCAAGGCTGCAGCAGTTTGCTTTTGCCTGAAATTACTACAGTGGCAGAAGAAGACAGAAATGAGTCACCAGCAGGATACTCTAAAAGCAACAGCAAGAGAATTCCTATAGCATTTTTGGTGAACAATTTTCTATGAGCCTTTGATGTGGAGTGAACATGAAGTGAAAATTGCTGCGCTGGTTATAACAACTGAAAGCTTGGAATCTCTGATACTTACTTGTTAATAACTAATGTTTTATCTTCCTCCTCCTTTTTTTTTCTTTTTTGCTGTACACCTGTAGGAGTGGCCTTCAATATTATGAGATATGCTTTGCTCTGTGTGTGCGTGTGTGTGCGTGTGCGTGTGTGATTTGCATAATGAACTATGAGCTTAACAACCTTTCAAAGAGAAGCTGAACAGTTGAGTTTTCTATAACGTTCGGATCTGGTTGAACATATCATTTGAAATAAAAAATTAGAAAAGGAACCGCAAAGGTAGCAAACATACCATGAAGGGGTGCGTTTGAAAGCAGCCTTTTGGGGAAACTTTGCTAAGTTGGAGTGAGGAATTAAAGAGAATAGATTTTTAGAGGGAGGAAACCATCAAGAATTATAATTATATTGGAATCCAAACATGAAAGTATAAATTCATGCTTCTGTTTTCATAGGTGGAAAAGAACACAGAAGTGATGAATACGGAAAAAAGAAAGCACTGTTATGAATGAGATATATATTGCCTCACTTTCTCCACCAGCAACCCCATGAGCAAAGTGAAGTGAATGAGCGAAGTCAGGAAGGGGCAGGATACTTGCCCCTCAAAAATCGTGCCGTCTCACATTCGCTGAAAGACGACAAGTTAAGATATAATTTCCACAGTACACTGTTATAGTGCTATTATTCTGCTTTCAACATCCTGTGGGATTCTGGGGTTTGTAGTTTACTGAGGCCAAAAAGCTCTCTTGCTGAGAATTCTAAATGCCCCTCCCTAGACTACAAACTCCAGAATTCCACAGGATGTTGAAAGTGGAATAATAGTGCTATAACGGTGTAGTGTGGAAATGGCCATAGTAGCTTTCTATTAGGTATACAAATTTTTAAAATTTCTTTCTTGCTGGCAAGAATGCATCATTTTACCATTTTTCTCATCAACATGAAAAAAAAAAGTCATCAGACACTATTTGCAGTTCAGGTCCTAACGCTGTGTAAAAAATACATAGGGCAGGGCACTTTATGCTTAAAAAAAGTATTTTTCATGCAGAATAAGTCCTGAAATGTAAAGATTCTCACTCATCTAGGATTCTTGGTACCTACTCCCAAATAATGAAATGTATCTGTTTGTTACAGCATGTGATCTTGCTCACCCACATATCTTATATTGTTATGTGACTGGTCACTGGAAGATAAGTATGAGCTTCATTTGCGAGGCCAATATCTTTGAGGAAAACCCATGGTAGGAAGGAAAGCAGATTAAGTGTAGAAAATGAAGATTCTCTTTAATGTGTAGTTCTGGGCAAGTTATGAAAAATCAGAGTTCCTACCATATCAATATACAGAAGACCCAAAATAATGGATAAAACGGATATTCAAATTTAAATGCTTAGAGAAATATCTAGGACCCAGTTCACAGTTGATTTACACAGTTTAAGAACAATTTTATATCATTATGAATGAGATTTAAAAGAGATCTGATAAAATGGAACAGATTGTGTTTGTCATTTATAATTGTTTGAAGTATTTATTTAATGCATTGGGAAGCCACATTTCTGAGAGTCAAACCTCCAGAAGGTGACGTACAGCAATTAGTGAATACAATATATTGAACAATAAAATAAAACATTAAAAAACCAAATCACTAAATTAACAATTAAAACGTCAGCAACTAAACACATGAAGCCAAGTAAATCTGTCAACAAAGAGATGAATGGAATAAAAATGTTTTTGATAATTCACTTAAAATCCGCCAATGAGTTGGAGGAGGGGACTGTCATACTTCCTGGGGGTGGAAATTACAGAGATACAGGGACAATACTGAAAAGGTTCTGTCACTGGCACCTACCACTCTGAAAATTTGGGTGTGAGTCATAATTAAGTGAAAGAGAAACTAACATGGCTTTGCATGGGCTAAACCAGCAAAATGCTTTTGTACTACCTTGGTTTTCCTCTGGAACAACAAGCTGACACTGTAATGGTTACACTATATAATTTATTCCTTAGGAGGCCAAGGGTCAGGGGAATGGGTTATATAGCAGGGACTAAGAAAAGATCATTTAGGCTGTACATGACCAACTGATGCTTACGGCCTCTCTGTATGACGTCACTGTCTCATTTCTGCCACAGGATGGTAGCGGTCAGCAGGTCACGCTTCTGCATGACGGCATTGCCGTCCTGCTGCCATCTTCTCACGGAGCATCGTGCTCAGGCGGTTTTCACAAAATGGAAAAAAAATCCGTTTTGCGTCTGCGATCGTGCGGTGCTCCCATCACTTCTGGCCATGCGGAAGTGCATAGGTGACGTTTCCTTCCATAGCGCAGCAATGGAAAAAGCCTGGCTGCACTGCAGAAGGAAGATGTGGTGCCATTGCGTTCTCTTTTGCATGGACCGAGACGGTGCAGAGGGGAGTGTTGCTGACACGCTCCCTTCTGGACTCAGGACTGCAGTGAGATGACGCAGAAGAGCATCATCACGCTGAAATGGTCTTAGTCTATGGTCAAAACTTTGAATGTATTAGCTTGATGGAATTTTCACAGCACATGGGGTTTATAGTACAATGGACCCTCTGGGGTTTGCTTTTGGGACCTGCTGCGGATATGAAAATCTGTAGATGTTCACATCTCATTATACACAGTGGCATAGTAAAATAGAGTACCTTATATAAAATGGTGAACAACTCAAATGAGTGCCAGAGAGAGCCTCGGGATTTGTGAAATGGTAGGAAGCTACAAGAGGGTATGCCCATACATCAATGTGGTGCTTGGCATGTGGCAAAATCAAGGATTGCCTTTTGGATTTTTTTTTAAAAAATTGAACCATGGTTGGCTGAATCTCTGGATGCAGAACCCATGGGTATGGTGGACAACTCTAACAACTTGGCAACCTTGACAAACTATCAAGGCTCAGGGCTCCTATGCTCTTCAGATTCTTGTCTGCCAAGGTGGGAGACAGGAAAGTCTTTCTTTCCCGAAATAAAGTTGGATGCTTTATTTACCAGGCCTAGTTTTTGCCTGATGTCCACTTCATAAGAACATTAAGTTGACAGGTGTTCATAAATTTTTATATGTATTTAAAAGATTATCTGATTCTGTATCCAGGAGATACATACATAGGAGGCAAAAGCTATTTACTTCTATGTGGCCTCCAAAAGAGCATAGCAAAATATTATAGCAAAAAAAAAAAAAAAACTTTACCAAAAACCTCCTACTAGAACTACTACATAATTGGACAGGCAGTGGAGTGCTTTATTTCTTTCTGTATTAAGTACAGCCTAATTGCATAATTTACTGCATTCAACAATGGAGAACAACCAAACCCAGACCAATCTGTTCAGTGCCCGACTTTGTGTGAATTGTAGAAAACATAAAAGACAATCCTTGTTCAATTGTCTTCCACTCTAACTAAAACAAGGAACAAAATATCAACAATAAGACAAAAAGCTAGAGGAAAAAACGGCCAAACGCAAGTAGGCATAGACTGGATGATACAAGTGAGTCTTTTTTAAAAAGCAGTGATATACCTAACAACAGCTGTTAGTTTTGTAGATGAGAACAAGATGAAAAAAGGAGCATGGCAGCAGCAACAGAGGCAGCAACACCAAATGTGAATGCAGGGAGGGAAGTAGTTGTTCTGGACACATAAGAAAGAATGAGAAGAATGTGAAGACTAAGGAAAATACAGAAAAAATAGAAGAAAAAACAGCAACATCTCAGAACAAGAAAAGCAAAGCATAAACTGTTAGATTAAACCATAACTGGAAAACCATGGAGCTATGTTTTGGATTCAGCTGAGTTCTGAATTGAATTGAGCTGATTCAGAAAGAATTGGAAGACATCCAGATTGAAGCAGATGTCCAGATCTGAGTCTAAGCATTGTTAGCAGTCTGGATTTGGAGGGATATAAAGACTCAAACAGTGTGTGTGCAAATGTCGATACTTCCCTGCATTCTCTGCATCAGTTGAAAATGCCAAGGGAGGGAGAAAGAGGGATGAAGGGGTATAATGTTGTGACTGATAGATATAGCTTCTAATCCCAATTGATGGTTTTATTAGGACTATTTAATCCCAGTGCTTTAAGGTAGGGGTGTCAATGTACAATAATAGATTCCAGAACTGTTTTGGTATTTGTTGCTCTGTGTTAATTGTTTCTTCACAGATCAAGAACACAAGATGAGCTTTTGTGGCATCACAGTGTAATTACTGGTGTATGTGCTTGGAAAAGAACGAGAGCTGATGACCTTCTGCCTCTGTTACTGAACACTTCACATCTCTCATCTTCCCCTTGCCTTTTGGAATGTTGGTAACATAGGTGCAAAGAGAGCAGGACACACACACACACACGAGCCTTAAATAGTCTTTCATTCATTGTAACTTCATATCTCTGCACCCATTCTTCTGAAA
Source organism: Ctenosaura bakeri (assembly GCA_948474755.1). Taxonomy (NCBI): domain Eukaryota; kingdom Metazoa; phylum Chordata; class Lepidosauria; order Squamata; family Iguanidae; genus Ctenosaura; species Ctenosaura bakeri. The sequence goes on from CAOLHI010001581.1 coordinate 348,796, forward strand.
TTTTGCAAATTTCCTGCTTTGGATACCTCTACGAGATATATCTTTTTACAGCTTTTCATCTTGTTGATAGTTAAATTCTATTTCTCACCTTTGGATGATGTGAATTTTCAGCTCTATCTCTTTAAAATTTTGTAAAGTGCTTTCAGTCTCAGACTGGGTAAGAGGCAGGGAAATATGCTATCTTTAACTGTGCAAATATACCCCTGGTCACTGCCAAAACCTGGTCTTCCAGGCTCAGGGCTGAATCTAGGAGTGCCCCAAAGGGCAAACTTATGTTTTCAGGAGGAGGATTGTAACCCCATCTAATAGAGGCTGAATCCCTGTTCCCAGATGTGTCTTTTGACAGACTACGAGCAGCCCTATCTTGACTGCTTTAAACTTCAATTTATTTACCCTCATCCAGTCCATTATAGCTGCCAGTCATTGGTTTAGCATAGAAACAGCTTCCTTGGAATTGGGTGAAAAAGAGTGATAGAGCTGAATATGTATGATCATCTGACATCTGACCCCAAAATTCAAGACAGCTTCTCCCAAGGAATCTTTCTAAGGAAGCTCCTTTTCCTAGGAACCAAGCAACTGTGGGCATGGGAACTGGGAAAAATCATCTGTGCCAATAAAGCTGCCACTCCTTGTTTGTTGTCCCTCCCTTGCTCTTCCTTTTTCCTCTTTCCGTGGTAGAAACTGGGGATGAGATCTGGGGGCCCTGATTGTCTGGTAGCCCAGGCACCTTGCCTCCTTATCCACACTGTTAGTTAGCAACATTTGCCTGGTTACACTCACTAATTGTTACTTTACATGTTACTGTAGAGGCGATTAGGCGCAGTATACATTCTTGGTTACACCTTGTTGGGCTTTTGCCACACCTTTTCTCTCTCTTCATCATTCTAACCAGTAGCCATTTTCTACTCTCTCTCTCTCTCTCCCTCTCAACTATTAGATCGTGTAACTGATAATGCAAAACTTATTTTAAGAGCCCCTTCAGATGAGGACAAAAAAAATCTCTGGAAGTCCCCAGCTTTGTTCCTGTACAAACTGATTTTATTTTGTATATCCACATCACATTTTCTTCATCTTGAAGAATTTTCTGGGAACTCTCAGCATTATCAAAGTCTTTTCATTTCGGCTTCCCAGGTCACTTTAAATTAACCCAGTATTCTCTGAAATGAAATGTATCTCTTCTTGGCAGCTTGTTTGTATTATTCCAGAACTACCTAAGATGGGTGCCACCTGTAAAACATAACTATTCTTTCCTGGACACAGATTCAACAGAGATCAAGAAAGGGAAAGAGGAATGTCAGCACTAAACAAATGATTCTAATGCTTAACTAATTAATTATTGCTAAAGCACTTTGGCTGTAACTCCTGAATAATAATAAAGAAGGCTCTGTGGAAATTGCTGAAAATCAATTTTTGAAACATTGCCTGAGCCTAGACCATGTCATCAGAGAAAATAAAGGAGGAAGAACTTACGAAGGTGGAGGGATAGATGGAAACCTGGAACATTCAAAAACAAACTTGGATGCAACTTTGGGGAATCCGCAGATAAAACTAAAACAAAAAGAACTCAAAAATTCCAATATTTCCAGAGGCTTTCCCCCTCTTTCTGAATAAGCCCTAAATCTACTTTTAAAAAAATCAAAAAATAAAGAAGACTAAGCTTAAATTCTCTGTTAGAGACTGAGTGTGCACAGACATGGAACTAGGTGTTGTTCAGCTTTTGCCTTGCCAATTTGATTACTCTTCTTAGAAATTCACTGCTATTTCTCACAGTTTGCAACACAGAGTGACCTAAGTATGCTCCCGTGTGGTACAAAAACACCTATGCATGAAATTTATGTGGCAAAGCCGCATCTTAAGGGGAAACTGAAAAATAGAAAAAAGTTACATTTGTTTGTTGATTTCCAAAATCATTGATGGGAAGCATAGTGATTTGGACTTCTTAATTGATTTTTTGATTTGGACCTGTGTTGAATCTGGCAGATTCAAAATTGGCTCAATCCAAGTTGGACTTCGTTCTAAATCACTGAATTTGGGTCCTAACCAAAATGTGTATGCGGTATACATAGTATTAATATTTGCATGCAGAAATAAAAGGTGGACAGCAAAATGCAAAACAGAAACAGATGTGATTATGGAAAACAACTTTTAAAAAGCTTTGGAATAAATAATCCAATCAGAGCTAAACAAAAAAACAAGCCAAAGCATGGTCAGAATCCACATAAATAACAGAATGCACTTTAGCAATATTTGACAACTGAAAATGACAGGATTTAACTAATGATGAAATTCAAAAGGGGAGAAAAGGGAGAGAAAGATCAAAAATGACACCAAGTTCTGTAGCTTGAGGAGAAGAAGAAATCCCTTGCATCAGCAAAAGTAAAAGAAACAGGAGGAAATAGAAAGAAAAGAAAAATTCTGTCTTTGATGGATTTAACTTCAAAGAATGTGCAAAATAGCAAGAAGACAAGATGAAAGAGTAACAAATGAAGGAAAAAACAGATTGGAGAAACAAAAGTAATAGAATATGGGCAGTATAGACATGACAATTAATATTGAAAGAAACCAAACAGGAGAATGGTTATAAACATAAGGCACTTGAATTTTGTGGCCATTTTTCGCAGGAAGCAAAACTGAAAGCCACGGGAGAGATTTTCAGGGGTTGGGCTAGAGGCTTGGCAACCATGATTTTTGCCTTGGCTACCAATACTAGTCAGTGGGAGCCCTCCAGCTTACAAAGTGTCAGCACCACAAATGTGGGTCTACAACTTTGACCATTTCCACACAAGACTATTATAGTGTTGTGATTCCACTTTCAATATCCTATGGAATCCTGAGGTTTACAGTTTAGGGAGGGGCTAGCTGAAACTGCAAACCCCAGGATTCCATAGGATGTTGCAAGTGGAATAATAGTGCTATAACAGTCTAGTGCGGAAATGGCCAGTGTTTCCTGCCTCCTGCTGAAGGTGTGAGAGAAGGGTGCATAAAAAAAAACCCAGGGGCTCTTTCAGACAACACAGTAATCATGCTGTGATTCCACTTCAATTGCCATGACAACATCCTATGGAATTTCGGAATTTGCAGTTTAGGGAGAGATTGTTTAGAATTCCCAGCCAGAAAGCTTCTCTAGTGCTTCACCAAACTACACAATTTAGGATACCATGGAGTGCAGCCAGAGTCATTAAAAAACTGTGTAGTCTGAAACAGCCAGATAGCCAGTGTAGTGATTTGAGCATTGGACTATGATTCTGGAGACCAGGGTTTTAATCACTGCTCAGCCAAGCTACACTCTATTAGCTGCAGAGGAAGGCAAAGGCAACCCCCGTCCCCGAACAAATCTTGCCAAGAAAGTCCTGTGAAAGGTTTGCCTTAAGGTTGCCATAAGTGAAAAAATCTTAAAGGCACACAACAGCAACTGAAAGGGTCCCATGTGATAAATGGGCAAGAGCAATTGCAGCTACATTGTCTTTAAGATGTACATTTCAAAGTCAATGTTCAAAGTCAGCATACAAAGCACCTTTGCCTCTGGTGCTCCTTGGGGGAAGAAAAAAAGACAAAAGGCTTACCAAGGAAGCACATATCTTGCAAATAATTAAATATGTGAAGATCAAGCCCACAAATGTGGAGGGAAGATTGTATATATTATCAATTAGTAGTAGCTTTTTAAGCAAGCTTCCCACTTGTATTTTGAGAATATCATTAAAAGGATTCTGGCAGAATGTTAGTTAATTAAACACAAGGATGCAGCACTCTAAGTGACAAAAACAATCTATGCATCATATCCACACTAAGGCCATTTCCGCACTAGACTGTTATAGTACTATTATTCCACTTGCAACATCCTATGGAATCCTGGGGTTTGCAGTTTCGGGAGGAAACTGCAGCATGACCACCTGCATGACCACCTGCATTCTTGCAGCATGACCACCTGCATTCTTCGCATTCTACATCTCCTAAAAATCTGACTTTTGGAGCAAGTACATTTTCATACTGAAAGTAGCGTGTTGCCTTTTGATATTCTGGATATTCATTCATTTATTCTCTCATTCACTCTATATCCTGCCTTTTTGGTGCTAAAGAGAGTATAGAATGAATTAGTGTAAATAGATCATATGAATAAAAGCATAAAGCAATTTAAAAACACACCCTCCTGGTTTAAAGCCTCATCTGCAGCAATTAAGGCTGACTGCTGAAGGCTTGCTTGAGTGAAAAGATTCCTGCTTTCTACTGGAAAGAGGGAGGAAGAAAAAACTGACCTACGCTTCCTAGGTAAGTAGTATCAGAGGCTGGGATCATTCCAAGTAGTCTCTGTTGCCGTTTTATTCCAAAGCTATAGCACTGAAGCCAGTGACTATTGCATTGTCACTTAATTTCTGGTAGCTATAGGGATGGGTCTCTCCATGTTCCTCCTTGCTGATGAGAATAAAACAGAATATCAGAACATGGGATTCGTGGGCTGCCAGCAAGACCCTGGCACCACAAAGAGCCCATGTCTCATGTTTGCCCTGTGTTCCCCTTTGGAAAAGGGTCTGGATCCAAAATGTGTTTCCATTTTACCTTCCTGCAATTACAAAGAGAAACCAGACTAGTGTGTCTCTACTGAAGAGTGGCTTCATTTAACTAAGGAACCATTTAGAACAAGAGTGCAATTGTTTCAAGTTGGACACATCACCACCATTTATAGCTATAGCAATACTCAATAAAGCTTTACATCTCACCTTCCCTGCCACTTTTAACCCTTTAACAACAGAACATGTATCCAGTTAAGAAGAGTCCTAGAAACAAACTGAGTCATAACCTGGTCATTGGGTTATTTTTTGCTGTCTCTCTCTGGCTGGTTTACAATGGGTAGATCTTTTGATGGATTTGGATGGATGGACAGATATCTTGTGGTGTTCAGTCTCTGCTGTTAACTGTACATGTCTGCAGTTTCTACTGAATTCCTCTTGGTTGGTTTTAGCAACATAAAATCTGGGTGACAGATTCTGTTCTATAGGGACTGGAGTTTCCCAGTTCTTCTTGCTCTCCTGTTTAACCAGAACACCATCTCCTGATTCTAAGTTGGGCAACATGGGCAAAATAGTGACAATTTTAAAAGTTTCTGCTTTAAACCTTCTCAAAGTGAATTGCCATTTCTAATACAGTGCAAAGTTAAATCTTTCTGCATTTGCAGTGTCTCTGAGAACCGTTTCTCCAGGATTACATTCGTTATTCTGTCTCTTATATTACCCTTCTCTTTTATCTCCCAAAACATAGTTTTCTGGCATCTCCTACAAGCTTGTCACTAAGAGTTCCAGGTCTTTGAACTTGCTAATAGAAACAAACTTTCTCATAGGCTGCATTACATTTGGGAAAAAAGTGCTCATTAAACTTCCAAAACCTTTCCGTGGTCATTCTTATGATTCTTATGATTCTCTTTGGTAAATGTAAAGGATATGAAGATATGGTCAGCCCCTCCCTAAACTGCAAACCCCAGGATTCCATAGGATGTTGCAAGTGGAATAAAAGCACTGTAACAGTCTAGTGCGGAAATGGCCACTGTTACTTGGCCAAGGGAGGATAGGTAAAAGGACTGAGGGAAGTATACACAGAAACCAGGTTCACACCTCACTCACCCACTATACTGCTGGGCAAAAGACAAGTTGGTTCTCCCTTCTCTTTCCACATACTGAAGCTGACCAACCCTACACTAACCTGGATAATATCCTCTACTGCCCACAGGCAACATGCTAATTTCAGGATCTCAGAACAAGACAGGTGACATCATACCCTGCCAGCTGTCCTGATTTAGCAGGGATAGTCTTGGTTAATCCTCTGCCATCCCACTTTCTCAGCTGCTCTTAAAATGTTCCAGTTTTAGTTTCTTCCTCTCACTATCCCCCTTTGTTCTCAGCTAACTTCAGTTGTTGCAAACTCAGTTTCCATTGCAGAAGCAGTTTGCCTCAATTATTTCAACAGGGAGGAGAGAAGAGAAACAGGTGGAGTCTGGCCTCAGGCAAAGGCAAATTGCTGTAGCTTGTGTGTTGTTCATCATTCATAACTTTTGCATTCTTGACCACACTATGAGGTTGCCACATACATTCTTGTATTCATCTGTTGAAATGATGGAGGGTATGTGACGCGCACTCATTTGCCCTGCATTTGGAGCACCTACGTACTGCTGCCACTGCCCCCTCTCTGGTTCTCCTTTATTTGAAACAGCTGCCCTGCTTTGCCTCATTGGAGGTCAGAGTCTGGCAGGCTCAGCCTTGGCTATCATTCCTTTCTTGACTTAAAGTACAACCTTCCTGTTGCATTACAGTCACTAACCAGAGACAGTAGAACCAAAACGGGAAGAGGAACAGTAAATGCTTAGTAAAAACTGCATTAATGCTGCTGGCAAAGGATTTAAAGCAAACATTGCTGGGATTTTGCACAGTAACGTTTTCTGCTTCCCCATGCTGTTTTTCAAGTACAAATGTGCTTGCAGCAGGCAGACAGCAAGCAGCACAGTTGATGCCTGGCTTGGGGATGTCCAGCAGATTGAATCAATGTGCCAATCACCTGCAAAGTATCACAATCCCTAAAGAAAGCTGATACATAGAAGCACCCTAATCTGATGTTTTGACGCCCTACTGGCTTGGGAAATAAGTTTGATTGCCAGTATCTTTCATTTCTCCACCACCACCCCACCTCAACCTCGATGCCTCCCCACACATGCTGCCTTGTGTTATCATTCTGAGATTTTATCATGACTAGAAACCATCCTTGTTATTTCAGAAGTGGATGAATGTGCTGTGAAATTGAAAGAATGCATGGTGGGAATTAAAAGCAAGCCACAAAAGCAGGGACACCATTGTGAGGGAACAGCAGAGTGGGACAACGGACACTATATATATATTTTCAGTTTATTTTTCTTCAGCTACACCTATTAAAAATAACCACAAGGAATGAATCTACTCTGTTTTGAAGTTTAATGTCAAATATATCCAAGTACAAACCTTTCTAACTTACTGCCAATCTAGCTTTGCTTCCTTGTTTCTATTATCACAAAAAATCTAAACAAAAACAGGCCTTTATGTTTTACAGATAAGGACAGGCAACCTGATTCCTTAGGGATTCATTGTTTAAAAGGGCCAATCTGTTGTTGTGTGCCTTCAAGTCATTTCCAATTTATGGCATCCATGTGGGAAACCTATCACAAGGTTTTCTTGGCAGGATTTTAGGCTGAGAGACTGTGACTTGGCCTAGGTTATCCAGTGGGTTTCCATGGCCAAGAGAAGATTCAAATCCTGGTCTCCAGAGACATAATCCAATGCTCAGACCACTATACCACACCGGTGCTTTCTTTCTCGCTCTCTCTCACTCACCCACCTCCATCACCACCCCCACACCATAATTTACTCTTTGGCATGCTGTGTGTACTTGAGTTATGGTTTATGGGGCTAGCCTGGATTTTTTGGGAGCTGGACATGATAGTTCATCTATTGTTCATTCCAACACTGCACTTACATGAGATGTGCAGACAAAATGGCTATACCTAAAAACAAGAAGGAGGCATCTAAAGGCTCACGTGAACCCTAAAGTTCATAGAAGTTCATAGAACACACTTTTTTTTAAAAAAAATGGCCAAGTGGGTCCAAACCCTTACAAAATGATAAGGGGGCCAGAAGAACTGTGATTCTGTAAACTCAGTCAGAAGGAAGAAGCAGGGGTGGTCCTTCTGTTAGGTAGAGCAAAATACCTACCTCATTCCCCCAAATTATTCCTCTCTGACAGGGAAAGTTTGGTTTAACTCTTTATTGTCTCACTTTTCCAGCTGCTTTTAAAACGTCCTCAGTTTATTTCTCTTTCTACCACTTTCCTCTTTTGTCCTCAGCTTAGTTCATTTGCTGCAAACTGAATTCAAATTGCAAAAGTAAATTGCACTGAATCAGGAAGGAACAGAATCCTGTCCTTCCCTATAGACTCAAGCAAAAGCAAACTGCTGCAGTCTCTCCTAGCTTGTGTGTTTTTGTTTTTTTGTTTTTTTACATTTTACCATGATGTTGCTTGACCATATGCGACCCAGTTTTCATCTATGAAATATTGGAGGGTATTTTATCTAAAATGGCAAGATGCAGAAGGAGTAAAATGTAGCCCCTCTGCTTAGAGGAGCCCCTGTGCTGCACCACAAATGCTACATCTAAGAAGTAGTGAGTCTAGGTCTCTAGAGCAGGACACTCAAGAGGTTCTTAAGGGCTGTAACAGTTATTTTCCTTACACAGCTCTTCAGAGTTAGCCAAGCCTCAAACGTCTTGTTCTGTGGCTTCCATTATGGACGGAGTAGCGCAGGAAACCCATTGCATTCAAAGTTTGTGGATCTGAAGAAGGACTTCTGAGAGTCAGAGCTCAGCTAGCTCTGTTGCTTTATGTGGCCATTGCTGCAGTGTATGAAGCCCAGCTGCCATTTGCTTGCTCTCTGAGGCCATTTCTGCACAGGGCGAGGGAATCGCCCCGTACTGCTACTTACCGGACTTCTTGGCTCCCCGGTCCGGTCCGTGCTGCTCCAGAGCAGTGCATGCTTGTCACTCCGCACTGTTCCGGGGACAAAAATGGTGGCTTCCTGCACTGGAGAGCAGGCACGGAATGGCACACTCCGTGCTTTGGAAAGACCCGTTTTAAGCGGTCTTTCAAAAGCACTCTTGACGACCACTTGGGGTCATTCTGGAGAGGGCTGAGGTGCGGATCTACGTTAAGTAGGTCCGACCCAGTCTGCTCCCAGATGCAGATGTCCTCCCTGGGGGACGCTCTGCACCATTTCTATTAGCCCATGCAGAAATGGCCTGAGTGAGAGTGTAGGTGGGTAGCAGTGTTGGGATATGAATGATGGCATGGGGGGGCAGTTGGAGGGCACTGCTTGGGCTGGGTCGAGGAAGCTGGGGAACCAAGTTACCTGCCTGTATATGAGCCACGCCTAGACTCCTGGTAGTAGACAGCTGTTCTTGGGTATGCATGCAGGAGGAAGGAGAAATTAAAAAGAGAGTAGCAGGTGGACATAAGAAGAAAGTAGGAAGGAATGTGTGATAAGGAAAGACAAGTGAGAAGAGGGACACAGGGAAATGATAAAGGCAGAGAGCAGAAAACTACAGGTCAGTATAGAGTACTGATATATAGGTGATTATAAAAAGCAGGGATGAAATGTGAAATGGATGGTTCAGCAGCATGCTTTTGGGACAAAACACAAACTTTTGTTACAAGTCCCACTGGTATAGCCCTTTATAATATATTTAAAGTACTTTGTAAAGATCATGATGTAGTGCCCTGAGAAAGGAACACTAGAATAATTGGATCAGATTTTTCCCATTCTGAAGTTGAAAGTCTCCAAGATCAAACAGCAGACCCAAATCTGCAAAGGAGACTTGAACTCACACATAATCTCAGGTCTCACTGCTTTTTACTCACCACAGTGCTTTCCTTTGACCTTCCAGTAGAAGCACAAAGTTTTACCTGCTCACTCTTTCAATATGCAGCCTTTTACCTTAGCCAGAGTGTTCTTATAGATAGAGGAAGCAGTGGGTAAGAATGGCAATTTGTTACTATTTATGAAGCACCTCAAGCTCTAGGCACTGTATGGACAGTAGGCTAAAAGGAACAAACCCTACCAAGAGGCTTAGCATCTGAAGCCACCTTCCCTAATTATCCTGAGTTCCTTGCTGTATATAGCACAGAGTTTGGAACATTTCCTCTTTTTTTTTCTGAACTGCAACTCCCAGAATCCACCAGACAGCATCCACTTGCTTGGACCTAGAGCTGTTGTCCAGAAAAGTTACCTTCCAAAAGCTCTGGCTAGTTTACAGAAAAGGATTTGAAAGCTGCTCTTAATAATTTCCACTTGCAACCCAGTTGTTGTGTGTTAAGACAAGTCCCATCAAGGTGCGCTGATCAGAGCTTAATTAATTAGTACTCAAGGCAGAATTTTATGTAAATGTTATTTAAATCTCAATCAGCACTTTCATTTCCGTGCAGTTATTTATATCCTGGCTCTCAGGTGAGCAAGGGTCAGAGCCATCTAAGGAACTGCAGATTGATATGTGCACCTTGGGAAGACTGACAAGTGGCGTCAGGCATGTCAACAATCCTCCAGGAGGAATAGAGGGAACAATGTCAGTCAGTCAGTCAGTCAATCCAAGGACAAACAGTGAAAGGAGAAACTTTTTGTGATAGCTGGCCTGGCATGGATCAGTGGTTTTAATAGATCTGGCCTGTGTGGGAAAGCGTTAATTGAGTCTGCTTTAGTTCTAGAATAAGGAGATTACTTTCTCGTTAACTAATGTTGGAGACTGATTTATGAACACTGGAAGCTGGCCCATAGCAAGTCAGATCATTCATCCATCTAGCACAGCATTGTCTAAACTTGTTGACCCATGGCTTTCAGGAAGACGTCTTTATCAGGCCTGCAGCTGACAGATAAACACTGTAACCACACATGCACACAAACACAGACAATCCTTTATTTAGTCTAGGTGCTGGAAGGTAAGGGATGCTACAGAACAGTGTTACTGCAGTTTAGGCCTTCTTGGAGATACCCCTAGATATCTTTTTGATATCAATAATTTGGTTCTCTTCTACCACCCCTCTCCATATGTTTGTGAGGCCCCCGAACAAACACAGAACGAGGCTCGGCCACTAATTGCTGAACATTCCATTCTCCACCCAGGCAGGCCAGAAATAGCCAGATCCTTGCTTTGGGAGACCTCTCTGCAAGCACCCTCATTATGTATGAACGCTGTTTACAAAGGACTCCCTGTCCCGAGCAGGCACCCTGGCAAGCTGAATACTCAACTGCCAAGCACTGATTATTTGCATACTGTCTACCTCTTTGTCAATTTGGACTTAATCATGTTAAATTCTGACCTTTCCAAAGCTTTGTGCCGCTCCTAAATCGCATTGTCTTCCCCAAGTACGGCATAGCCTGCAGTCACATTTCCCTCTGTAAAAACACCTGATTCCGAGACCTTCCTCGGATCGCTCCCGAGTTCCAGACCACCTTGCTGCTGCTTTGCTTGGCGAGCTTCCCCTCAGCTCCGCGTGCCGAGCCACATCGAACCCAGCATCGCTCTCTATCTTCTTTCCGGGCTTCAGGAACAGGTTTCATATCACCCAAATCAATTATCCCTCTGAAAATCCCACTATCATACTCAAACCCTTATTTTCCTTAGTTATCTGTGTGCGTGTGTTGCTTACATTGTGTGCCTGTATTTAATAAAGATCATTCATTATTTCCAACACGGCTTGCTTCTTGACTTGGCCTGACCCCGTAAACATTGGATTACAAGATCCTGCTGCGTTACCCTGCCTCTTATAGTGCCAACCAGTGCTCTTGACTAATTTCCCCATCTTTTGTAATTGTAAGGTAATTTAGGTGTCCCTCCTGGGACCCCCAGTAAACAGGCTAACAACAGTGAGGAAAGTTTTGAGCAAACTTTTCAGGGAATGTTCCCATTAATGGAAATGAGGATGGATCCAGCCCATGACAGCTGGTAACTTCCAAGTAAGTCAGGCAGTGCAACTACTTTAAAGGATTGATCCAAGATGCTGAATTGTATCACCCAAAGAGGTCCAGTGCCTTGGACTGATCTTTTAAAATTCAGACTAACACTCAGAGTGGATTCATTGTTACCATGCTATGCGCTCCTACTCCATGATATGATTGGCAACAAAAAATATTTAATTGGCACTAAATATAAATCATACACTTTTGTGACTGAAAAGCCATGCTGGCAAAGAGGACTGCCTGAGCATGTGCAAAAGCAGGTCAGATGGGACCTCAGGGCGCAGCTAGGTTGTATCAGTCAGAAAGCTCAGGTGCTGATGAACTTGCAGCAATCTCCTCAATAACTCAACTTTCCAACACAAAAGCACACAAACTTGTCTCAATAGAGCAACCAACAGTCATCAA